>MU226163.1:1100014-1111337 GCA_018584345.1 Thuja plicata | reverse complement strand
TGAACTCGGTAGACTCTGTCTGATGACTGATATGACATTCTGAACTCGGTAGACTCTGTCTGATGACTGATATGACATTTGTGTAACATCAAGGACAACACACAATTAAACAATTGTTTCCAACAGAAATCTACAATGCAAACTAATGGATGTGATGAAAAGCTCAAGAACAAGTATGAGGAACTTATCTCAAGCCTTCACTAAATGATGAAGATGAAAATGAAAAAACTAAAATAGAATGATACGCAAGATCAAATGAAACTAAGATTCATTCACCATTAACCTAGCATGTGATTTATTGATTCAACAATGAACTAAGATTGAAAATCATGGAAATGAAATATGAAATTCTAGAGAAAAACTAACATGATACAATGCAGAAATAAAAGATGATTTGCAAGGATGAGGCCTCCTATTTATAGATTTTTGGGGGGCTTGGATGAGGTGGATCTCATGTGGCATCCACATAGATTCCACATGGGAGAATATAAGCCACGCAAGAGGCCAAGTTTTCTCACACATGTGTGACCAACTTGAGATGTGATGGTTTGATGTGTACTTGAAGTACACATGTAAGAGATCTCCTCATTGATGTGTAAGAGGTGTCGTAGTTTTTGTCCAATGAACACTTTTGGAAAGTGTACGAAAGTTTCATCAAGGTTGTAAGAAACCTTGTTGGCACCAAATTAGTATTATTTGAAAAGTCAAATTTTGAAAATTGTGTTAGCAAATAATTAGGACTAATGGATGTGGGAATCCTAAAAATTAGCCTAATTAACCTTAGTTAATTAGTGACTAGGCTTATTTGTTGAGAGTGATGTGAGGTAGGGTAGGATCTAGGTTTAGATTTAAATTATTCCAAATTAGATTTAGATTAATTGTGGTTTAGAAGAATTTTAGCATGTGAAGGAATAAATAAATTATAAATTTATTTAAAGGGGAATTAAATGGAGGAAAGGTATTAAATAAAATTTAATGCATTTCGGGAGGAGGTATAAATTATATTTAAATACTGTAGAAGAAGAAATAAATTTAATTAAATAAATGTAATTAAATAGGTAGGAGAATATAAAAATATAATTAACTAATTAAAATTAACTATAATGTTACAGGGGGAATATTAATTAAATTTAATTTAATTAACAAGAGTGCTAAGGGACATTTTTAGATGTCTACATTTTTCCCCTCTTTGATGTGGCATCAGAGATGGCGCCGCATCAAAGAAAAGAAAATAAGATGCCCTAGAGAGAAAAATAATTCTAGAAGTCATGCCAAAGCGACGATGGCGGGAGATTATGCTCCCTCGAGAAAATAACGCAAAAATAAATTTTGTGGAATTTTCTCGAAAAAGAGCATAAGGGAGGAAGAAGAATGACGAGGAAGAGAGAAAAGGGGGAAATTAGTTGGTGCCTCGAGACTCTTCCTTGGGGGGGGGGTAGACCTAGAGTAGATCGGGGACATGATGCCCCAATCGGGATGGGAGAATAGTGAATAAATAGGAGCCTCATTGCAAGAATTCTAAATTAACCTAACTAGTACAACCTAACTACATGCGATTTTTGGGATTATATTGTGTTAATGTTGGAGAGCACACCCTAGTTTGATTTTGCAAAAGGAAGTGTGCATCACATGCTAGATAGCATGGATGACATGGTTCCTTTGCGTGGACTAGACTCTCTGAAAAAGAAGGTAGATTTAGGATCATAGATGTAGATCAACAATTATGGTGGAACTAATGCAGTGACACTCACGAGGAAGCCATAGTACACCCAAATCTCGATTAGGGACTTAGTGGAAGTGCACAAGACTTTGCCCCTAGTGAGGCATACATAACCATAACTGCGTGACCAACAAAGATGCACTAAATTACCTGAAAATAGATCATTCTGCAAATGACATGTATTCCAATATACACCAAGATATTGAAGATCGAGGCAATCGTGAGTAGAGTCTACTGAAACACAAAGATAAAATCAACAAAAAGGCATCATGAACAAGTAGACATTCAGTCCAAAGTTCTTTCCATGAACAATATTGTGTGATGGAGGATTGATAAGCTGACACCGGAAGGATGCATCCTAGCGGGCAAAGATTGATTGATGTCAAAACATGCATTCGCTGGCAATAGATGTGAAATGAACAAGGAACTTAGAAAGTCAATCTCCAAATTGATTTGATAAAAATCATGCAGTTAAAATGCCTGGGAAAAGATCAGTGTGATGGGGTAAATCTCAGTTTGATAGGATTAGAATGGGTAGAATAGCATGTGATTAGATGATGAAGGAGGAACATGATTGGATAAAATGAGATTGCATGATAAGATGGATTGAATAGGAAGGAAGAAAGCTAAAGTGATTTGATTTGAATATAAATGAATTGGATGGAATGGGATTGGAAGATAATATGGTTTAAATAAGATGGAAGGAAGATAAGTGGATTAGATAGAATGGGAAGGAAGATAAGAGGAATTTTGAGAAATAGAGAGAATTGGAAGATAAGATGGATTGGATTAGAAGATAAATAGATTGGATATAATGAGATTGGAAGATGAATGAAGGATTGAAAAAAATACTAACACATACAAGCAACAAGCAAGCATGCAAAGAAACCAAAAGCAAATGAAAATTTTGCCCCTAGTCAAGCTGAAAATTGATTGATTGATAAGGATTGATTAAGGATGACAAAGTTAATGATAATAATAATGAACATCCAAAGGATTAGAAAGGATACATCCCATGATGGTGATTAAAAAAGTGGGCAATAGATTATCGACTGATTTGGATCAATATGATGATATGATTAAGGATTCGTGTGCTAGATTACAATATTGGATTGATTGAATTAGTATTGATTGGACTATTTTGGGATTTTTGGAGGAATAGATTGGAAGGAGGATAAATGATTAGGTAAGAGGAATTATATAGAATGGAAGTGGAAGATAAGATGATTGGATCAGGATGGAAGGAATATGAAATAGATTAGGAGATAGATAGAATGGAAGAGGAATAAATTCGATTAGAAGAGGAATTATTTGGATAGAATTGAATTGGAAGAAGATAAATGAATTGGAATATAAGATAAATAGAATGGAAGAGTAATAGATTGGAGAATATGATATAATGGGAAGATAAGAGGTGTGAATAGGAGGAGGAAGGTATTAGATTAGAAGAGGAATAAATTGGATAGAATTGAATTGGAATATGGATGAAGGAAGATAAGAGGAATTGGAGAATATGAGAGAATTAAAAGATAAGATATATTGGATTAGACGATAAATGGATTGGATAGAATTGAATTTAAAGATAAGAAATTTGAATAGGATGGAAGAAAGATGCAATAGATTGAATTGGATAAGGAGGCTAAGAGGAATTATTGGAATGGAATTGGAAGGTAAGTGTAATATATTAAAAATATATGATAATAAATGTATGGTTTGAAATGTAAGATGGAAGATGTTGTTGATATTGAGGAGAAGATAATATTCCCTTCCTAGCCTCAAATTTCACCAAGGAAAGATCCACTTTGATCAACCATAAGAAAATGGTTAATGCACAAATGCATGAATCGATCAAAACTAAGAATAAAGAAGAAAGTCTTACAATCCCGAATAATGGATGAAGAATATAATAGATTGGAATTGATTAAGACCTTAATTGAAATGAATTAGAAGAAAAGTACTAACCTCAAAATGTCACAGATTTGAAAAATAGTATTTTCGGGTGTCGGCACTGAGTTTCTGGAAGTTTTGCAACTGGATCGGGCATAGAAACATAGAGATGGAGAAAACCCATAAATATTTTGCAGATCTGGCTCAAGTTGATTTTGACCCAAAATAGAATGTTGATTCTGACCCAAAATAGAAAGTCGATTTTGGCCCAAAATAGAAATTTGACCTTGACCTGCACAGTCTGACGGAAAATCTATTTCTGAATCTTGAAAGTTTGTCGAAAAGAGTATCCAGATCTGCACTTAAATCTGTTGTCCCAAACCTTTACTCATAAGAAAAATGGTTTGTTTGTTGGGGGGAGGGGTTTGCCTTGGTCAAACCCCATTTTTGGAATTAATCTTAAAGTATAATTGAAATTGCATAAATAAACAAAGAAAATAAACCAATTCACCTTTCTTGTATAGAAACCCTTGTGGCGGATTCAAATCCTTGGATCCACAAGTATGTATGCACCAAATGAATGTAGAATGTAGGATGTAGGATGTCTCAAATAAATTGCTTGTAGATCTTCAACACCAATCTTGAATGGATCTTGGAATAGGAAGAGTCTTGCATGGATGTGGATGGATAAATCTTCAACAAGAGGGCTCCGTAAAGATTGAATCCTTCAATCAACTTGGAATGCTTGAATTCTTGAGAGTAGATGTTTGATTCAATATATCATGTATATAGTTGTCTTTTTCAAGTCTTAGATGGTTGTTGCTTATGCTTAGTTAGAGAAAATGAGAGGAGAAGGCTTCCTTATATACCAATCTAGGGCACAATTTTCTAGAGAGGCCTACATAGGAGAATTAAATTCCAATTAAACCTATACCTATAGAAGTGGACCTATATTAAATATAATTTCAAGGGTTGTTGCCTCGAAGACTGAAACAGCTGACCCAAAAGCAGGAATTAAATCTTTCCGAAGCCCAACATCCAGAAACCCCAGAAACCTAAAATTTGGACCCTGGGTCGGGGTTGAGGTCAAATCTGAACTAGGTTAGGGTCAAGGTTGACCTTGACCTAGGTCAAGGTTGAGGTTGAACTTGACCCAGAAGTTTGACCTTGACCCCGAGGTCAAGAAACTCAGATTTGTAGATTAGGGTGCCAGAAATAGGTCAGAGAGAAGTGGAAAAGGGGGCAGAACAGGGCTAAAATCCAGATCCAAGTCAGAGACCCATTCAAGGAGCTTGACATGACCCCAAACCACTTACTCAGAGGGCTAAACCAGTCCAAAATGGAAGTGCTTCCATTTTGTGACTATACATTTAGTCCCCACTTTAGCAAGAGTATGGACTCGATGCAAACTCTTGGTAAAGGAGATCATAGAGAAAATATAATATTATTGAAATCAAAAGGGACAAAGGAATCCTCAAGCCCCCAGGGAATTAAGTCTTTATCAACCCTAAGATCAAGATAAGAGAGACATCACTAGTCAAAGAGAAAAAGAGAGAGGGTGTGATTACCTCGCCCAATGAGAACCTATGTCCCATTGTGAATCAGTCAAGGAAAAAGTGTAACTGGAAAGATGGAGTTGAACCACCTAGTGAATGTGGCTACTCACTAGTCAACCCATCAAGGATTTACTCTTAGGAATATTCTACTCCAAAAGAGAAAATTCAATATATAGAAAGATCCAGTCTTAAGGACACCTTTTGTATTTAAGGGATCAAAACATTGTAAATTGAAACTAGAGGGATCAAGAGATCCTATAAGGTAAAAATCAATGCTTTAAGGATTAGTCTCTAATCCATAAAGGGAAAAAAGTTTTAAGTTTTGAAAATATTTTGAAAGTGCGTGTGTGCAAAAAAGGTGAGTAGAGCGTATGCCCCCACATTAAAGTCATTTCTAACACTTTAAAAGGAGAAATGGCTTTTACGAAAACAAAAACAACTCCACTAATTATGTTTCCACTACGAGATGCCCCCAAGTGAAGAAAAATCAAGGGAAATACCACATAAACATACAAAGAACACATAAGAGATCTACCTACCGCGGGTTTAGTATGATCATAAGATAATATGTATACATAGATATGATATTATTGAAAATGAATTGACATCATTCCCCAAAGAAAGTAGAACTACAATCACAATGGAGGAAAGAAAGAGTAAGAGTTATGAAGAAGAGTCTTTTCAGACCACAATACGAAGACCAAAAAGAATCAGTGCTACCATGTCACAAATCCAAGCGGACTACGCAAGGAAAACATTTATGAACAATAGCTCAAGTACAACATACCATGAATTAATATATATAGAAGAATAGAGATACAAATAGAAGAATTGTACAATAGGGTTGATTCCTTTATCACCTTGCACCAACAAAGTAATAAGGGTCGTATAAAAGAATCTAACAAACATTTAGCAAATACATTATGGGAGAAGCACAATACAACAGGAAAACACATAAAAGGATAGCATGAAAGACAAGTCAATAAAGCACATTTCCTACTCTCCCCATCTTGGTGTATATCATTTAGGGAAGGTGGGCAACTCGCAAGAGGGACTATATCCAACACAGTAGGAATAATAGCCAGTTCCAAACAAGGATCCTCTTGAGAATCACGATGTTCGATACTAGGTGTAATTATCAGTTGTGTGGAAAGCATATGAGGTAAATCAGTATCAAGATCAATAGTCTCATATTCATCATTAGCATCAATAGAATCATCAAGAGTATCTTCCTTATCAAGATTAACCGAAATAGAATCTAAGATGTGAATAGAATCATATAATCATTCATCTTAACATCATTATTAACAGTAACTTCCTCCAACACATCAGGCATAGGCTGGTCAAAAGAAGGTAAATAATTTCAAAGAACAGAAGCATGGGCCCTAGCATTAGCTCGACGCTTCTTACGATGTTAATTAGCAGATTTTTTACATCTTGTCTTGCTTGAAATATGTTGATAATAAGGAGGAATGGTTCCTTCACACGTTCTATAGGAGGATTAGTAGGACTCTCAGTAGGATGAAAAGTGACACTGGGAGTTTGATTAACAAAACTAGAAGTAATGAATAAAGGAGGTATAGAAGGCGTAGGAAAAAGACCACAGTTAAGATCCATATGAGGCATGCTTAACTCAAGAATCTTGCAATATTTATAGGCTTGATATGAACGAAAAAGGTTATCATGCCAAGGAGGACATGAATTAGGTAATGAAGGCCAAAAGAAGTCAAGGGTAGCACAATCCCTAGGCCTATAAGGTTGACATAAACTATGACTAATCGTCTTCACCTCTTCATCATGAATGAACTTAATAGACTTATGGATAGGAGAAGCAATGGCACACATGGCACTCAACCAAGGAAAACCAAGCTTAAATTGAAATTGATCAGAAGCAGGGACAATGATGAATTTAGTGTCCATAATTTTACCACAAAGTTCAATAGGTAAGGTAATAGAACCAAATGATGGATAAAGAAAACCATTACAAGTTTGAATCCACACATCAAATGTATCATAATAATCATGTTGTAAGTTCTTCGTAAAAATATTTTCTTCAGTGATGACATTGAATAAGGAAGTAGGATCAACAAGACAAGCACGCGTAGGTATCTTAGAAATCCTAGCATAAATTTAAAGGGGACCATCAGGAGCTTTAATGGTCTCAGAATCATCAAAGGTGATCGAGAGATCCCAAGGTCTTTTATTCTTAGATTGTTTTGAAGGTTTATATTGAGGTTTCAGTTTAGGTTGAGGTGGAATTTGAAGTTGAGGTGGAGGCAAATGTTCTTGAACAGTGGATTGAGATGAAACAACGCACTTCACATGGTTAAAAATATGGTTGAGATCATCCATCTTTGAATCATAAACAATATCCATAGAAGATGGTTGAACAATGGTATTAGTGTCATGTGTAGGTAAAGGATTCGTATAAATTTGGAGATTTTGATTAGGAGGAGAGACATATTTTTTCCCACTACCATTAAAATTATCAATAGATAAAGCGTTAGAATCAATTAAGTCTTGAACATTATGCTTTAGAGAATAACACTTCTCAGTATCATGACCATGCTGATGATGATATTGACAAAAGGCTTTAGGATCAAAAGATTTGGATGCCATCATAGTAGGGAGAATAGGTCAAATAGGAGGAAAAATAATCATATTAGCACTTAACAATTTACTCATAATAGAATGTAAAGATTTAGAAAAAGGAGTAAACATACGATTTAAACGAAAAGCAGTGGATGCAAAAGTGGCATTGTGGGATGCAACAACAGCTTGATCAACAATTGCATTTTCTTGTTTATTTATTTTGACATAGTTTTTAGGCTTCAAACACTTGTTGGGATTAGGATCAGCATCACTCTTATCAACTGGAATAGGATCCATTCGAGTGTTGCTCTCAAATTGACTCACTTGTAATTGATAATGATGAAGTGATGCACAAAGTTGTTGAAAAGAGGTAAATTCAGTAAGAAGAATATTATCTCTAATATCCTTTTGCAAATTTGAAATAAACATATGTTGAATATCAATATAAGGAGCAGGATAAGAAATTTGAGCATACAAATGCTTAAATATACCAATAAATTCAGTCAATTTTTCCTTATTATTCTATTTACAATGCATTAAATCAGTTAAGGAAACTTGTGGACCAATGTTATTTTGGAACTATTGAATAAAGGTATTAGCAAGTTTTGGAAAAGAATCAATAGAATAAGGAGGTAAAGAACAATATCATTGCAAGGCCTTATCACAAAAATTCCTAGCAAACAACCTAAACAAAATCCTATGGTCATGAGCATAATCACTACAAAGGATTTGAAATATTTTAACATGAGTGACAGGATCTCCCTTACCATTGTAATTCTCAAGGCGAGGCATATCATCTTGTTGAGGGACATATGCATGAATAATGTCTAAGGATAAAGGACTACCCATGTCACATGTAGGAATGCTAAACTTGGATTGAGTTAAAGATGCAAGTTTTTGTTGTAAAGATGACACAGTTTGAGCCAAACTAGTGATTTTGGAATCATTAGAAGAAATAGGTGGCATAGAAACATTAGGAAAACTAGGAAAAGTGTACGAAGCGGAAAGAATAGAAGACACAACTAGTGCAAAATTTGGAAGAGGATTGGAATAAGAAAAAGGAATACTATGGTATGAAGGTTGTGAGGTAGGTAAAGACATTGGTGGAACACTCACAGGAAGAGATGGAAGTGGAAGATTCGAAGCTAGAGGATTGGAAAATGTAAGAGATGTAGTAACTAAAGGATGAGTGTAAGTAGGATTACTAGGTAAAGGAACCGAAGAAGGTCCCACACTAGTGACGGGAGGAGTAAATCCTAAATCTTGAGCCTCTTGAGCTAAATTTTTAACATTTAAATGCACAAGATGAGTAATACCATGCAAGAGATTAACACCTTGATCACTATCACAAAGGAATTTATTAAGAGCCTCTATAGCTTGAATAGAATCTTGATTATGGTTTTCTTGAATAAGCCAATTTCCCATTTTATCAAGTTCAGTTGATAGTTTTTGGACTTGTTCAGGAGGAACTCTTAAAGCATCATCCTCATCATGAGATGAGTGAGAAGAATTATGCTCCGTAGAAGGATTGGAATCATGAGTGATCAAATTTTCATCCAGGATCCTAAGGAAAGGAGAGGAAGACTCAGGATCAAAGGAACCCATAAATTTGTGACTTCTTCTAACCAGAATATTATAGGTAGGACTAGAGGTAGTAAAGCTCATACACTAATGCAATGTAAATGAACTAAAATAAGAAAATGTAAATTCAAGAACATAGAAGAAGGCTAATCTAATATGTGTGCAAGATCTAGCATGAAATGTAAATCTAACACCAAAAAAGAAAGAGTTGTCTATCGTGGGTTCACCAAAATATAATATATAAAAAGATGTGATAATAAATGTATGGTTTGAAATGTAATATGGAAGAAGTTGTTGATGTTTAGGAGAAGATAATATCCCATTCCTAGCCTCAAATTTCACCAAGGAAAGATCCACTTTGATCAATTATAAAAAAATGGTTAATTCACAAATGCATCAATTGATCAGAAATACGAAGAAAGAAGAAAGTCTTACTATCCTGAATAATGGATGAAGAATATAATAGATTTGAATTGATGAAGACCTTAATTGAAATGAATTAGAAGACAAGTACTAACCTCAAAATGTCACAGATCTAAAGAATGTTGTTTTTGGGTGTCTGCATTGAGTTTCTAGAAGTTCTGCAACCAGATCGGGGACAGAAACACAGAGACAGAGAAAAACCACAAATATTTTCCAGATTTGGCTTAGGTCAATTTTGACCCAAAACAGAATGTCGATTCTAACCCAAAATAGAAAGTCAATTTTGACCTAAAATAGAAAGTAGACCTTGACCTGCAAAGTCCGACTGAAAATCTATGTCCAGATCCTGAAAGTTTGTCAAAAAGGGTATCCAGATCTACACTTGAATTTGTTGTCCCAAACCTGTACCTGCAAGAAAAATGGTTTGTTTGTTGGGGGAGAGGGGTTTGCCTTGGTCAAAGCCTAGTTTTGGAATTAACCTTAAAGTATAATTGAAATTTCATAAATAAATAAAGCAAATAAACTAATTCACCTTGCTTGTATAGAAACCATTATGGCAGATTCAAATCCTTGTGAGAGGAACCTCCTACAGCAATATGGTGAAAATGCACGAAATAACAGAATATAGAGCAATAGTAGAACTCAGAGTGAATCTATTGATCATGGGCCACTTCGAGGGGGTAACCTCCTTTCAGCAAGCTCAATACAATAAATTCGTCGGTGCCCATCAAAGGCCTCAACATACACTTATATACTAAGTACAATCTAGAAAAGTAATACTACCTATGCATGTGGGATAATAAAATATACTCACGGGATGACTTACAAAGCATGTGCATCCAACAACACTACACTAACAAAATAAACAGAAGGAACACACAGGTTCCTAACATCCCCTCTCTCTTAGAAAAAAGCTTTGTCCTCAAAGCTTAAGGTGTGGAAATTGTTGTTGAATCTGAAGAAGGGGTTCCCATGTAGCATCCTTTGGTTGCATTTTGTGCCACTGAATCAAGACCTCAGAGATGGAGCGAGAGCAAAGCTGATGAGTGTGCCAATCAAGGATTGCCTCAGGCTCCAGGATAATGGATACTTCCTTATCCATTTAAGGGAGAGAAGTTTGTGCTCGAACGTTGGTACCAAGAACTTGCTTGAGACAAGAAATGTGAAATACTAGATGAATGCAGGAAGAAGGAGGAAGTTCCAGTTTATAAGCAACTGAACCAATCTTCTGTAGAACCTTATATGGCCCATAAAATTTTGGGGCCATCTTATGACGCCCTTTAAGCTTCAAGGAGGATTGCTTGTCTGGCTGTAGACAAAGAAAAACCATATCCCCAACTTGAAACGAGTGCTCAGAACGGTGTTGATCTGCCTGCTGTTTCATTTGATTTCGGCCCATGTGAAGAATATCCTATAAGGTGTGAAGAATTTGATCCTTGGTGCAGAGAACTATGTCAACTGCCTAGACTGGTGAGCTGCTAGGAGTGTAGGGAAGGAGCACTGGAGGTGCCTGACCATAGACTGCTTCATATGGAGTCATTTTAGAGGCAGTGTGGTAAGAGGT
>MU226163.1:1046149-1080737 GCA_018584345.1 Thuja plicata | reverse complement strand
TTCTCAAGGATGCATAGGCTTCAATGGAGAACTTAGTATCACTTCTTGATGCTTAGAAGACTTCACTTGATCACCTAGTTGATAATTCACAATGCTTAGAGAAAATGAGAGAGGAATGCCTCCCTTTTATATGGAATTAGGGCACAATCTTCTAAGGAGGCATACATAGGAGAATTAAATTCCCATTAAATCCTTTAACCTTAGGATATGACCTATATTAAATATAATTTAGGAATCAATGCTTCGAAACCCGAAACAGCCGACCTGGAAGCGGGAAAAACTTTTTGCAAAGGCCGACCTCCAAAATCTGTGAGACCCCAGGATCTGAACCCTGGGTCAAGGTCGAGGTAAAACTTAACCTAGGTTAGGGTCGAGGTCAACGTAGACCTAAAAGGTCGACCCTGACCCTGAAGCCCAGAATCACCTATCTGCAGTCCAGAATGCAGAAATCAGGCTAAACATGAGTGGAAAGAGGGACAGAACAGGGGGGAAGCCATGTCAAGATCAGGAACCCATTCAAGGCACTTGCCATGACCCCAAACCACTTACTCAGAAGGCTAAACATGTCTACAATGGAAGTGCTTCCATTTTCCGACTATATAGAGGGCAAGGCCTCAAAGCTGGATTTTATTTTATTTGATTTGGATTTAAAGGTTTAAGACAAACCTAGGTGAAACAAGACCCTATGATGGTGCAAACAAAGGATTGATTTGGATGATGATATGTTCTTCTAATTGGAGATAGATTGATGATCCCAAGAAAAATATGATATGACTAAGAGAATTAACTACTTGAGATGGACTTGTTTTCTAAAAGTAATATGATTCAAATAGTTTTTTGTTGATGATGACAGTCTATGCAACACTTTGATAAACCTTTCAACCTAAGATTTGAGATGAAAATATTGATGAAGGTGTGAAAGATAAGATTTTATTTGACATGGGTTAATCTTGACTATGGTTGGGTGTGGGTCAATCAAGATAACTAGGATTAAAGTCCAAGGATTTTTATGATGCTCGTAATCCAAAAGTAGAAGATTTTATGAAAATTGGAATTAGAAGGTGATGTGGATGAAGATTTGAATGAAGAATGAGTGAACTTTAGAAGACAAATGAGAGATGTTTGAAGATAAGGGAATACTTAAAGGGTGATTGGTTTTGGATGAAGAGGAAGATGAATTGGATTAGGATTAGATAGAATGATATGAAGTTGACAAGTAGACTTGATTAGAAGAATGATGATATGATTAGGTTGGATGAAATATCAATAGTTATATTGGATTCAGAAAGTGGATGTTGATGTGGATTATGAAGAATTACTAGGATGAAGATTAGGACCTTGATTGGAGGATTAGGGAGATGATGAAATGATTAGGATGCTTAAGATAAGATAGAATATTTAGAAGAAGTGATTAGGATGAAGGGAATGATTAGGATGATGAAGAAATATATTTAGGATGATTATGGATGATGATTAAGAGGAAGGATGATTAAGGATGTTATGGATGATTAGGAGATGGTGAAGAGAATGATTAAGGATGATTGGGATTTAGAGGAATTTTTTTGTTTGATTAAGAGGGTGATTTGGATAATAAGTATGATGATAATGATGAGGTAAGTAGATTTGAAAGGCTAATGTGGAGATGACCATGTAGGATTTTGACTAATTTTGGGCTATTTTAGGTCAATTTGTTCATTGGCAAGAATTGATTTTCAAAATTCATCAAAGGCATTGACTACGCTAAGTATACCTTAAATCACATTTTGGGCATAATTGACAGTTATTGAGGACACGCATATGAAAATAGTCATGCAAGGGACAAAGAAACCTTGCAGGAGACAAGCAATTGTGACTTTGGGGAATTTTTGATACAACTTTGATATTTCGTTTGTGTATGTTAAAGTGGCCCTTTCAAGCCACCTATGTTTTTACGTGGTCCAACACAGTGAAGAGAGTAAAATAGTAGCTACCTTAAGGAATTGGCTTCACATGGAATATTATAGGCCCATTGCTTGGTAGTCCTTTGGCTCACACAATAGTGTCACCCCCAGAAGGGCGCCCGCATTTTTTTTCCTTTTTCCAGGTATTATTTTCATGCTACAAAGATCTCTTTCGCAAAACAATACAATGTGATACGTATAATGTGAATATTGGGGGGAGAATATTCCCTCCCCTTTCACTATAATAAGTCATTGTTTATAGGTGAATTAGGTAGGCTACTAATTTAGAGTTGCTAGAAAGATTTGTGGCATCCCGCCAACCGGTTTGTATGTGTGTGAGATATTTAAGTCTCTAGTGGACCACGTTGGATCCTTAGGCACTATTCACCCTATCTGAACTATCATCCACACAACACGCCCAAGCTTGGTGGGATTGAGACAAGTTTTTGTTTAGTATCTCATTTTTATACCAGTCGGGGTATTTACCAGTTTGAGGTCATCCTCTAAAGGGGAAGTGCACCCTCTAGACATGCCTCACTAGAAGCTAGATTAAGCTAATATTTCTCCTCACCTAAGTTCCACGAAGGCAACGAGACAAGATACGACTATAGTTTAATAGTAGCTTCACATAAATTAAGGGATCTAGCTAATGAAAAATATCTCAAAAGAAGTGTTGAAAAATACTTCTTAAAACACACCAAGAAGAGTTTATTTTCCAAATTGAACCTAATTGAAGAAACTAAGTGTGATTTACCTAATAAAAAGACACAATAGTATGGTTAAGCATGCAAGTTCAATTTATTTGCCACACATCAAGAAGGAAAGCATGTAAAAAAGGTGTGATTGTTTTGTCTTAAGTCATTCAAGACTTTGTGAGATTCATTCCCTTATGATTTCAAGATTGGATATGATTGATTCCTTTAAGCAACATGAATTCAAAGACTAGTGTTTAAAGCATACAAGTTCATTCCCAAAATCCATTAAAATCCAAGGAAACCTAGATGAAAAATATTAGTAATCTTAAAGTCTTCAACCCTGAAATGCTGTAAAAAGACAAACATATTACTAATACTTGAAACCAGAAAAAATAAATGTTTTATATGACAAGGAAGAGACAAAAGTTTGCAATCAATAGTCCACTATACTCATGCTAGAGACAATATGTTGATTCCTGAAATTTGGCTAAGTCTGAAATTTTCTAAAAACCCTCAAAAACTAGAATCTTTATCTTAACTCCTATGAAGTTGAAGCCATTCTCAAACATCCTGAAAGTATATATATAATGTAACTTAAGTATAAGAAAGGAACTTAAATGTTACATTTTATGTATGCTCTTGATGCTAAAATTGGCTTGAAGGGTACACAAGAATCCTCAAGAAACCATCCAAAAGATACCCATATGCCAGAACTAGTTGGAAAAAGAAACAGGGCAGAGACAATGATGACAGGTCACAGACAACGATGAAAGTTTGCAAATGAGGATATGCACAGAAAATAGTTTAAGAGCACAAACGTCAATCTACGCAGATGATAGTTTAAGAGTGCAGATGCCAATCTGCGCAAATGAGAGTTTAAGAGCGTAGATGATGATCTACGCAGATGACAATTTAAGAGCGCAAATGATAATTGGCAAAGATGACAGTCTCTGGTCGGAGATGACAGTTTAAAAGCGTAGACAACTTTGTGTAAATTGCAGACGATACTGCGTGACTGAGTCCAGAAAATGGCAGAAATTTTCAAAAAGTTTAGACTTTTTTAGTGACGTGGGTCCCACCGTGCGTGCCAAAATGTATGTGATGAAAACCTACTTGTTGGGATCATGCTCATACATGAAAAAATTAGGCAAATAAAATCATTTCATTTTACATTAATATAGCATAAAGCATTAATCAAAACAAAAGCTTCCACCATAACCTTAGATGAGCTGAAACAAGTGCACCCAAGACTTGTTGATTTTCTCTTATAGAGGAATGTGGGTGTGCTCTCCCAAAAAAAATAAAAAATCCCAGTATTGATTTCTTTCTTGCTATGGATTGAAATCTACAATGCAAACTAATGGATTGATGTGAACTCGAGAACAAGTATGAAGAACTTGCCTCAGGCTTTCACCATTGATGCAAATGGAAATTCAAACTATTAAACTAAGATGAAATGCAATATTAATCTAAGATTCATTCACCATTAACCTAGCATGTGATTTCTATATTCACTAATGAACTAAGCATAAAAATCATGAAATGAACTATGAAATTATAGAGCAATACTAACATGATGACAATGCATAAAAATGAGAGATCATTTGCAAGGAGTGGGGCCTCCTATTTATAGATTGTTGGGGGGATTGGATGAGGTGGATCTCATGTGGCATCCACATAGATTCCATATGGGATAAAGGAGTGGTCATGGAAAAGGGAGAGTTTCTCACACATGTTTGAGAAACTCTTGAAAATGATGGCTCAATGACAAGTGTAAGAGGGTGAGAGTCGCAAAGTGAGTCACATGTTGAGCATCTTCCAAAGAGGAAAGGGGAGACAAGATGTAAGAGAAATGGATTGGGTCATTTTAGGCAAAGGGAATAGAAAACTACCATAAGAGGGATGCTCACACATGTGTGAGCACCATTAGGAGGTCAGTTGTTGAAGGAATTATAAAATTAGTCTAATTAATCTAAGATTAATTAGAGGAGTAGGCTTAGGGGGGATAGTGATGGGTATAGATTAGGAATCTAGGCTTGATTTAGGATTAATACAAATTAGATTAATCATAGCTTAGTAGAATATTAGAATGTGGAGGGAATAAATAAATTAAAATTTATTTAAAGAGGGATTTTGTGGAGAATCGTATATTAAATGTAAATTCAATATATTAGGAAATGGTATTTAAATTAACTTTAGATACCATAGAAGATGAACCAGATTTAATTAAATAGGTAGGAGAATATAACAAATATAATTAATTAATTAAAATTAACTATAATATTACAAGGGGAATATTAATTAAATTTAATTTAATTAATAAGAGTGCTAAGGGACATTTTTAGACGTCTACAATTTCTATCAAAGATAATTCTAATGAAGAAAAGCAAGAAGAAAAGCCCTAATATCAAATGTAAACAAAAATGATACCTAGATTATAGACAGTGGGTGTACACACAACATAACTGGTGATACACTTAAAATTATTACTATGGAAGAACGTAATGGAGGATATGTTAGTTTCGGTAATGATGTTCCATATCCTGTAAAAGGTAAAGGTTCTATAATTCTTTTAAATAATACAAGATGTGATGATGTATATTGGGTTGAAGGATTAAAGTATAATTTTTTAAGTGTGGCACACCCAAACAATTCAGTCACCGACTAGAATTTCAATATGGGAAGGTAAAAGTTATTTGAACAAAAAGGAAGTTTGATTTTCACTGGAGAACAATCTAAAGGAAACCTATTTTACCTTGATACATCTATTAAGAGTTGTTTTTATGCTAAAGTTGAAGATGCATGGTTATGGCACACGAGGTTGTGTCATGTAAATTTTGACAATCTAATTAAAGTGAGCAAAAAGAATAGAGTAAGAGGACTACCGAGATTAGAGAAACCTTAGAATGTCATGTGCAAGGAATGTCAAGTTGGAAAAATGACTAAGTCAAGTTTTACAAGTAAGTCTTATGTTACACAAGGAATTTCGAACTTAGTGCACACAGACCTATGTGGACCGATGAGAACACAAAGCTACTTTGGTGATAGATCATTTTATTTGTTGATGATTATTCTAGAATGATGTCTGTCATGTTTTTAAAAGATAAATCTGAATCTTTCCAGATGTTTAAGTGGTACAAGGAAAGATTTGAAAAGGAGACTAGAAGAAAACTAAGTGTCTGAGATCTGATAGAGGAGGAGAGTTTACTTCTGATGAGTTTACACTCTTCTGCAATAACATGGAATAAAGAGACAAATGTATGCACCAAGGACACCACAAAAAAAACTAGATATAGTTGAAAGGAGAAATAGATCCATTATGGATTGTGCGACAACACTGGTGTTTGAGAAGGGTATTTCTCAAAATTATTGGAGAGAATCAATCAACACTTCTACTTACACACTTAACCGAGTACAATTGAAGAAAGGTACACACAAGACACCTTATGAGATTTGGTATGATCACAAACCTAATGTGAGTTATTTCAAAGTATTTGGAAGTAGATGCTATATTCTTAAATATGCTAGAGATGGTAATGTTGATTCTAAAGGAGATGAGGGAACATTCTTAGGATATTATACAAAGATCAAAGCTTACAAATTTCTGAACAAATCTACTAACAAAATTGTGGAAAGTGTGAATGTGATAATTGATGAATTTGCAGAGAGAAATGATGAGGACAACAAGAAGGAACCTGAATATTATCAAAGATTTGTATATGTTCAACTAGATTTTATTGATACCTTACCAAATGCACAAACTAAGGAGGATTTTGAACAAAGAGAACTCCCACTGAATGATGGAAATGAAGTTTCATCGACTACCGAGCCTGTTCTAGCCAATTATGTAAAAAGACACCACTCACCGAGTAAGATAATGGGAGATAAAGATGTAATAATTATGACAAGAATAAAGGTAAGAGACAATACATGCTTAATTTCTAAATTATAACATAGAAGAGTAAAATATGCATTGGAAAATGAAGACTGGGTTAAAGCAATGAAAGAAGAGTTAGATCAAATTGTAAAGAATAAAACATGGAATTTAGTACTGAGACCTAAAGATAAAAATGTTATTGGTACTAATTGGATTTTTAGAAATAAATTGAATGAGCATGGAGATGTAGTCAGAAAAAAAGCAAGACAAGTTTGCAAGGGATATGCACAAGAAGGAATTGACTATTGTGAAACTTTTTCACTTGTTGCTAGATTAGAAGGAGTTAGAATTCTATTAGCATATGTAGCTTACAAAGGATTTAAAGTCTATCAAATGGATGTCAATTATGCATTTCTTAATTATAATCTTGAAGACAAAATTTATATAGAACAACCTAAAGGATTTGTTGAGAATACTAACAAGGACATGGTATGCAAACTACACAAGGCACTATATGGTTTGAAACAAGCACCCGAGCTTGGTATGAAATATTACATGCATATCTCATCAAGATTGGATTTCAAAGAACTAGTGATAATAGTAATGTTTATCTGAAATGTGATAGTACTAACAAGATTTTTATTGCTGATATATTTGTTGATGATATTATTTTTGGAGGCAATAACACATTATGCAGATCTTTTGTTGAATAAATGAGAAAGGAATTTGAGATGTTCATGATTGGAGAGATTAAATTATTTCTTGGACTACTGATTCTACAAGTAAAAGATGGGATCTACATTACATAATCAAAGTACATCAAAGAGATCCTAAAGAATTTTGGGATGGAAGATTCAAGACCAGTTGGAACACCAATGATCACTGGTTGCAAGCTATCAAAGGAAGATGAGTTAAAGGAAGTAAATGAGACACTCTACCGATCAATGATTGGTAAGCTACAATATGTTATTCATAGAAGACCGAATATATCTCATGCAATTGGTATTGTTGCTAGATTTTCTGCCAATCCAAAGGATTAACATATGTCTATAGTGAAAAGGATATTTTGATATTGGAAAGGAACTGAGGACTTTATTCTACTATACAAGAAAGGAGGAAATTTTGAGTTAATAGTGTACATCAATGTTGATTGGACCAAAAACATTGATGATAGAAAAAGTACAATTGGAGGAGCTTTATTTTTAGGAGAAATACTAGTTACATGGCTAAATAAAAAGAAGAGTTATATATTATAGTCTACTCTCGAGTCTGAATATTTTTCTAGAGCTATGCATTGTGCAAACATTGTATGGATCAAACAACTACTAGAAGGTATGCAAGAGGAGATTACCGATCTAGTTACTATCTTTTGTGATAACACAAGTGTTATAAACATATCAATGAATCTGGTAATGCATTATAAGACCAAGCACATATATATCAAGTATCATTACTTGAGAGAGCAAGTTCAAGACAATAAGGTGATGTTGGAGTATGTGAACTCAAAGGAGAAATTAGCAAATATATTCACTAAGCTGCTACCAAAGGATTATTTTGAGTATTTCCAAGGTAAATTAGGGGTCCTACCCTGATGTAGTCAAGCTCGGAGGACCCAATGAAGGATTTCCCAAACCTGCAGCCAACAACCATAACAAAAAAAACAACTAAATACACAGGAATATAATCAACATTCAACTTTATATTATCATAAAGAATCAATTACATTCAACATTTCAGGTTGTAAGGCCTTCCCAGCTATGACCAATCACAAATAAAAAACTCTAAGATCTAACACAGATCTTTTGCAAGCATTAGGCCATTTACCTTCTGCCAAAACATACAACTCTATATGCAACTTCTCTGATCCAACACTCAGATCCCCCTCTCATATCTTATGCCCAAAGTAAGAACAAAACACAACTTAAATACAAGAGGAAAATAATAGGTCGTCCTATAAGATCCATAAAATCTAATATTGGAGAAGCCAACGACCTAGATTTAGGTCCACACAATCCCCAATGAGAGATCCATATTAAATGTCATGACCCAAATTAAATATACAAGGTCAGCCTTGAGATTTATAAAACTAAACCAAGTCGGTCAGCAAGAACACCAAAAGACAGACCCCTTAGTGAGCAATAAAACCGAGCCACAAGAAACCCATCGATGTAGCCACCAAGCCAACCAAACCCCACTTAAAGAAACAATGGAGAAAAAAGCACAAATTTCTAAGTCACCAATAGTAAACGAGTCACCAGAAGTGACTGAGTACCGAGCAACACCACCGAGCTTAGTCACTGATTCAACCAACCACCAAGCAACCAAGTATTCAACCGAGGACTCCTCTAAGCTACCAAACTCCAAAACAAACATATTTTTGTTTGATACAGGATTGCCAAGAATCCTAGGATGCTCCTGCATCAGACACCTCAGGTAAAGAAGATGTTCCCATAAAGGAAACCATGAAAATATTAAGGGAATAAGAACAAGTATTTCATACTTGTTCTTAACCCATATCTCCTCTTGTCCTTCATTCCATGTTGTCTTCACTTTGTCCACTGTCCCATTCAACAAGTTCATATGCCTTGCACCTTTCTTAGATCTCCTATTTTCTACCGATAGTAACTGACTTTGACCATCCTTTGTCTTCTTCTTCTCTTTTAATGTACTTATGATACCTTCAGTAATTCGGTGAACCTTCTCCTCACTAGACTTACTAATCAACTCAGTATCATCTACATCTCTCTGTGTCACTAGTGTCAACATCTACTGCACCATCTTAGTCAATAATTCCACTTGTCTCTTAATCTCTGCTAGTTCCTCAGAGATGTCATTCTCTTTTACCTTCAAACTCTCCTGCATTTTATCCATAGGAATAGGTTCATCAACTCTCTTCTTCTCATGTTTTTCACTATCATTCGGACAACATCTGATAACTCCACATCTCTTAGTCCCTGCTCCCTACAAAGGTATCAGTTTATGCTTGGATCCACCCTGCCTTACAACATAGGTATTTTCATGACCATCAAACATAACATGTCTATCATATTGCCAAGGTCTACCGAGAAATAGGTGACAAGTAGCCATAGGAAACACATCACATAATATCTCATCGTAATAAGATCCAATCTTAAAATTAACAAGATATTGCTCCTCAATTCTAACCTTAGACACATCTTGTATCCAACTAATCTGATAAGGATTAGGATGTTTCCTCCTTCCCAAATTCAACTTACTAACCATCTCTTTTAAAAAAAATTTCTCATAACTGCCACCATCAATTATGACATTACATACCTTATCCTTGCACTTATATCTGGTTCTGAACAAATCTCTTCTCTGTACTGGTTCATTAATACATGTAGCAAAGCTTCTAGTGATCATTACTTCACCTTCTTCTACAACATTCACTGAACTCTCCTCGGTGGTTAGGGTAAACTTCCTTTGAGGACATGAAAAAGCTCTATGACCCTTCTCACCACACTAAAAAAAGGTACTGAGGAAATCACTTCTTCCATACCTACGATTGTAATCCTTAGTGGTTTGACTACTTCTCAATCCTACCTTGGTCTGCTTAGGATTCTCCACCACTTTACTCTCAGCATTTGTTTCATCGGTCTTACCACCTCAATTTCTATTATTTTATCTTCCCTCAAACTTCTTGTTTATCTTCTCCTCAATCTTCAATGCCATTTGATAAGAATTTCCTATTGTGGCCATCCAAACAGTAAGTCACTCTTCCTGAATACTAGGTCTCAAGCCATAGATATACCTAGCAACTTTCTCCTTGTCAGCTTTTGAATGACCAGTCCTAATTAGGATCCTATAAAACTCCTCGGTATACTCTTGTACTGATTTTTTGCCTGCCTCAAACCTTGCATCTTCTTAAACATTTCCAATTCATAATCCACCAAAATGAATTGCTTCTTTAGCTTTTCAACCATTCGATTACATCTGATGATCTTGTGTTTACCTCTCCGAATTCTTTCCAATTGAACTTCTCTCCACCATATGTTTGCATGACCTTTTAGCTTTGTTTTGCAAATCAAACTCTATCGAGATATTCTACTTCTTCATACTCAAAGTATTCATCGATCTCATTAATCCAATCAATCAATTCTTCTAGCCTAAGGCTTCCAAAAAATGTAGAAAATTCAATCTTAGGTCTTTTCCCAATTCTAGAGACAACTCTCAGAAATCTAGCCTCCTCTAGATCTCTGACATCTTCTAAAGCTTCTTCGAAATGATCTTCTTCTTAAGATTATTCACCATTATCTTGATGTTCTCTAGACACATTATTTCTTTGCAACTCCTCTTGCAGATCTTGCACTTGCTTCTACAAAGCTCAAAAATCTTCAAGATTGAACTCCTCCTTAGGTTCTTCTTATGTGATCTCGTGAGTTTTCTTCAGAGGCATCTTCAATCCACCAAACTCTAGTAATTGGAAACCTAGCTCCTTCTCTAGTGATTGAAACTCAATTCTGATACCACCTGATGCAGTCAAGCTCAAAGGATCCAATGAAGGATTGCCCAAACTTGCAGCCAACAACCATAATAGCAGAAACAACCAAATACACAGGAATATAATCAACATTCAGTTTTATATTATCATAGAGAATCAATTATATTCAACATTTCAGGTTGTAAGGCCTTCCCGGTTACGACTAATCACAAAGAATAACTCTAAGTTATAACCTAAATCTTTTGTAAGAATCAGGTCAGTTACCTTTTGCCAAAACATATAAATCTTTACCCAACTTCTCTGATCCAACACTCAGATCCCCCTCTCAAATCTGATGCCCAAAGTAAGAATAGAACACAACTTAAATACAAGAGGCAACCAACAGGTCGGCCTATAAGATCCACAAAATCTAACATTGGAGAAGCCAACAACCCAGATTTAGGTCCACACAATCTCCAATGAAAGATCTAAATTAAATCCGCTACCCAAATTAAATACATAAGGTTGGCCTCGAGATTTAACAAAATAAACCAAATCGGTGAAAAAGAACACCGAAAGATAGACCACTCGGTGAGCAACAGAACTGAACCACAAGAAACCTTTCGGTGAAGCCACCGAGCCAACAAAACCCAACTCGATGAAACAACCAAGCAAAAAGCACAAAACGCTGAGTCACCAACAATAACTGAGTCACTAGAAGTGACTAAGTATCAAGAAACACCACCGATAAGAATACCACCAAGCTTAGTCACCGAGTTGACCAACCACCAATCAAAAAGAAACTGAGAAACCAAGTATTCAATAGAAGACTCCTCTAAGATACCAAACACCAAAACAAACATTTTTTTGTTTGATACATGACTGTTAAGAATCATAGGATGCTCCTCCATCATACCCCTATCCAAAATTCATTAGATAAAGATGCATGATGCATCAATTCTAGGAGTCAATAGAATATCTATTTTGTGAGTTGATGTTAGTGTTCACACTTTAGGTGTTTCTTGAAGTTGTGTAATGTAATTTTGTATGCAAAGAGTTATCAGTGCATGCAAGGTATGATCCACTGCTTGACCAAGTTTTTGGGAGTATGAACCTTTGGCATTGTTATCAAAGAGGGAGAATGAATAATTGATGAATACATAGATTAAGGGAGAATGACTGATTGAAAGAAAAGAAAGAGGGAGAATATGCATAAAGATGTTAAGAGAGAATGAACACAAAGGGATAACAATATCAAACAGATCAGAGGGATTTAAGACAAAACAAAGATGTAAAAAGGAAGATGAACAATGTTTCCATCATCAATTGATAGTGTTTCCATCAATGCCAAAGAGGGATATTATTACTCAACTGATGGAGATGCTGATGAAAACTGAGATCATAGGTATACAAGATTGTAGAAAGAATTAGATCAGTTTTTATTTTGTCATTGATGTCAAGCAATTGATTTATGGTTCATATTGAATTGCCATATCTTTTAGAGTTAATTTAATTGGGAAATAGATAAAGATCAGACAATGATAAGATCATCTTGAGTTAATTGGTTTCTACTTTATCAATTCGGTAAAGTAGATTGGGTAAGTTGGTAAGACTAAAGAGTTAAGCTACTGAGAAGAGAGTCTGTCGATAAAGGGTTATGAAATTCGGCCAGGACAATGAGACATTGAAGCACTGAGAACACATTTAATACAACGCTACAATGATCTGGAGGATTCAAAGAAAAAAAAGGAAGTTGGTTAGAATATTTATGCACGGTAAATTTCAAGGAAGAAATCTATGGTATAGATTAAGCGGCAAAAGTGAAGGTTTTATTTCCAATAAAAGTGCAATTTCTGAGGTGATGCCAAAGTGGCTAACCGAGTTTCAAGTTCACTGAATTAGTTTAAAAAGTTAATCTAATGGCTGAGCGTGATTGAAGGAAAACCTAATCAAGAAGATTAAAAGGCAAAAATAGTCTATTTTAAGGATGAATTTGAAGAAAAACTGGCTGGCAAGTTGAAGTGTTGAAGTGCCACCGAGTGATGCAGTGAAGAAAAAATAAGTGATAATTTGAGTCTAAGAGAAGAGGTTGATGAAGTGTTGATGCTAGTAGTCCGAGAGAACATAAAGGGATCTGATCAAGAAAGAGGTCGTTGTGGTTTTACAGATCATTTTACATAATGTTGCTTATTTGCATTTGTAACAACAAAATCTCTTAACCGAGTGGAATTAACAGTCTTATTATAAAATTCTTGAGAAAGGTGACATTCTAAAAGAGTGTTCAAAGCCCTCTAACCAAGCCACTCCTAACAGGGTGAAGATCTTAAAGAGTCTGAGGTAAATCCCCTAACAGGGTCACATTTAACAAATGTGTATTGTAATCTTTAACAAGATAAGCTTTTAACCAAGCATACTTCAGAAGAGTATTTTCATTTGTGGGTGATAATTCCCATAGAGGTTTTTCCCAAATTAGGTTTTCTCATTAAATTTCATTTCAAATGTGTTGAATGATTCATGTGCATGTTATTTATTGTTTATGCAAGTTACTATTTAAGTTATTGAAGATATTTGGTTTTTCAGTTGTTGTTGTTTATCCTACCGAGTTGAATTAGAGTTAAGTTTTTAAGTTTAAAGTATCATAAGTTTTATAATTAACCCCCTATCTCAATAATCCAACAATTGGTATCAGAGCTAATTACTCTAAGAGATAAATTTATAATACTTGAGTTAAAGATCCAAATATGTATAAGAGGGAGGCACCAAAGTTGAAAAAGGATAACTTCTCTATATGAAAAAATTGAATGAGGTTGCACCTATTTGGTATTGGAGATTATATAGTATATTATGTTGATAGTGAGTATACACCACCAACAACTAGTCCCTTAACAATTGAGTAGATAAGAGAAAAACAAGACCACACAGAAGCAATGATTAAGATATCATCTAGTCTCACCGATATGCAGTTCAATGACATTATAGGATGTGATACAACAAAGAAGATGTAGGACAAGATTGAATTTATACATGGTGGAGATCGACATGTTATGAAGGCAAAAGATGAAAGCTTATTTGAATCTATGAGAATGAAAGAAGGTGAAAATGTTACACTATACAACATTAGACTAAAGGAAACTGTGAATGCTATTAGAGGTGTTGGAGGAAAAATTACTGAAGAAGATGTGACAAGCAAACTGTTAATAAAATTGTTACCTATGTATGCCATCTGAGTGTCTCCAATAAAAGAACTGAGATCCATTCCTCAGATGACTATTTCACTGGATGCTACCATTGGTAAGTCGATTGATTTTGAGCTTAATTATTGGATAATAGTTTACCTGCTACTGCTAGGATTAAGTCTACATTTAAATAATCTTTGAAGATTGGAAGTTCTATGGACTCTAGACCTAGTGATGGTTATGCAAGTAGTGCTAGTGAAAGATTCTATAGCTGCAAGAGTGTGTTAGAAGAACAGTATGCTGAAGATGAAGCAAATGAAAGAGGATTTGAATCTCTACTAGATAGAAGACTACAACAAGGTAAAGCCAAGTACCAAGGTAAGATACCCTTGAAATGTTTTAAATGTAATAAGATTGGACATATTGATTCTAGATGCCTTGACAATGATAGTGATGAGAATATAGACAACCGAGATCAAAACAAAAGAGAAAATAGATTCAGGACATTTTGAGATTACAAAAATAAAGGTAAGAAGTCATGTCATATTGCTAATGAAGGACTAACTGATGATGACACAAATGATCATTTCGGAGAAAAAGTTGTATATATTTTTATATCAAGGACAATTCTGATGAACAAAAGTAAGAAGAAAAAGTCCTAATATCACATGTAAGCAAAAATGATACCTAGATTATAGACAGTGGGTGTTCACACCACGTAAGTGGTGATACACTTAAGTCTATTACTATGGAACAAAATTATGGAGGATATGTTAGATTCGGTAATGATGCTCCATATCCCATGAAAGATAAAGGTTCTATAATTCTATTAAATCATATAAGATGTGATGATGTATATTGGGTTGAAGGATTAAATTACAATTTTTTGAGTGTGGCACAACTAAACAATTCAGGTCACCGACTAGAATTTTAGTATGGGAAAGTAAAAGTATTTGATCATAAAGAAAGTCTGATTGTCACTGGAGAACAATATAAACGCAACCTATTTTACCTTGATACATCTATTAAGAGTTGTTTGTGTGCTAAAGTTGAAGATGCATGGTTATTGCACAAGAGGTTGTGTCATGTAAATTTTGACAATCTAATTAAAGTAAGCAAAAAGAATAGAGTAAGAGGTCTATCAAGATTAGAGAAACTCGGGAATGTCATGTGTAAGGAATGTCATGTTGGAAAAATGACCAAGTCAAGTTTTACAAGTCTTATGTTACACAAGGAATTTTGGACCTAGTGCACACTCACCTATGTGGACCGATGAGAACACAAAGCTACTATGGTGATAGATATTTCATTTTGTTTGTTGATGATTATTGTAGAATGATGTTTGTCATGTTTGTAAATGAGAAATATGAAGCTCTCTAGATCTTTAAGTGGTACAAGGCAAGAGTTGAAAAGGAGACTGGAAGAAAACTGAAGTGTCTGAGATCTGACAGAGGAGGAGAGTTTACTTCTAATGAGTTTGCACTCTTCTTTAATGAACTTGGAATAAAGAGACAAATGTATGCACCAAGAATACCACAAAAAAATGGTATAGCTGAAAGGAGAATTAGATCCATTATGGATTGTGTGAGAACGTTGATGATTGAGAAGGGTATTTCTCAAACTTATTGGAGAGAAGCAGTCAACATTGCTACTTACACACTTAACTAAGTACAATTGAAGAAAGGTACACACAAGACACCTTATGAGATTTGGTATGATCACAAACCTAATATGAGTTATTTCAAAGTAGGTGGAAGTATATGCTATATTATTAAAGATGCTAGAGATGGTAAGGTTTATTCTAAAGGAGATGAGGGAACATTCTTAGGATATTCTACAAAGAGCAAAGCTTACAAATGTCTAAATAAATCTACTAACAAAATTGTGGAAAGTGAAAATGTGACAATTGATGAATTTACAGAGAGAAATGATGAGGACAACAACAAGGAACCTGAAGATTATCAAAGATTTGTATATGTTTAACTAGATGTTCCTGATACCTTACCAAATGCATAAACCGAGGAGGAAGCCGAACAAAGAGAACTACCACTGAATGATGGAAATGAAGTTCCACCGACTACCGAGCCTATTCTAGCTAAGTATGTAAGGAGACACAACTCACAAAGTAAGATAATTAGAGATAGAGATGTAGGAATTATGACAAGAAGCAAGGTAAGAGAAAATACATGCTTAATTGATGAATTAAAACCTAGAAGAGTAAAAGATGCATTGGAAAATGAAGACTAGATGAAAGAAGAGCTAGATCAAATTACAAAGAATAACACATGGACTTTAGTACCGAGACCTAAAGATAAAAATGTTATTGGTACTAAATGAATTTTTAGAAATAAATTGAATGAGCATGGAGATGTAGTCAGAATAAAAGCAAAACTAGTTTGCAAGGGATATGCACAAGAAGAAGGAATTGACTGTGGTGAAACTTTTGCACCCGTTGCTAGATTAGAAGCAGTTAGAATTCTATTAGCATATGCAGATTACAAAGGATTTAAAGTATATCAAATGGATGTCAAGTCTGCATTTCTAAATGATATTCTTGAAGAAGAAGTTTATATAGAACAACCTGAAGGATTTCCTGAGAATACTAACAAGGACATGGTATGCAAACTACATAAGGCACTATATGGTTTGAAACAAGCACCCCGAGCTTCGTATGAAAGATTACATGCATATCTAATCAAGATTGGATTTCAAAGAACTAGTGATAATAGTAATGTTTATCTAAAATGTGATAGCACTAATAAAATTTTCATTACTGAGATATTTGTAGATGATATTATTTTTGGAGGCAATAACACATTATGTAGATCTTTTGCTGAAGAAATGAGAAAGGAATTTGAGATGACCATGATTGGAGAGATTAAATTATTTCTTGGACTATAGATTCAACAAGTAAAAGATGGGATCTACATTACACAATCAAAGTACATGAAAGAGATCCTAAAGACTTTTGGGATGGAAGACTCAAGACCAGTTGGAGCACTGATGATCACTAGTTTCAATCTATCAAAGGAAGATGAGTCAAAGGAAGTAAATGAGACATTCTACTGATCAATGATTGGTAAGATATAATATGTTGTTCATAGCAGACCTGATATAGCTCATGCAGTTGGTATTGTTGCTAGATTTTTTGCCAATCCAAAAGATTCACATATGTCTATAGTGAAAAGGATATTTAGATATCTTAAAGGAACCGAGGACTTTGGTCTACTATACAAGAAATGAGGAACTTTTGAGTTAATAGTGTACACCGATGCTAATTGGGCCAGAAATATTGATGATGGAAAAAGTATAAGTGGAGGACCTTTGTTTTTAGGAGAAAGAGTAGTTACATGGCTGAGTAAAAAGTAGAGTTGTATATCACAGTCTATTGTCGAGGCTGAATATGTTGCTGCAACTATGAATTGCGCAAACATTGTATGGATCAAACAACTACTAGAAGGTATGCAAGAGGAGATTACTGATCTAGTTACTATCATTTGTGATAACACAAGTGTTAAAAATATATCAAAGAATCTGGTAATGTATTTTAAGACCAAGCACATATCTATCAAGTATCATTACTTGAGAGAGAAAGTTCAAGACAAGAAGGTGATGTTGGAGTATGTGATCTCAAAGGAGAAATTAGCATATATATTCACTAAGCCACTACGGAAGGATGATTTTGAGTATCTCTGAGGTAAATTAGGGGTTCTTCCCCTATCCAACATTCTCCCCTGTCCAACATTCATTAGAGAAAGATGCATGCTACATCAATTCTAGGACTCAATAGAATTTCTATTTTGTGAGTTGCTGCTAGTGTTCACACTTTAGATGTTGCCTAAAGTTGTGTAAAGTAATTGTGTTCAAAGAGTTATTAGTACATGCAATGTATGATCCACTCCCTGAACAAGTTTTTCAGGAGTATGAACCTTTGGCATTGTTGTCAAAGAGGGAGAATAAATAAATGATGAATACATAGATTAAGGGAGAATGACTAATTGAAAGAACAAAAAGTGGAAAAATATGCATAAAGACGTTAAGAGAGAAAGAACACAGAGGGGGAACAAGATCAAACAGTTTGGAGGTAGTAAAGACATAAAATAGATGTAAAAAGGAAGATGAATAGTGTTCCCATCACCAATTGATATTGTTGTCATCAATGCCAAAGAGGGAGATTTTTACTCAACTAATGGAGATGATGATCAAGATCAAGATCACAGGTATACAAGATTGTAGAAAGAATTAGATCAGTTGTTATTTTTTCATTGATGTCAAGCAATTGATTTCTGGTTCATATTGAATTACCATATCCTTTAGATTTGATTTATTTGGGCAATAGATAAATATCAAACAATGATAAGATCATCTTGATTTAATTGGTTTCTACTTTATCAAGTCGGTTAAGCAGATTGGGAAAGTTGGTAAGACTAAAGAGTTAAGATACCGAGTAGAGAGAGTTTTTTGGTAAAGGGTTATGAAAGTTGGTCAGGAAACTGAGATATTGAAGTACCGAGTAGTGCATGTTAGTCACCGAACTAAGAGTTAACTACCAAACATAATAGATGTGAGAAATAAGGATAAGAACACATTTAATGCAATGCTAAAGAAATTTGGAGGATTCCAAGAACATAAATGAAGTTGGTTACAAGATCTACACATAGGAAATTCAAGGAAGAATTGTATGGTATAGATTAAGTGATAAAAGTAAAGGTTTTATTTCCAAGAAAAGTGCAAGTTTTGAGGTGATGCAAAAGTGGCTAACCGAGTTTCAAGTTCACTAAATTAGTTCAAAAAGGTTAATCTAAGAGCTAAGCATGATTGAAGGAAAAACTAATCAAGCAGATTAAGAGGCAAAAACAATGTCTTTTTAAAGGATGAATTTTAAGAAAAAATGGCTGGAAAGTTGAAGTGATGAAGTGCTACCGAGTGATGTAGTGAAGAGAAAAGAAGTGATAATCTGAGTCTAAGAGAAGAGATTGTTGAAGTGTTGATGCCATTAGTCTGAGAGCGCATAAAGGGATTTGATCAAGCAAGAGGTAGTTGTAGATCATTTTACCTATTTATGCTTATTTACATTTGTAACAACAAAATCTCTTAACTGAGCGAACTTAACAATCTTATTGTAAAATCCTTGAGAAAGGTGACATTCTAAAAGAGTGTTCAAAGCCCTCTAACCAGACCACTCCTAACAGGGTGAAGATCTTAATAGGTCTGAGGCAAATCCCTTAACAGGGTCACATTTAACAAATGTGTATTGTAATCTTTAAGAGGATAATCTTTTAACCAAGCATACTTTAGAAGAGTATTTTCATTTGTGGGTGACGATTCCCACAAAGGTTTTTCCCAAATTGGGATCCTCATTAAATCTGGTGTCAAATGTGTTGAATTATTTATGTGCATGTTATTTACTGTTTACACAAGTTATTGTTTAAGTTATTGAAGATATTTGGTGATTCGGTTGTTGTTGTTGTTTATTCTACCGAGTTGAATCAAAGTTAAGTTTTTAAGTTTAAAGTATCATAATTTTTCTGATTCACTCCCCTCTCAGTAATCAAACAAATGTAACATCATAAATTGTAAGAACCTTGCTAAGGTGTACAATTTATACTTATTTGACATTCATTTTAGTGTGTGGTCATTCTTTAATGCAGTATAGAACCTTTTTAATATATTTAATTGATAAATATTTAAATTTGGCTCCTCTCTGGATTTAATTTATATGAAGGCCCTTAATTATAGGTGTGCATCTTTAATTATTTCATCTTTCATACATAGGCCATTTTAAATTATGGGTGTCCTTTTGTATTGATATTGATTTCATACCCAATTTTGAGTACATTTTTAGAATCCCAATATATATCTTGATGGATTCCCTAGTTAAATTTGAGGCCTAAATTTTTAGTGTAGGGCCAGTCAAAGGGTATCGGACATGTCTAACTCACCCCATACTCTGCAACTTGCGGGAAAAATTGAATTGTGGTTTCCATCTAGGTTTTTGTGGGATTTTTAATCTTGGTGGTCTATCTCTAATATTTGGGCTCCAAATTGGCTAGGCGAGGTATAAAAGAAGTGCTACCTCCCTCATTTTGGTAGTCACAAGCAAGCATTCAAGATCCATCCATCCATTTTAAAATCAACATCAAGCACTCAAAGATTCAATCAAGGTTCAAGCATTCAAAGAGCAATCAAGAATTTCAAGAAACTAAGATATTTCATACTTCATTTATTCCAAACATTCAAAACTATGATGCAAGAATGTCTTTTGTGATGTCATTTTAGGTCTTTGTGGAGTCATACTATTTCATCAACACCTATGATGTCATTTCAAGAAGTATTTGATTTATCAAGGTATAAGAATTTCTTATCCTTCTTATTAAGCCTCTTCTACTAACAACACACTTCCTTTCTATTTCAAGGACTTTCAATTTTATTTCAAGATTGATTCCTAGATAGGGGTTTGACCAATGCAAACCCATTTCCACAACCATTTTACCTATTTTTCTATATGCAAGTATAGGTGAGAGGTGGCACAGGTGCAAAGATAGTAATAGAGAAGTCAAACAAAGAGCTACAATCAATTAAATTTGTGTTTGATCTTAGTTACATTATAAGGTAATTCAAATTCACATCGTACCTCTTGTATGTAGGGAAATCTGCACAGGCTCAGGAAAACATGTTAGTAGAACCACACTAATCAAATTAAACTACTACCAAATATTAGCCCTACAAGACAAAAAAATATAAGCATACTACATAAAAAATGAAAACAAATCAAACCAATTTATGCTCGGCTCCTTCTATTGCTTCTCTGCACTTTGTGTAACTCGGTGGATGTGGCACTTAGTGTTGATTCTGGTAGCACTTCGACTCAGAGATTCGAGAATTTTGATCCAAATGATTGCTTGATGATGATATGAAAACCTACATAAATTGATGCTCAAAAACTTGGATCCTTCAAATGAGAATGAAGGGGATTTATATACATTTTTAGAACTGATTGAACGATTGAGATCAAAGGCAAAGATTTATTTTTGACGGACTATATTCAATAAAGCTACTTTAAATTTAGATAAAACAAACTAATTTATTTGAGAAGTGGATGAAATTTAAGACGTAACTAGCATTAAATAATTATTTAATTATGTGCATGAAAGAGAAGATAATAAATAAATTAAAGATATTATTTATTTTAGAGGAAGTTTTCTTCAAAAAAGTGAATTAAATAAATTAAAAACTTATTTAATTGGAGAAGATTTTAGAGAAATAAATAAATAAAAGTTTTTATTAATATTTAGGAGAGATTTTTCTTTTATTGAGAAAAACAAAACATTAAATAAATTAAAGAATTCATTTAACTATGGGAGATGTAGATAAATAAATACAATAAAGATTTTATTTATTTTTAGGATAATTGCTTTCTTTGAAAAAGAGTGAATGATTAAAGAAATTAAAGAAACTTATTTAATTATAGAGGACTTAGTTAACTGATTAAATAATTATTTAATTATGAGAAAATGGAAGAAAGTATCTAATTAAATAATAAAAATTATTTGATTAAAGTGGAGGAAATTGATTAATTAAATAATAAAATTATTTAATTAATATTAGAAGAAAAACAGATAACTAAATGATTAAAAATTATTTAATTATGAGAAGGGAGGGAAATGTTAATTTTTGAATTCGAATCATAAAAATGACACTAAATTAATCAAATAATTAAAATTATTTAATTAATTAAGAAGAAAGTAAAATTGTTGCTTGCAGACATTGAGACAATTTTAGGTGTCTACATTTCCCCCTCTTTGATACAATGTGATTTTGAGTGTTGTGTCAAAGAATATCTGATTCAAGTACTGCCCCAGCTTGCTCCGACGATAGCAGGTGGATTTGATGCCCCCTTGAAAGATTGTTTGTGGAAGAAAGTCATAAATGATCTCTCGCAAGAAGAAGATGAATGTTAGATGATAGGATGAAATATGATGACAAAGAAGAATGGTTAATAAGTGTAAACGCTCAAAAGTGGTTCACGCCTATTAGTCTATGTGTTAAGATTCTTGGAATTATAATCAAAACATTAATTTGGATTCTAATTATTCCTCTATGTTGCACATATGGTCTTCACTATATGACAACATTGTGTCTTTCGTCATTAATTGAGCATTGAAAATTATTCAATTAATTACTAACATTTATCTCATTTTGGCCGAATTGATCATTTTCCTAATTGATCCTAAACCTTCCTCAATCATATCAAATATTCCTAAATTAGTCTGAGTTAGTCATAATCCCTTCCTAATTACTCCAAGATCATTTCTAAATCATTCGATCATTTTCAAATCATTCTAGGGCATTGTCAAAGTTCATTGATGGATCATTTCAAACCTTATCAATCTCTTTCAAAATCAATCCTCTGTTATTGTCAAAGATCGTCAATGCCTCATCATCAAGTCAATCCATGTCTTATCTAGCTCATCATTTTCAAGCACATTGTCAAAGTTCATCGATGCCTCGTCATCATCAAACTAATCCAAGTTAGTTCAATAACATTTTCAAAGTTCATCAATTCTATTTATCATCAATCATTTTTATCATTATTTGATCGCGTTGTCAAAGTTCATTGATGCCTCGTCATTTCCTAAACCTTTTCAAAACCATCAAAATTATTCCTAATTCTCATCAAAATCTTCAAATCCAAGTCAACTTTGTATCATTGCCATCATTTTGGTCAACGATCAATTAATTTGTCCTCTTGGGATGAATAACCCATAGTTTATCCCTATGTACTGGTTGAATAAATAAATTAACTTTATTTATTCCCTCTTGCCTATGTCTCCACAATAAATTAATTCTAATTAACTAATTGGTTGATTTTCCATTTTACTAATTTCCATTTTTGTGGGAATTAATGAGTTTTTAAAATTCAAAATTTCCCTCCTAATTAGCCTCCATTTGTCATAGTTGTCATAGTTTACGACACATTCCTCTTTTCCTTTGTCATAATTTATCATACTTTATGACAAATTTACCTTCCCTTCTCCACACTAATTTTCCCAATTTTGATCTCTTACAATTTTTGATAATGTGTCATAATATGACACTTTTCCAATTTCACTCTTCAATTATGACACTTTTCTAATTTGTGCATTCAATTTGTCATAATTATGACAATCTTCCTTTTGCACATTGAAGTTGTCAAATCTGCAATTTGGCTCTCTCTCATCCTATAAGTTGAGGTTCATTTTCTCAATCAAACTAAACCACTCTTTCCTAGTATTCTAGGTCATTATAATCATTTTTGTTTCGATTTGTGAGTTTATTTTGTCAAGGAAAGATCACATTTTCAATGGAGAAGAAATGAGAATATGAAAGCTACATTTGAAGGGAGTTTTGAGTGTTTATGCTTTGTTTTTATACTCTCTTTTCAAATGGATTTTATGATAGATTAGATAGGTTTGCATAGTGTTTTTAGATTTTTTGGTTTCTCTTATTATGCATTCTAACCCTTTTTCCGGTCTTACAATAAGAAGTGAATAATGCTAGTAGATGATAATGACTACTAGATTGACATTGGACATAGAGATGGTTAATAAGAATCATGTCAGGTTTCTGGAAGGACCCATCCTATATAAGACTAGTGACAATGTTATGTTTTAGGGAAGACATACCCTATAAAACACAAGCGACTAACATATGGTTTTAGGAAGGACACATCATGTATAAGATAAGTGATAGCATCTAGATTCAAGAAAGACATATCCTGTATAAGACAAGTGATGATTGGTTGATTGAATGACACATAGAATGATTGAGTGATTTGACCAATTTGATGATTGAATTGTTCGAAAGTGGCCTGATGAGTATTACATAAGGGTTGTAATTTATGGAAACACTACTTATTGGCATGGTTTCTTGGTGTACATTTCAGTTTTGGAGATTTTTTTTGGAAAAATGACTAAGTCCAGGAAGCAGTTGGCAGGGTATAGTTACACAATTTTGACTGGAAAGCACAATATGTGACATATTAATACCTACAGGCCTAGAGGAGTGTTCTATGTGATGTAATTGACCTTCACTTAAGCTTGCTTATATTTTGGAGTTGAACGGAGAGAGTTATAGCTTGTCAAAGTTATGTGAAGACAATACAACAATGATATAGGACAGATGAGTGGTCGTGATGTTTAAGGGAATATTTTGTGGACTCCTGGAGTAATACTTTGGATTTGGATTGGTTCCTAACCTACTTTTGTTGATGTATGATTGTCGACTATGTATTTGCTATTGATTAAGTGTTGGGCACATTTTGTGATGTACTTGTGACCTGACTGGAAGAATCCTTGAGATCGAGTATATAAGTGAGGATGTTTTGAGATGCGAAGAAGGGTGTGGAACATATAGATGCATTGTGATGTTAGAATCAGGCAACAAATTTTGCGAGCTTTAACTGGGACTACTTGAGCATAACATATACTTGTATAGTTTATATTGATAAATCATTGTAACAAATAATTATTCTTCGTAAGAGAAGTGAGCTCCTTGTATACCCCTAACATGATTTCTATCCTTTAACAAGGATATGCACTAAATGTAATATTCAACTCCTAACAGGGACACTATATTCTTAGTGCAATTTTTATGGGTATCATCCCCACCGGAGTTTTCCCTTGGCCAGGGTTTCCTCGTTAACAAATCATGATGCTATGAGTTGTTTGCTTTATGTGTATGTTCTTCTTATATCAGTAATTGCTTGGCTAAGTTTGAATTTGTTAAGTTTTAAATTAAATTGTTGTAATATTGATTAACCCCCTCTCTCAGTATAACTTAATCCTAATAATTTCTATTAGAGCTTGCGGCCCTTGGAGATAAATCCTTAAAGCTTGAGGGAGATCCATATGGATTCAAGAAGTTTGGAAGAAAAATTTGAGGCAGAACTTGAAGACCTTGATAAGGCAAAAGATGACAATGCTAAATTGAAATTCAAATTGAGAAGAGATGAGGGTTTTATAAAGAAACTTAAGGAACAACTTGAAATTTCCAGTTACCAAAGGCAAGAACTTATGGAAAAGATATTGGAAGAATCTGATGACGATTCATTTGACCAGATTAAACAACTTGAAAAAGATAAAGAAGTGTTGAAACATGAATGTGAAGTTGCCACTATTCAGATGGCTAAATAAATTCAACAAGAGAAAGATGAAAAGACAAAACTTGAAGAAATCTTGAAGAATGAAAATGTACAGATAGGAAAGATGCAGTCTGAACTTGATGATTACACATTCAAGTATCAATAATTAGAGAAATATAATCACATCATTAAGGGATATCTTGTTGACACAAAGAATCACATTGAAAAACTTCATGAGAGTAGTAACAAGATTTATGAGCACAGGGATAGAAAAATCCTAAAGGTGACATGAAATGAGTTGGATTTGATAAAGTAGAATGTTGAAAATCTCAAGAAAGACAATTTGAAGACAAATCAATTGAGACACCTAATCGATAGGAAAATCCTATACAACAAGAGCAACCTAGAGAGTAGATCAGAAGTTTCAAAGGAAGATGCTTTGGATATAAAAAAGTTGGTCACATGAAGAGGGATTGCAGAGTTAAGACTCCTTACAAGCACTTTTCTGGTTATTGCTTCAATTTCTATGAATATGGACACAAGAAGATAGAATGTATAAAACCCGATAAATCCCACACAAAACAAGACCACATCAGAGAAGAAACATCAACTAAAATTACATGTTACAAGTGCAACAACTTTGTACACATCACAAGGAACTGCAGGTTGCAAGTTAATCAAAACAGATCACCCCTACATGATATAAATGTAACAATCAAGGACATATAAAAAATTTTGCAGGTATAATGGAGCTACAAACAACAGAGGACCACCACCTATTATTGTAAAGAAAAATGTTGGTGATGTTGGAAAAGGTATGGAAGAATACATGGAAGAGTTTGATAGTTGTTTTGTGAAGGATAGTGGTAAAGTATGGAAAGTGAAGGAACAGAGTGACTCTAAGGTTCAGGGAGATTCAATAGATGTTACTGAACCCTCGCCTAATATTGTTGCATCAACCTAAATTTACAAGCATGGCCTTAGGGGGAGATTTGGAGAAATAACATAAATCTATCCAGCCCCTGCATATGCAGAATAAGCTAATGCAAGCTTATGGACAATAAATATGAATTGTTTTGAGTCTCTATCCGAGATCACTTGGTTATACACACTATATTGAATGATCGTTAGAAATTGGTTGACTGGATCATTGCAGACTTATAATTTCATTGGGAAATGTGTCAATCTATGCATGACAAAGTATAAGTTCATTTACTTAAACATTTCTAATCATCATTTGTGCAAAACTGAAGGAGACCAGAGGAACAAGTAAAGAAGCTAGAGTGTTTCTGAGATTGCTAAGTGTGCACACCCTATTTCATTGAGTAAAAGGTATTTTGATCTTCTATGAGCTTTTTCTATTATGGATACTCTATTGATATTTGATGTTAGTGAGAGGCTAAGGTACAAGCTCAAGAAACACCCTTACAATTCCACAGAAGATGACCCTGAAGACACATTTTCGCAAACACCCTTCGATGTTCTTCATGTGGAAGACATTAGATCATACCTACATTGCACGTATGAGTCATTGGGAGACTTTTAAATCTACAAAGAGAGGAAATACATGATTAAGGATGATGGAAAATGGAAGGATGATTTTTCTCATTTACAGAATCTGAGCATCATGCGAATGGAGGAACTCTACGAGTTGGATGAGGAAGAATGGATTAAGATTATTCTTAGCAGAGTCCAAGACACATTTATATGGATAGGTGAGAAACCTATTAAGATATCCAGTGAGTTGATTCATGATGTGACTGGGTTGGGTAATATTGGCATTATCCATGTTGTAGAGAAGGACATGAAGAAACAAGTCGAAACCCTACTACATTCTAAGTAGGACAAGAGGGCAATGACTATTGCCGACATCTTTCATCAAGATGTGAGATTTATTTGTATGATTTTTGGATACAAAATTCACTACAATAGCCAACCTAATTATGTTTCCATGGGAGTCATTATGATGGCTTATAAAATAACAAAAGAGAATGTGAAATATAATTTGTGCAAGGTACCGAGACAACAAATTCCTAGAGAACATTAATTAGATCAAGTGAGATAAATCAAAAGGCATTCAGGTTTGGATCATTAATGATAAACATCTATATTCATATAGTTCATAAGTTTCCTGGAATGCACCCTAGGGAATGGAAAGACATTGAGCCACTTGGTATTCAAATAACTAATAGTCACGAAAGGAAATAACACATGGGTTGATGGTGAAATCTTTGCAATGTTCAAAATTCTTCAAAGAAAAATGAAGGAAAGAGTGAGGATCCCTTAGACAATAGTTGAGAAATACAAATATAGAATATGTTTCAAGCTTGAAACTGATTGTGTATGCTTTGAGGTGGTTGAACCAAGGAAGATGTGGAGTTACTCTAGGGGTTATGAGGTTAGTGTAGAGGTTCTTACAATGCAAGTTGATCATGTTCTCTCTTCCAAGATTGATTCTTCAGAAGAAAGATGGGGCACTTATGAATATAAATTTGCTAAAATAAAAGATGAACAAACTAGGGCAACAAGGAAAAGAAAGATTGATAAAATGGTTGATGATATTATAGAGAAGGCAAGTATAAAAAAAGATGAGATGAAAGAGGTTCGTAAGAAGATGCAAAAAGGAGTTTCTATATTGGCGAGCACTACTCATGTATCCCTTCCACCTCCTAAAGCTGTAGAGGTTATTGTTTTACCTCCCAATGTGGTCGATGTAGTTGATACTGGTCCTACACCATGGTGCAGGAGCACCTAGGACTTAAGCTTAAGATCCTATCCAATTTTGGATTGTACTGACCCTATCCAGGTCATGGATAGTTTTAGGAATATAGGAGAATATAGAGTTTGTGTTTAGAAGATCTAGGTTAGACTTAATCTAATCTAGATGTGTTTTGATCATAGAGTAGTTGTTTTGTGTGTAAGTCTATTTTTAGGATTGGCATTGGTATTTGGGCCAAAACACTAACTAGGTTAGGAAAGAGCTTAATTGAGCCTAAAATGTCTTCTATGATGTTAATCAATCATTTTATGAAGAGCGGGGGTCATTTGAATAGGTTAGAGTTGAAACTACAAAAATTATCAAAAGTTGTCATGACAACTTTGCAAAGTTGCATGACAACATTGTCCTAATCGAGAAAAATTGGAAGTTTTAGGGAATGGTTGGTATCAAAACCACCTACACCTATGAGGAGGGGTTATATAATCCATAAGGATCCCAAATCCCAAGGTTGGTGAAATTTTACAAGTTTTTGAGTTAGTTTATTTTGCACTGTAGCTCTATATTTCTGAACAGTTTGTGAAGTTTTCAATAAAAGTTGTTTTCAATAGATTGAATCTAGTCTCTTTGTGTGGAATTATTTGTAAATATTATTGTTAGTTTTCATTTTTCATAGTTTAGGAGTTTCTTAAATTGCATTTGAGTAGTTTTGTAAATAGTTTTGTGAATTAGCCAGTCACTAGCTTGTCCAGGACTACATTGTAAAGAAATGGCTCCCGCATGAAACCCTATTGTCAAATATTAACGGGCCTTTGGTAAATGATAGGGGAGCCTCTTTATAATGTACATATTCTTGGTGGAGGCCTATAAATGGAGGTTTCTAATTTTTCAAGCAAGCCCTAGGCGAGTCCAGTGAAATTTGACTAGGAGCTGGCAGATGAAGAAGTGTGTTTGAATGCAGGAGTTCAGGTGTGGAGTTGAATCCAAGAAGTTGGGAGGAGTATTTGGAGTTGTGCAGAGACCTTGGAAGAGTATTGGCACTTGATCAATCCATTTTATGGAATTATGAAGCCTAAAACCCTTGACTGGTTCTGAGAATCTCAAATAGTCCTAAAAGCCCTTGATTGTAGGAATCTCGTGTACAGACAAGTTGGGGAAGGGAGACCTAGAAAATATTAGGTAACTCCACATCACATATTTTTCCAGAGGGTTATTTGAAGAAAATTTCCAAGAAAAGCCAAAAACTAGTGAATTAGGCCTAATAGACCTAATAGGGCTACTAGCATAATTTGAAGTAGAAACTTGAACTCGATGTGCAAGAGATTGAAACCCTAAACAAAAGGGATCAAGATGAAGTTGAAAGGGATGGTAGAAGACTATTGAATCCCTTCAAACACTTAGAAAAAAATAATTTTGAAGAAAGAGACATTAGATGGATGAGAGTGGAGTCAATAAGTTGGTTGCTTATTGGTGATAGATACCCTAGTGAAGCACAAGTCATTGTTACCTTAAGGGGATGCATTGAAGAAGTCTTATTAAAGTTTGGAGAGGGATTAGAGGATCCTAGGAGTTAGGGTTAGGATCTTGGAAGGATTAGGAACTTAGAGAGTTCTAATCAAGCAAAGTGCAAGTAGGCTAGTTAGTATCTATCATATTGGTATAAGAGCCTATAAGATTAGGTTTGTGGGTTGATGTCACAACTAGAAGAGTCTGCTAGGGAATTGAAAATAGTGACTAATGTATATTTATCCAAGAAGGATAATGAGAAAGAAGAGGATAATATATTGATCAGAGAAAGATTGGTTCAATTGGAGTAGAAACTAGATTAGTAGATGAAAAGACTGAAGAAGTAAAGGATAAGGTGGAAGGAAAGAATAAAGGAGTGGTTCTAGAGGATGAGGTCCCTGAACCAGATCCTATCCTGAATGAAGAACCATTCCTCAAAGCATTAAAATCCCTAAGTGGGAAAGCTTTAGAGGGTATACCTATTTTTAGTGGTAAAATGGAACCAGAGGTGGTGCTGGATTGGATTGAGGTGCTTGAAAACCACTTTGAATGTGATGGAATAAGTGAAGCCCAAAAGGTGAAAGTAGAAAAAGAAAGACTTAGGGGATCTGCCCTCACTTGGTGGAAGTTTATCCAAGATGAGAGGGATAAAGAAGGAAAGACACCAATAGCTACATGGAAAGATATGGTGGCAAAGGTGAGAGAAGCCTATGTACTAGAGGATTACGAAATCCAATTGCATAATAAAAGACAGAGTCTTAGGAGGAAAGAGTTATATGTCAACTCTTATATAGAGGAATTCCAAATATTGTGCATGAGGTCTAGAGTGGCTGAAGATGAGAGTGTGAAGGTAGCCAGGTATTTGAATGGCTTGAAGTGGAATATCCAAGTTGAACTTAGTTTCTTGACTCCTACCATAGTGCAGAGATGTCATCAGTTAGCTATCAAAGTGGAAGAGAAATTAAGGAAGAAGAAAGACTCAGATAATAATAGAGGAAGAGGAAGAGGAAGAGATGGTAGAGGCCATAGAGGAGGTTTTGGATGTAGGAGTACAAAATCAAAGACACAAGTTGAGACAAAGTTGATAGAGAAACATGAAGGTAACTTTAGCAGAGGAGGTTATAACAGAGGTAGAGGTTCAAATAGTAGTGGAAGAGGAAGGAATATTAGCCAAGGAAGATGATCATACTTTGCAACCATGAAGCATTATCACTCTAAACAGTTAGGACATCCATCTTATAGATGTCCAGAGAATGGGTCTACTTCACAAGGAAGTGAAAGAAGGGTGAGTTATGTCCAAGAAGAGACATATAGTAACAAGAAAGAAGAAGTACCTTTGGAGTCAGAAGAAGGAGAAAACCTCATGATAAGAAGAACACTCATAAAAGAACTTGTCTGAGAAGAGCCCAATCAAAGAAGGGAATTGTTTAGGATGAAATTCAAAATCATGGGAAAAGTTTGTAAAGTCATCATTGAATTTGGGTCAATTGACAATATTGTGTCAGAGGAGGCAGTTAGTAAACTAAAATTGAAAAGTATTCCTCACAACAATCCTTATAGAGTCACTTGGTTGAACAAGGGGAAAAATATCCTAGTTAATGAGAAAGCATGGGTGGACTTCACCATTAGGAGGTATAAAGACAAAGTGCTATGTGATGTCTTGCCAATGGATGTATGTCATCTCCTCTTAGGAAGGCATTGGTAGTTTGATAGGAAAGTCAAGCATGATGGGGCCAAGAATGCCTATTCATTCAAGAAGGATGGAGTTACCTTCAATATGCAGTCATTGTTAGAAGAAGGGAAAGCAAGGTCAACAAGACCTAATGTTATTTTAGTAGGTGAGAAAGAGTTCTTAGAGACCCTAGAAGAAGGTGAAGGAGTAGGGTATGCACTTGTGTTGAAGCCCAAAGAAGAGAAGGCAGAGGAGAAGATAGAGTTGCCTATAGAGATTCAAGAGATGCTGAAAGAGTTCCAAGACATAGTAAGCGATGGACAACCAGCTACCCTACCCCCTAAAAGAGTCATTATCCATTAGATAGAATTTATCCCAGGAGACACACTTCCTAATAAAGCTACTTACAAAATGACACCCCAAAAAAATGAGGATATTTCCAAACAAATCCAAGAGCTTATAGACCAAGGTATGATTAGGAGAAGTATTAGTCCATGTGTTATTCCTACTGTCTTAGCCCCTAATAAATGAGGTACTTGGAGGTTGTGCACTGATTCTAGTGCCATAATAGAATCACCATTAGGTATAGATTCCCCATCCCAAGAATAGAGGATCTAATGGACTATTTAGGGGATGCCATGTACTTTACTAAGATTGACCTCAAGAGTGGGTACAATCAAATCAGGGTCAAGCAAGGGGATGAGTGGAAGATTGCCTTCAAGACCACTGAGGGTTTGTATGAATGACTTGTTATGCCTTTTGGGCTATCTAATGTCCCTAGTACTTTTATGAGGCTGATGAACGAGGTGTTGAAGGACTACATTGGTAAGTTTTTAGTTGTATATCTTGATGATATCTTGATCTTTAGAAAGACTAGAGAAGAACACAATAAAAATTTGCAAGTTGTGTTTAAAAATTTGCATGAGGAAAATATAATGATAAATTTGGACAAGTGTGAGTTCATGAATCAAGAACTAGTGTACCTTGGCTTTGTATTTTCATATGAGAATCTAAAAATGGATCCAAGAAAGGTGGAGGAAATCATAAATTGGCCTACTCCTAAGGCTGCTACAGAGGTGAGAATATTTCATGGTTTGGTTCAATATTATAGAAAGTTCATCAAGAAGTTCAGTTCTATATGTGCACCTATGTTAGACGCCATAAAGGGTGGAATGAGAACCAAGCTCCAATGGAATGATCAAGAAAATCAAGGTTTTGAGTTGTTGAAGAAGAAGATAGATACTCAACCCATTTTGGTTCTCCCTAGTTTTGAGAAACTCTTTACCGTGGAGTGTGATGCTAGCAACATTTCTATAGGGGTTGTCTTGAGCCAGGATGGAAGATTAGTTGATTTTCACAGTGATGCAAAGAGGAAGTACTCTTCCTATGACCTAGAGATGTATGCTCTATTACAAACCTTAAGGAAATGGATACACTACCTCCTTCCTAAAGCATTTGTGGTTTATAAAGACAACCAAGACCTTAGTTTCCTCAATTCACAAGACAAACTTAATTATAAGCATATGAAATGGGTGGAATACATGCACGAATATACATTCACCATCAAGCATAAGAAGGGGCAACATAATAAAGTTGTTGATGCACTAATCAGAAGAATCTTGACAATATAAGAGGTTCAGTTGAAAAGCATTGGGATTGATAGCTTCAAGGACCTGTACTCAGAGGATGGAGACTTTGAAGAAGCCTACAAGATATGCAAGGAGCACCAAAATCATTTTCATGGCGAGTTCTCTGATTATACTTTATAAAATGAATTGTTGTTTAGAGGTGGTCAACTTTGTGTACCTAGAGGGTCAATGAGGATAAATTTGATTTAAGAAAAGCATAATGGAGCCCTTAGTTGACATTTTGGAGTCAATAAGAATCAAGAGTTAGCTCAAGATACTATTATTGGCCAAGAATAAATCTTGATGTTAGGAAGTATGTAGAGTGTTGTATTTTTTGCCAAAATGCTAAGGGCACATCTTCTAATGTCGGTCTCTATCAACCCCTTCCCATTCCAAGTAGACCATGAGAATGTCTTAGCATGGATTTTGTGGTTGGCTTACAAAGGGAAAATTAGGGGTATGATAACATCTATGTCATAGAAGATAGATTTAGTAAAATGACACATTTTGTTCCTTGCAAGACTATCCATGATGCTTGTTAGATTTCTCAATTGTTTTTCAAGGAATTTGTGTGGATACATGGACTGCCTCTCAGTATAGTGTCAGACAGAGACTCAAAATTTATGAGTAATTTTTAGAAATATTATGGCACAGGCTTGGTACCAATTTGTCTTTTGGGTTTGCATACCATCCTCAGACAAATTGTCATAATGAGGTGGCAAATAGGAGCCTAGGTAACCTTCTAAGGTGCCTCACTAAGGAGTATGGTCAGACTTGGGACCAAATCTTAGCCCAAGCTGAATATGCATACAATGATGTAGTCAACAAGACCACTGGCAGAAGTCCATTTGAAGTAGTGTACGGGAAGCATCCAAGAGGTATTCTGGAGCTGAAATAGTTAGGAGATGGAACCTTAAGGAGTGGGTACACAGAAGACTTTTCCCATGCAATGAAAGAGGTTCATATTCAGTTAAGAAGTCACTAACAGAGAACATTGCCAAGGTCAAGCAGAAAGTTGATGAAAAGAAGAAAGATATTCAATTCCAAGTGAAAGATCTTGTGATGGTTCACTTGAATAAGGAAATATTGCAAAAGGGAGTCCCCAACAAGTTGTAAATGAGAAGGTTGGGACCCTATGTTATTCTGGCTAAGTATGGAAAAAATGCTTATAAGGTGGAGCTTCCTAAAGATATAGGACTTTCTCCTATCTTCAATGTAGCAGACCTAGTACTATACAAAGTTCCAGTTCTTGATCCAGATCATAGTCTCACATAGGTGATCAATGAAGTAGAAGAAATTCAGTTACCCTCCACTTCAACACCAACAACAGAGAAGGTATTGAGTTCAAGGGTGAGTAAGAAGACCAAAAATAAGACCTATTGGGAGAATTTGATCAAGTGGAAAGGGAAAGAAGATGAAGAGGCTACATGGGTCAAGAAGATAGAGTTTCAGAAGTTAGGAATTGATCCTAACTTGGTCACTTCAATGGGGACTTAAGTTCTTTTTGTTTGGGAGAATGGTGCAGGAGCACGTAGGACTTAAGCTTTTAAGGTCCTATCCAATTTTGGCTTGTACTGGCCCTAGCCAAGGGTAAAAGTACAAACCTGTGTCACACTTTAACAAAGGAAGAGGACCACGACATGCAAAACTGTTGAACTTTAACGACATAAAAGTGATATTTGTGTTTGGAATTTGAAAATGATGTAAACTAATGAAATGTGTAAAATTGGATCTAGTTTATGCCTATAATTTTTTTAAATTTTTTTGAATAAGTATTGACCTATTTTTTTAATTTTTGAAGTCCATTTTTTAATT
>MU226163.1:1010446-1042267 GCA_018584345.1 Thuja plicata | reverse complement strand
AAAATTAAAAAAACATTGAAAAAACAATAATTACATTAATTTAACATAACAAAATTAAAAAAACATTGAAAAAACAATTACAAAAAAAAAAAAAAAAATCCTACCAATTTTCGGCCGAAGTACTCCTATTCCGCTCCGCAAATCGTGGAAGGGGCTCAGTGCAAATGAGCCGCTCAAACCGATTTTGGGGTTTATATAGATTTCAAGGGTTTCGACCGAACCAGGTTCGACCGAAACATGTTTCGGTCGAACCAGGTTCGACCGAAACCATGTCGCCACATGGACGCCACTTGGCGCCGCGTGTGCGCCACGTATGTCCGGCCGAAACATATTCGACCGAAACGTATTCGACCGAAACATGTCCGGCCGAAACATGTTAAATGGTCCTCTAGTGTGACACAGTTCCGTACTTTTACCCCCAAGTCAAGGATATTTTTAGGTTTCTAGGATAATCTAGAGTGTGTTTTTAGAAGATCTAGGTTAGATTTAATCTAATCTAGATGTGTTTTGATCATAGAGTAGTTATTTGTGTGTAAGTCTATTTTTAGGCTTGACATTGGTATTTGGGACAAAAGCCCTAACTAGGTTAGGAAAGAGTTTAATTGAGCATAAAATGGTTTCTATGATGTTAATTTGGATCATTTTATGAATATTTGAGGTCATTTGAATAGGTTAGATTTGAAATTGCAAAAATTGTCAAAAGTTGTCATGACAACTTTTGCAACTTTGCAAAGTTGCATGACAACATTGTCCTAATTGAAACAAAATGTAAGTTTTAGTGAATGGTCATTATCACAACCACCTGCACCTATGAGGAGGGGTTATATAATCCCTAAGGATCCCAAATCCCGAGGTTGGTGAAATTTTACAAGTTTTTGAGTTAGTTTATTTTGCACTGTAACTCTGTGTTTCTGAACAGTTTGTGAAGTTTTCAATAAAAGGTTTTTCAATGGACTGAATCCAGTCTCTTTGTGTGGAATTATTGTAAATATGATTTCTATTTTTCATTTTTCATAGCTTAGGATTTTCTTTCATCACATTTGATTAGTTTTGTAAATAGTTTTGTGAATTAGCCAGTCACTGGCTTGTCCACGACTACATTGTAAAGAAATGGCTCCCACATAAAACCCTGCAATGGAATCATCACAGGACTTTGATACATGATAGGGGATCCCCTCTAAATTGTACATATTCTTGGTGGAGGCTTGGATATGGTTTTTTATAATTTTTCAAGCAAGCCCTAGGCAGGTCCAGTGAAACCCGACTAGGAGATGGCAAATGAAGAAGTGTATTTGAATGCAATATTTCAGGCGTGGAGTTGAATCCAAGAAGATGGGAGGAGTCTTTGTATTTTTTCAAAGACCCTAGAAAAAGGATTGACACTTTATCAATTCATTTTATGGCATTTTGAAGCCTAAAACCCTTGACTGGTTCTGAGAATCTCAAATAGCCCTGAAAACCCTTGATTGTAGGAATCACCTGTATAGACAAGTTGGGGTAGGGAGACCTAGAAAATATTAGGTAAATACATAAAGGGTGTCAGAATCATATATTTTTCCAAAGGGTTGTTTCAATAAATTTTCCAAGAAAAGCCAAAAACTAGTGAATTAGGCCTAATAGACCTAATAGGGCTACTAGCTTAATTTGAAGCAGAAACTTGATCTCGATGTGCAAGAGCTTGAAAACCTAAAAAAAATGGATCAAGATGAAGTTTAAAGGGATGGTAGAAGACTCTTGAACCTCTTCAAATGCTTAGCAAAAAATAATTGTGAAGCAAGAGACATTAGATGGAGGCTAGTGGAGTTAGGAAGTTGGTTGCTTATTGGTGATAGATACGCTAGTGAAGCACAAGTGATTGTCACCTTGAGGGGAGGAATTTAAGAATTACTATTCAATATTTGATAGGTCTTAGAGGATCCTATGAGTTATTTATATGATCTTGGAAGGATTAGGAACTCAAAGAGTTCTAATCAAGCAAAGTGCAAGCAAGCTAGTTAGTATCTATCACACCACCTAAGAGGACATCGCAAACTAAGAAAGTAAAGGAAGTAGAGATTCCTATGAAAGGGAAAAGATCCTCCAAACAAAAATTACCCCCCAAAAGGTAGAGGGCTGGTGTAGAGAAGAAATATGAAGAGAAGAAAGAAGAAAATAAGATAGAAGAGAAGAAAGAAGAAAAGAAATCTGAAAAGAAGAAAAAGAGGAGAAAACTGATAAACCAACTCAAAGACAACTTTGGAAACTAGATATAAGGATGCTAGAAAAGAAGATAGTCAATCAAGGAAAGTTTAATCAATCACCTAGATACTATGATAGGTACAATGATGATAACAAAATTCTGATTGAGGATATTGTTATTAATCACATGTTAATGTTTAAGAAGAATATACTTGAAATAGAAGGTAGTATCCCTAAGGAGTTATATGATAAATTAGAAGTAAGGAAGCAGTTAGCAGGGAAATAATATGATCAGATAATGATAAAATCCATATAAAATACACTACTTGTTGTTTCATATGATGAGCATGAGAGAATAATGAAAGCTACTAAGCCCCTGCTGAGAGTAAAATCAAGACTGATAAAGATTATGGTGAGAAATTATGATGAAGTTATAGAAGATACCCACAAGGATATTGATAAAGTACTAATGGAAATTGAACCAGAAAATCCTACACCTCATAAGCCCAAGGCTACTAATCCCATAACTATTATGAGAGGAGAATCTTCTAAATCTTTAGATGTACACATTGGCTCATCTAAGGATGAAGATGACAAAATTTGGTTTTTTAGTATAGTGAAGCAACCAAAATTATTTGTTGCTGGTGTGCCTATGTCTTTGGACACTTCACAGGATATTGGTGACCCTTTTCAAGGGAATATTGATGATACCGTTACTAAGGCAGATGATAATAATGAGCATAGTACACTCTATCTTGACTCATTTACTGGGGATGAAATAAAAGGAGCTACTGAAGAAAAAGTTCAAGACACTAAGGAAGAACTTAATGAGATTTTGGTTGAGGTAAAGAAGGAAGATGAGACTGAGGTTAAATCTAAACAAGAAACTAATGTATCCATTCATGTTTCTTCAACTCTATTGTTGGAAAGTAGTGTTAAACCTATGAACACTGATGTTGATGGCATGGATGAGGATGAATTAATTAAGTTGTCATACATAGCCTTTGCTAAGGCTAAGGAGAGATCAGAATAAAGGACAAACAAAAATACAAAGGTATTGGACAAGGTCATAGATAGAATAAACAACATTCTACCCTTACCTTTCACGTTTTAGAGTAATGATACAATGGACAATCTGAACAAAGTCCTTGATGACTTTGATTTTCACTTCACTTCTTTGGAACAGGCCGCAGCTATGAAAGTTAAGAGAGATTACATGGAAAATAAGTTGGAAGAGATATGTCAGTCACTAAAGTGGTATATAAATATATTGGATACCACTATCTCTGGTATTAGGTCTTGCATTGAGAAAGGAAAAAAGATGTATAACTACTGCATAAACCCTTCAAGGCATGTACAAAATGTTCTAGACATAATACATAATGATGAGAAGACTTTGGATGATTTGGAAAAGAATTGTGGGTCCTCTACACAATCTGTTTCTGAGATGGATAAGGAAATGTCGAGGTTAGTGGACACAATTAGTGTGCTCGAAACAAAGAAGTCAAGAGTGTTGGGGAGATTTTCTATATTGAGGAGTATGCTTACTCCTAAACTATCAATTCTGGAGAAACATCTGGAGGATATGGAGATAGCGAATAAGTCCCTTGATGAATCTCTACCTATGGTACTAAAGGATGCATATATATCATCCTTTGATCTGAATGGTCTTATTCATGTAGGTCAGACCTTGGAGAAGACATGGAAAATAGACTCGCAGATCTTGGAAACATCTTTTCAAGATATTCTTCACATGGTATGAGTTTTTGATGAGAAACTCTACAATTTTGGTGTGTATATAGTTATGTTTTGTAGTACACCTTTAACATAATGTGAAAGGGGGAGTAATATGTGTAGTATAAAAAATATAGATAGAGTTTGTAGTTTGGCATTTGATACTTAGTCATTATTTACTAAGTGTTGCCATCAATGCCAAAGGGGGAGATTATTGGCAAGTGGCATGTTGAGTATAGAATAAGGGTTTTAATTTATGGAAATGCTACTTATTGGCATGGTCTCTTGGTGTATATTGGAGTTTTGGAGATTCTGTTTGGCAAAATCACTAAGTCTAGGAAGCAGTTGACAGGGTACAATTACACAATTTTGATTGGCGAGAATAGTATGTGACATATTAAGACCTGTGAGCTTAGAGGAGTGTTCTATGTGATGTAATTGACCTTTAGTTAAGGTCTCTTATATTTTGGATTTGAACAAAGAGAGTTATAACTTGTTGAAGTTATGCGAAGACAATGCAGTGGTGATACAAGGCAGATGAATGGTCACGGTGTTTAAGGGAGTATTTTGTGGAATCTAGAAGTACTACTTTGGATATGAATTGGGTCTTATCCTACTTTTGTTGATGTATGATCTTTGACTATCTATTTTCTATTTGATTAAGTGTTGGACACATTTTGTGATGTACTTGTGAGTCGAGTGGAAGAATCCTTGAGATCAAGTATATAAGTGAAAATGTTTTGAGATGCGAAGAAGGGTGTGGAACATATAGATGCATTGTGATGTCAAAATCAAACAAAAGATGTTGCGAGATTTAACAAGGACTACTTGAGAATAGAAGATGTTTGTATAGTTCATATTGATAAATCATTGTAACAAACAATTTTTCTTTGTAAGAGCAGTGAGTTCCTTGTATACCCCTAACAAGGTTTCTATCCTTTAACAAGGATATGTACTAAATGTAATATTCATCTCCTAATAGGGCTAGGTCTCCTAAAAGGGACACTATACTCTTAACTAGTGCATTATTTGTGGGTATCATCCCCATCGAGGTTTTCCCTTGGCTGAGGTTTCCTCGTTAACAAATAATGGTGTTATGAGTTGTTTACTTTATGTGTATGTTGTTCTTATATCAGTAATTGCTCGGTTAAGTTTGAATTTTTTAAGTTTGAAATTAAAGTGTTGTAATATTGATTCACCCCCCTCTCAGTATTACTTAATCCTAACATGACTAATTTGATTGACTGATTGAATGATTTGGATGAATGAAGAAATGTTAGTGAGAAGACTGAATTAAAGAAATGAATGAATGGCAATTAAGATAGGTGTTGATTCTGAGATGCTACAGTAAATTTTCAACAACATCATCATTGCACCTTATTTGAAAATAAAGATATATAAATACACCTGTATATTGACCATCTACACACTATTACAATCTCTGTTATAACAAGTAGATAGAAAACAAGGAATGTTTTACTCAATCCCAGGGTTGTCTCAAACTTGAGTGTGCATGGCTGCCATATGCATGATAGTACTTATCACATTCACCCTAAGTCATCCTTTCCCCATAAATTTATCAAAACAATCCACAAACAACAAAAAAAATTAAAAAAAAAAGATTGTGAACCATCCTGGGCACTCTCACCACTTAGTGGTATCCTTGAGGAGCATAGGAACTGAAAGATAAATTAACAAAAAACTGACAAGACTAACTTTTTCAACAACCTTATTGATCATTGTTTTGGTTTGATGTTGATGTGGATGTGTCTGGTTTTGGAAATGGAAGACTTGTATAAGACCAATCTGTCTAGTTTCGATTGTATTTGTCACTGTATAAGACTTTGATTGATTGATTGATTGGTTTGATTGATGATATATTGGATTGTTGAAAAAATGAGTCATATGAGTCCATTGTCGATTTATGAAGCTCATTGTTTTGATTTGCGGTTTGATGTTTGGTGTCAATTTTTGCTTGTTGTGACATAGATAATTTTATTGCATGGATTATTTGATATGTTTGATTTATTGGTTTTCTCCACGACATTTTGTGATTTTTAAGGATTTTTTTAAGGATGTTATTTAATTTTTTTGAGGTTTTTTTTCAGGATGTTTTGTGAAATTTTATGAACTTTTTCATGTCTTTATGCATTTTTTTATATAGATTTTTTAGGTCTTTATGATTAAGAAATATGAATTTGCTTGTCCCCATTGTCTAATAAGGTAGGGACATTATGAATGGATGAATAGGCCGATGAAGTGATAATGGATACAAAGGTAGTGAGCCTTCCATAGGATTATAACCCTTTTATATTTGATCACTGAGCTCTAGGCAGTGTGTCTAAATGCATGTGCATTCACATTTGTAATATGTGTTATACTTCTAACAAGGTATGTTTCATATTGTGGGTTTCATCCCCACCATGGTTTTTCCCCTAACAAGGTTTTCATAATAAAAATCCTTGTGTTATGTGTTGTGGATGTGTTTCTAATTTTTGCATGCAAGTTTAATTCATTTAGATTAAAAAAAGGGTTTTTGAAGGTTTGGAACAACTGATTCATCCCCGCCTCTTAGTTGTTCGTTGCCATATTTCTTACAAGGATTAGGATTACTTAGTGGGGAAGTGAGCTAGGTTGGGTTGGAAGCATGGGTTAGGTAGTTGGAGTGAGGCTAGGTGAGTGCTAAAGTTAGGAGTCGTGTGCTCAAATAGATTAAATAAGATTCATGTAATCACAAGTGCAGGAAATTAGGATTTATGAATTAATTTAAATAGATAAGCATATTTATTTAAATTAATAGAAGAATGGGGATAAATAAATTAAATGGCCATGATTTACCATTTTATTAATTGAACTATAACTAATTAATTGAATTAATTAAGCTAGAAGGCCAACATTAAGTAATTAAATAATATGTAATTATTTAATTATAAATACGAGTAAGAGAACTAAATTTAATTAAAATTGATAATCAAATTATGGTGTCTACTGGAGAAAGTGTCATGCCGTGTTGATAAACATGATCAATCAAATAGGATTTCCTACTCTATTCTTCACATTAAGTGCAACAGGCATGAAGTGGTCAAATCTACAATGTTTGCTTTTAAATAACATGCCTAGACAAGTGTAACCAAATGAAAAACAATTGGAAAAATGTAATAATAATCCAAACTCTACATCATTGTACTTGTATGAACATTTCACAATAGTTTATGAGGAGGTGATTGAAAAAATCCTTCACGCAAAGAGAACTGATATAGATGTGAATGAAAACATAAAGGAATTGCTCATGTGCACAAGTTCCTTTAGTTGGAAAATGCACCATATATGGATAAATGTGATTGGAAGAACACCACTAAGGTAGAAAGAGAACAAGCATTTTTTGACATGCACGTCAGCGCTTGGAACCCCCATGATGCATCAAATAGGAATAATTTAATCTTTTGATCCCTGTTGGACAATCCATGCTAGCTAAACACAACTAACATCTTTCCTACAAAACCTTCACATGACTATGAAGAGATTATAAACCGTGTCAAAAGGAATACAAAGTTCAAAGAGGGAACATGCTTATGAAAGAGGGAAAAAATGGAGTGTCAATACAAAGGTCCTTGGGAAGAACAAAAAATTTCTGCCTTGTCATCAATGATTCTAGGAAGAAAAAATATGAACTTGCAAGAAAAGATGAAAAACTAAATATCAACAACCCATAAATTCTTTTGATATGGAGAGCCAACTTAGATTGCCAGCCTGTTGTCTTATGAAAACTTATTATAAGATGTATTGCCAAGTATGCATCAAAGAGAACACCTCAGACTTGTAGTAATATGTTAAGAAGAATAACTGCAACCCAACAAGAAGATCATCCAACTATTTCAACATATCAAAATTTCATAATAGATATAGTGCTAGAGTATGATACATGAGCATAAGAAACATGTCATATGCTTAAAAACATTCCCCTTATCATTTAAATTTGACCTTTCACATCTTTGAATTTTGGGTGGTGTTCCAATGGATAACAAGAACAAAAGGTGAGAGCCAAATTCAATCTAACTACTTGTACACCTACATAAAACATCCACCAGAGATTGAGACAATAACACTACTAGAATTTGCAAGATCTTTCTCCTATGGTGCAACTCGTAAACAATGTAGGTGGAAAGAGAGGAAGGTGAAATTTATTGTCAATGCATATCCAATGTTTAAATAGACCATTCCAAAGGAGGAGTCAAATCAGTTTTAGATATTTTGTTAGAGTGAGCTAATTTTATACAAAGATTTCATGATATACAAACTAAAATAGGCCTTACTAAGGATTTGATAATTGCAAACTAGAAGCAAATAAATATAAGCAATATGATGTCTAGCACATCAAACAAAACACCCTAAAGGAGGCAAGCTTGGGAGAAGAAAAAGAAAGTGACAATAACATGAACATAAGGGACTTAATAGAGATGAATGAATGGTAATTGTTTTTACAAGTGGGGCCCTCAAACAATGTTTTCCTGAATAAACTTGATATGATTGGGAAGCGTGAGTTTAATACTACTAACAAATGGGATCAGGATGCAGTGCCACAACATTTGCATGATAGTTTGATGCAAATCATTAACATGAAAAGTATGCAATCAAGATGAAAGCATGCAATCTACTTTAATATTATATATTATACATGATTAACAAACAAAAAACTAGTTCTTGTACAATATTTACAAATCATAGAAAATGTCCCTTTTGCTAGAGCTTTCCAAATGATTACTCAAGGAACAATCGGTACATGTAAATTCTACTTAATCACTTGCATAATAAACGCACTCAAAAGTAAGACACTAGGGAAAAAAGCTAGCTACTCACAGTAACTCCTATAAAATTTGCTACATTTAACATACACACATCAACTATACAATCAACGCTAAAGATTCCCATTAAAGAAATGCAGTCATTGTAAGGATAACCATTAATAACATTCAGAGAAGAGTTAAAATCACATAAGATGCATCCTCATTGATTAAATGAGCTTCATACGACCGAAGCTACTACTAAAACTAGATAGTAGACTATGTGAAGCATTTCCCCAAAATCAACATCCATGCTTAGGTGGATGCTCCATAATATTAGTTGTTGACCTTGCAAAAATATCACATTTAATGGATAGGCCTACCTACACATCACATTCAAGTAAAAATATTTGTGGGATGAATTCACAATGACCATATCACATTTGAAACAATGTTCTGCGAACAAGGTGAATCAACAACACAAGCACACTCTCCCTAGAGGTTGCAAAACATATGCAATGTGAAACCTATACAAGAAGATTGGAAGCTATTGATGGTGTGCAGAGATAAACAACTTACTCCAAGTGAAAAGGAATAATTAGACAATTTTATGTACTTGTTTGCAACCAATGGCTTAGTGAAGTTACACAATCGAAGAATGCTAAAATTGTTGAACTGCCCAATTGCATTAAGTACTGCAACATGCACGAGGATCACAATAGAAAATGCAATTAGTGATGTACAACTTGAAAAACAAGTACCTTTTTGTAGAGGTCAATGCATAATGCTTACAACCAACATATGGATAGAAGCAAGCCTTATAAATGGATCTTTAAGAAAAGTAATTGAAATCGTTTATAGTCCTTATTCCAAACCACCTGATGTCCCAATATATGTTGTAGCAAGGATTTATAATTATAGTGGCTTGCCTTGGGACCCAGATGACCCCAAAATTATTACAATATTTTTAAGTCTCTTGGTAGCCATAAGGCAGATCGTTTGATAATGGCATGGGCTATAACTATACACAAAGCACAAGTCCTAACACTACAAAAAATAATAACTGATATTGGTAAAATAGATATGCATGGGATAACATTCACAAAAATATCTAAAGTCAAGTCATTAAATGCCATTCCATCCAACCTGCATTCACCTTTGGGAGGTTTTAAAAAATGCAAAATAATCCATATACAATAATGAGGAAAAAATAGGAATATCTATTACAACAACTCTCTCTCTCTCTCTCTCTCTCTCTCTCAAAGAAATCAAGGTATTTAATTCTTACCTATATCTCCATCATATTTCTTTTAATAATTTGCAGTGTATTGGTTTGACTTCTACACATTCCTCTTTTACAAAAATCTACTCTTGGGCACGACACATCAACTTTAAGGGGACACTCTTGAATTAAAACAATCAACCTTCCAAGGTGATGTTTATACATTATCAAAGTCAATATCTTTTTATTTTATTTTAATTTATTTATTTATTTATTTATTTATTTTTTTTGGGGGGGGGGTTATCAGGATCCTTCTCTCGTAAGTTTTTTTTATGAATGCTGACATACTCATTTTTTACAAATATATCATTTCTTCACTCACCACTATTACATGTTGCATTTATTCAAACCATATAGAATATTGCTTTTCTGCAACTTTTTCTTTTTAGTCACATATCATTAGCCCTCCAATATATTACCCATAGCATATCTTGCTATTACCGTGTGTGTGAAAATGTGACTAAGCTAACACCACAAGCACTTCAATGAATCATTGTTTAATTGATTAAAAAACTAGATACATGAAGCACGAATCAACCAAGGTGACTCATTGCCTTCTTGTAAATAGAAGTATGAAATTGCTCTTAGATAATTGCAAATCCAATGACTTTAGAATCTATCTAAATAAAGTATCTTGAAAGATTTAAACTACATGAAATGCAAGTACATCCAATATCAAGCTAAGATTAATCCATTTAAGCAAATGAAAGTGAAATTCCTAAGATTTGATTATGCAAATGCAAAATAAGCTAAATGAACTATGACAAGCTTTAAGCAATTAACAACTATTTAACAATTCGACAACATGACTCTACTTCACAATCCTCCTTCTCAGGAGAATGGAGGCCTGATTATATATAAATCTTCTCAAAAATAGAAGGATGAGATCGATTAATGAAGAGCGGTTGAGATTCATTCTAAACTAGCACAATCCGTGTGCAACTGATTTGATTGGTTGAGAGAATCAATTAACTCAATGACTGATCAATCATTTTAGAAACTACTCGAGTTGATTTGAAAGTTTCTAAATCGAACAGAAGTGGTTGAGTAGTTAACTGATTTGTTTCCAAAATGATAATCAGTTAAATTTTTGATGACATAAGAAAGCACTTTTAAATTAATTAAACGATTTAATATATTTTCCTCCAAATTGTGATGATATAATTAATTTTTAATTCCTTTTTGTAATTAATTGACAATTCTTATTTATTTAATCAACATCCTAAGACATTAATTAAACAAATATTATAAAGTTGATTTAATTGTCAACAACATTAAAATTTAGGAATTATTTAATTAAACAAGATCAAGTGCGATTTAGGTCAAGTCAGATTGACAAGTTGAATTACCTTAGATTAGGACTTAGGGGATTTAATCAAGATTTGGGTTTTCTTGATGAACAATCGATATTAGGGGCTTAGGGTTTAATAGACCATTTTTAGGTGATCATAATTACCATAACTATTACACCTCATTAGAATACAAACATTAATAATAACTAGCGATCACACCTTGGTGTGCAATGGGTGCGTCGAAGAAGTTCAATGAGGAAAGTTTTTTGGTTTATTTTTTTTCTTACATTTGTGTAAAAATATTAAAGGTTAATTTCTTGAGTGAGATTTTTTATATTAGCAAAACCATTTTTGAAGTAGATGAATCTGTATTTACACATTTTAGAATTGAATATTTCATTTCAACCTCGTTGACTTCAAAATGAAAATATGGAATTTATTTTTAACCCCCGTGTGTGAGGTAATATTCCATGTTGTGCTTAACGAATGACACATTTACTCATCGTATAGTTTGTCAATTTATTTTTTCATCCTACAGATGCCACAATTACAAGCAAATTCTCATTATTTGTATGATTCATGTGGTAAAGAATTAGGCTTTATCAAGCAGAATGTTAATGTCGCACAATTTCTTTACTATGATGCAAGTAACAATGGTAAAAAATTCCACCGTGACCCTGACAATTTTATTAGAGGAGAAAACATCTAAAACCATAAAAAGACCTATATTATAAGATAATTTTCCCTGCAATGATGGAGCATCAAAGTTGTATGAATGTTGACCATGTTTGAACTTGCATTCATGATTGATTCTATCAGAGGCATTCCAAGAGAAAGCACAATGAAGTGATTAGTGTACTTCTACAAATAGAAAACTATTGTTACATATTTACACTTGATGTTTCCCAACATGTAACTTTCATTGTATATGATTAGTAGAGATGAGATGTGTACCATCAATTGAAACAAAATAACTTTTTATCTTCGATTCTTGGATCCCGATGTGTTAGAATAACTGAGGGGGGGGGGGGGGGGGGGGTTGAATCAGTGACCTCAAAAATTAATCCAATAAATCAACCCAAAACTTTATCCCATGAATATAAACCTCTAGTTATCTTCATTCCTACAAGATGTATGCCTTTAAATAATCTTATGAAATAACTACTGCTCAGAATATACTGTTTATCCTTTTTCTTAAGCTTTACCAAATAGCTGTCTAGTTTTTACCGAAATACAGTAAATAACTTAGTGTTTACCGATCAATCTTGTTTTAGTAATGTGTAAAGCAAAACATCAAAGAAATGAACCATATACACATTTGACACATGGATTTTTAAAGTGGAAACCCTGTTAGGGGAAAAACCACTTGGGACCGGTAACCCAAAATTTTCACTCTTCTGAAGTGAGCTCGGTGAAGAGACAACCTTGTTAAAGGTTACAAACACACTGTTAAGTGCGACCTTGTTAGAGGATTTAAATTTAATAGTTTGTCACTTGATATCTGGCATTCACTATGTTATCTTCATGAGAAACCTTTTGATACTCCTTGGGATGTATCTCAATATATAAAGGATGGTTAAATCCTACCCTGTTAAGAGATTTTCTGAATCAATGGTTAAACTGAAACAACATATGATCTGTTCATAAATACAACTTAATCTTGCAAATGTTCAGATATAATGTAAACTCATAATACGTCTTCTGATCAATGTTCTCTTCAGTTCCTTTGCTCCACTTATTTCTACTCGGTGAATGCAATTTGTTTCTCTGTTGCTTGGTGTCCACAAAAATCTTTAGCTCTATTCTTCAACTTGTTTGATCAGGTCTATATTAAGACTTCTTATCTTCACTAGAGTTCTCTTCAGCATCCTCTCTCTCATAATGAATTAGCTTGTCTCTTTTATAGACATGATTTCACCATTTTCTAAGTCCTTGTCTTTCTTGTTCTTGACTTGATCCGCAAATCTCGCCAATCTTGCTTTAAAGCATGCTTTAGTTTTATCCCGCATATTTCTTCTTGACAACTAGAATAAAACTAGCTTTAAATCTCTAGCTTATCTCTAGCTTTTAACTGGTCGATGAAAATAATGTAATCAAACAATTAACTCTATATTTAGCTCCTGTCAGCTAAGTCTTAAATGTCATTTCTGAACTTCAGTTCTGATCAGTGTTTAACTCCTTGTTTTCTCGGTCTTGACTTTAGTTGTCCTCGGGCATCTCTATCTGTCAGGGTTGTCTATCCGTCAGGAAACACTATGACTTTCAGTTATGCTCAGGTATCACTTTGGTTCTGCTCGGTAATGCTTGCTTAGGTATCTTGCTTGGGTATCACTGTGACTCTTCTCGGGGTTCTCTATCTGTCGATGTGCACTGTCCGTCGGTATTTGTTGTCACTTGGTGTATACTGAACTTTTATGCATTACTGATAACATAACCTTTATCTCTTTGGTTCTTTGAAGTCTTTGATAATATGTATATAACCAATCGGATTATACCAAGTTGGCATCAATGAGAATACAATACATTCACTGATTTAATGTCTTACATTAACTTTCTGCAGCTTGGTGATCATCAACTTAACATCTTCAAACATTCAATCAGTTATAGTTCATCACGATGAACTTCTTGAGTGACTAGATTAATTACTATCAAGGTTTTCATTATCAGTAAATTGTTATTAGACCCTTATAGTATATTCATGTCAAATACAAATTTAATCATAACCCCTATTCATAATACAACATTACATGATCGTTGACTACTACTCCTCCATCTACCAAGTTAAAAACTCTGCTCTCTCTATCAATGGAATTTATAGTAAACTGGTGAGATGGAAAATAGGTAGGAGCTGCAGTACAATGTTGAGGGAAGGAATGTCAGAGTCTGCACAAAACTGGAGAAATGAGTGGGAAATCACTAAAATAACACCATTGATTTATGCTCAATCCACCAAATTCATCACTATAGCTCCTAAAACAACGCCACTGCTTTTTGATCAATCCCCCAAAAATTCACTGTTATAATTGCAAAATCAAATTGAAATGAAGCAAACATACTTGAGAGTAAGAAGAAAAAGACTGTGGCCCCGAGTCGACAATTTGTGATTTTCCTAAGATCTGAACGGTGACTCTGTCAGGCACTGATGAAAATGGCAAATGTGGATCGACTAAATATGGTGGTTGTTAGAATTCAAAGAATTCACAAGCCAAGATCATTTGCATGCAAAATAACCTGTTACAAAAGAAAATCATGGAGACAAAAAAGTTTTGAAAGACAAAATATTCATTCAGAGAGGGAATCCAAAATACAAAAAGATCAAACCTTATGAAGGTGATCGAAACCCTTAAAGGGAAACCCTAAAGGGTTAAAATATAGGTTGCATAATAATAATTAATAAAAGAACTAATTATTAAATGCCTAAAGTTTAGCTTAAGTGAAATAAAGATAATAAGTGACTTAATAATTAAATCAATATGATTTAATTAATAAGTGGAATCACTTTTTTACTCTAACACCACCCTTAAGATAAACTTAGGGAGAAGTTAAAAACCTAGAAACAACTACTGAAAGCAGGAAAATGGGTCCCGACAACAAGGCCTGATCAGGTACCCAAGTACAAAAATCTCTATAAAGAGGAGAAAATGAGAAAACCCAGTGGGAAAAATCCCTCTTCAAAAAGGGATGAAGCCTAGTGAAGGACTGAAGAATCCTCCAAAGTAGAGAATGTCCCAGAAAATAGGAACATAGAAAGAACATGTAGAACACCTCTGAAGCATGAAGCTACAAACACTGTCAAAAAATAACTGCTGGAACCTCCACTGTAATAGAACATGATCAGGTAGAGAAGACTGTAAATAAACCCTAAAGAGCTGATCAATCGAACCAAGGAAGCATTAGAAACAACAAGAGATACCCCCCATAATGTTGAGCAGGGAGAGACATGACAGGTACACTAAAACACACTACCAAAAAATACTGCATGATGAAGAACATACAAGCACAAATAAATGATGGTGTCATGGAAGGAACACTCACTTGACAAAGGTAGATGACAAACAAGGCAAACATCACACCTCCGATGACACTTTATAAAATAGTGCGAGTACAATCAAGCACAAAATGTGCAGGATCCCGAACATGCATTAGATGACACTTTATCTCAGTACATTTGCGAAAAATGCTACAGAAAGAAGGTGTATACAATATCCAGAAAGGAAACAATCCCAGGACCTGAAACATCCAAGATATCCACCAGAATGCCATAAAGAAATTTTTTAATAAAAGAGACATGGAGCAAATTCTGGGTGTGAGACCCATAGAAGAAGAAAGAGAATGAAATCAACTTTCTGACGCCATGCAGAAGTCAAAAAATAGAGTTCGAAGAAGAAAGATAGAGCAACCAGAGTGCAAAATGGAACCTTGAATTTGACTGGAAAAACTCAGTAAGACAGCAAAATCAGAAAACCAAACCTGGAAAATCAGGTCAGGCTCGGAACCAGCTTTCCGACGATATCTTGTTTGTTGAAAAATGATATTTTATGTGTAAGATATGAGCAAAAAACCACAAGGTGCTCATTATGGAAAAAGGCAAGCTATATGACGGGTTGGTGGCCGTCAAATTTAGCCTAGATCTCAAACCTGCGACTGCTGACATCAGCAACATAGAATCCGAGGCGGTGTGAAAACCAAGTCATTTTTTTACATGCAACAAAAATATGCAAACAATATTTTCTCTCTCCTCCATGCAACGCCGAGCATGGATTTTGAGGCAACGTCAAAATCGAGGTAACACAAAAATTGAGGCAGCATCAAAACTAAGGTGGATTTGTGCCTTGTAAAATGTGCTAAAGGTCGTGCATGCAAAAATAGGGCCCAAATTTTAACTTTTCCCAAAAAAGACGTGCCTTATATGAAAATGAGGGTTTTGGGGCATTCCAGACGCAACCCATATGTTAGTTTTTGCCCAAAGTGCTAAAAAAATCCTCCCAAAATCCACTAAAATCAGAGAGAAAAAACTTGAAACCCTCGAAGCTCTAAAAACTTCAAAACCTCAAGAACGGGCAGCAAAAACAAGACTCTGATACCATGTTAGAATTCAAATAATTCATAAGCCAAGATTATCTTCATGCAAAATTACCTGTTACAAAAGCAAAGCTCGGAGACAAAAAAGTTGTGAAAGACAAAATATTTATTCAGAGAGGGAATCCAAAATACAAAGAGATCAAACCTTATGAGGGTAATCGAAACCCTAAAAGGGAAACCCTAAAGGAGAAAAATCTAGGTTGCATAATAATAATTAATAAAAGAATTCATTATTATATGCCTAAAGTTTAGCTTAAGTGAAATAGAGATAATAAGTGACTTAATAATTAAATCAATATGATTTAATTAATAAGTGGAATCACCTTTTTACTCTAATAGTGGTATCGTTACAATCTTTTAAGCAAGCTTTATTGTTAGGTTGCTGATTGCTACAATTTTTTAATCTGGTTCCACATGAGAAGAGTTTTTCCAAGAATAAAAAACAAATGCTCAGAATTAATAGGATGGTCGTCCAACTGCCGTGAACATATCTTAATAGTTCAATTATCAAAAGCAAGTTAGACATCCCAAATAGGAAACACCTTCGACATAATTAAAAATAATCTTGTATATTATAAACCACCCTCATGATGAACCTTTCCTCTTTTACTTATACCAATAATCCAATTGATTTGAAATGTTTCAAATCTGTTTCCTTCAATCTGCCATTGCATTCTCCTCTCTTTCGAAGGACAAAAAAGGCATGGTAGAAACTTTGTGAACTTTCAACAAGAAAAAATGGCCACAAGTACATCCTAATCTCAATCTTATGGAATTGGGATTTGCCCCTCAAACTACACTATCGATTTTGCATTGACCCAAACTCCTAAAATGGTGTACTAATTCACAGTTATAATATTTTTTAGCCTTAACATTCATGTGGCTGGTACGAAAATATAGAATTCTGAGGAAGTGACTTCAGACTCAGTCTGCTTTTCAAAATTTTTATTATTCCAGAGTGAAAATAGGAGAATACCATAACAGTCTTCTATTATAATTATTATTATACTGAAAAAACTGTTGAAGAGAAATTGATATCCCTTTAGCGGAGATAGCACACTCTACAACAGCAGAAGAATCATCAGTTAGCGAATTATTCAATTCAGTCGCTTTTCACATTAAAATCTTTCCGACGGCCCACGGGCCTCACCTATTTCATTACATAACCAAAACCAATGGCATCTTCAAATTCACTTTCACACATATCCACCTACTCCTGCCGGTCTGCTCTCTGTCTGTTGTTGTTTTTATTACTGTTCATTTCATTGCACCGCATCTACCCCTTGTTTAGTTTCCTAACCCGCTGGCTTATACTACATATCTCTTGCAGTGGGTTTCGGTCTTGGGTCCTTCCCTTGCTTTTCCTCTCCGAGGGTTTAATCGGTCCCTGTTCAGCCAGATTCCTTGCGGTGTGATTTAAGATGTCCAGAAAGAGAGCGGCATACAATCCCCCGCTTCGCAGTAACATGGACGACAAGCATGCGAGCCTCATGCAGGATTATCGTTTACTTCAAGATGTAAGGTTTTTCAAACCCCTGTTTCGGAAATTGAAGTTGTAGTATTCGTTGATTCATTTGGTTCCCCTTTTTAAGACCCGGGATTCATTAATGGGGACTTTATCTGATACTGTTTGTTATTACAGGAGTACGTTTCACTGAAGGATCAGCTGCAGACAGCCAAGATGAGAAAGGCAACCCTGCTAGCAGAAGTCAGGTTGGAAATATCCAAACCCTCGTTCCCAAGATTTCTCGTGATTTCGCAGTTAGGATTTCTATTTGACGGTTGGCTTGGTGGAACTGTGTAAAAACCCATCATATAAATTAGGTATGTATTCCCTAAAAATTAGAGCGAGGGTTTTTTTCTCATATAAATTAGTTATATCGTATTGTCAATTAAACCAGAATTAGGGTTCTTTTCTCGTACAAATTAGTTGGATTACATACCCAATTTATTCAAATCTAAGGGTTGTAATCCTAAGAGTGCTTCTGGATTAAGCTTTGTAGATGCCAAAAATTTCTACACAGCCTAAATAAAAAGTGATCTGAAACATCGATTCCAAAAATTTCTGTACAGCTTAATCCAGAAATGAGCTGAAATGTTGATGCCAAAATTTCTACACAGCTTAATCCAGAAATGATCCAAAATGTTGATATCAAAATTTCTACTCAGTATAATCCAGAAATGATCCAAAACGTTGATAGCGATACCAAAGATTTCTACATAACTTAATCCAGAAGCACCCTTTTGTTTACACGGACTATGGAAATACTGTCTATTATCAAAGCTAAGGTACTACTCTCATAGACTCATACAAATTAGGTGTATTGTAATCCCAATAAAACCATAGCTAGGGTTCTTTTCTCACACATATCAGATATATTGTATTCCCAATGAAAACAAAGTTAGGGTTCTTTTCTCATACAAATTAGTTGGATTATATCCATAAATAACCAAACCTAGGCGTCCGTATGCAAATTTTATTTATTAGTTATATTTTATAATAATTAAACCAGAGCTGGGTTTCTTTTCTTATCACGATTGTTGCTCTATTGTTATCACAGGTTCTTGAGACAGAGACTAAAAATGCTGAAGTACTCTTCTATCGACTCCAAAGCAAAAGAGTCTTCTTCCATGGCAGTTAATTGTGATTCCTCTATTGCCTATACCAGAAAATCTTCTTCCCAAGCAGTTGCACGAGACGCTTCTTTTTCTCCTAAGAATGTAAGGTTTTGTTGTATAAAATTTTGTATGGTTTGAGGACATTCATTGCTGAAATTTTTTTCTACATAAATTTATCCGATTTTCATATTCCAGAAATTGATGGATGCAATAGAAGTTTATCTGATTTTCATATTGCTAATTGCAGAAATTGTTGGATACAACAGAAGTTCCTATATTCTGGGAGCCACACAAGGTAATTGATTCCGATGAGACTGTCAAGTGGGAGGGAGTCAATGACAACATTGGACTGGTTAGTGCTCCGAGGGTTTCTGTTTTCAGAAATGGCCCAAATGCATTTGCCACAGGAACGGCGGGAAAGAGGAAAATCTCATGGGAAGATCAAATTTCTTTGGAGTGTAATTGAGCAAGGATTCTATCCTTATTTTATTGTAATTCTCTCACAAATCATTGAAACACCTCCTTGTATATACGCCAAAGGTGTTCTTGTATCATAAGTTGCTCAGGTTGTAAAATTTCTGATGTAAGCGAAGGTCATTGCAGAGGTAATCCCCCTTACTTTTTTTGAATGAGTATCTGCCTCTGCATTTTGAGATGTTACTTATTTGTAGAATCATGTGAGTGGAACTTGCTGAAGAATAGTTTTGAATAAAATGTAATTTGTTTTACAAAACTATAATTTAGCTTCTTCAAGTTCCTTGCTCTGTCATTTTGGGAAGGTGATCCTCAAGTTTCTTCTTTGAGTGCTTGTAAGGAATATTTTAGAGAATGGTGATCCGTCCTCAAAGGGAAAATTCCCGTGGAAGCAAGGGCTCTGTCCCCTGTTACATACAGACTTATCAGAAAAGAAAACCAATAGAAGTATTATTTTAGCTTGTACCCTATAGGGAATAATCCAGAATTTGACTTGGCTTTTAGCATTTAATGAATATACATTAGCAGAGCAGATTGGTCTCGTGGTTATTTATTTTCTAACTGATGAAAGTACAAGCTTTCAACTATTGGTCTCGTGGTTGTTTATTTTCTGACCAATGAAAGTACAAGCTTTCAACGATATTAGAGTAACATCATGGTTTCTTTTAAATAAGTGAACAGCAAGATCATTAACTCCGGGGCCTAACTTCTGCTATATTTTAGATACAAAGCCTGCATGGTTGACCATTGAGTCTAGCATGTATATCCTGTACATTTTCATAAATAAATTAATAATGGCAAGCAATAGCAAGGCTTTTTGTGAAATTTGATGAATTCAAGCGATTGATATTACTCTGCTTCAGATTGATCAATCGAATCCAGTTGTTTACTTTGTTCAATGTTTGGATTGTGCCTTCCTATCTTATCGTGCGATCCGTGCTGCTTCAAAATATAAAGCCAAAAGATAGCTCTTCAACTTATTAGGTTGCTGCTTCAAAAATCAGTAGCTACTACTCTTATCCTACATAAGTTCATTTTTTGCTTTACTCAGAAGCAAGCAATAATTTCGTACGTTGGTCAGACATTGTAAAAAACTAACACATTCTGTTATCTTGATGAAAATTAAGCTTCTTCCACCGCTTCCTGTTTAGAGATGCAATCCACACTAATATGTTAGTCAGATAATTTTGAAAAATTGCCAAATTATAATCGCATGATATAAAATTATTATCTTTATTCTTAGCTTGTTGAGTGCTAACAATTAATGCCATGGATAGCATGTTCCTGAACTTGGAAGCCAGTGTACTAGGAATCAGTTATTGTATGCAATTTCTGGACAGATTTTAAACATGGGCAGTTGGGACAACACAACTACCATCCTGTGTATGAAATTAAGGTCCTTAACACTATTTGCAGCATTGGCAGTCGCTCAATGCATTGAGTACAAATAATGGCAACTGGGGAAACACAACTAATATTGTGTGTATGAAATCAATCCCTCACAATAGGCCGTGGCTCAATTCATTGAGCATATCACTATTTTTTTTCTCTACATTTAGTAAAATTCACTTCTACCTACATCTAGCATTAGACTCCAATACCTTTGGTGAATGAGCTTGTTTTATAATGTGTAGGTGAAATTATACCATGACCTAACCCAGATTTTGTTTTGTTCAATTTGAGAGTTGACATGATGCTACACAAGCTTGCATTGCTCCAGAAACTTGCCTATACAAGATCCTTCGCTAAATTAATTTGCACATGCATCTTACGACTGAAATTTGAGGATTAATTTGACCTCGAGCAATGTATAAAAATATGTTTAGCAATTCAAGTGGACAAGGAGTCCAAATGCCAATTTAAATGCGTAAGCAAGAGAAGAAATACATCTCTTCTTTGGACGCTCGGGTCTGTAATTTTGCTTTCTATGGTACAGGGTTTGTTCTTGTGCAAATTAATGTACGAGCTCAGCTGCAATAGAAACTGGCATATGGTTTCATTGTAGCTGAACTTGTTCACTGAAACTGTATTCACAAATGTTGTGAGAAGGAATTTTCTCCATTGCCAATTTTGTGTCCATAACTCACATATCTACCGATTAGAAAATGTGTACCAAGCCACTTCAACTGCTTATCTTCTTATACTCTCTTAATTTGACTTGCTTCATCTTGTTGAGCTCTTTTTGGTCTCTGTTTAATGCTTCCGCCTTTCAATTGTTTACTTGGTTCTTGTTGCCGTTTTTACCTTAGCAAGTGATGAAAATGTCTTGTCACAAATGTATCCATTGTTGCTGCATTTGTGACTGGTTTTGCCTTGTAGTACAGGCAGTCTTGCCTCTTTGACTTTTGACAGAAAACCAGGGTTTAGACTGAAAATTTCTATGCACTTTTGGTGTTTTGTTTTCTTTACCATATCTTTTCTTCTTCACCCGGCAAGCTCAAAGTGTTCTTTTGCCCAAATATATGCAAGTTTTACAGGTCTTGAGGGATTGGAAAATGGCAAGGGTATTCTATCATCCGCCCCTTGTAATGTACAACCAGGCTTCGGTGTTTTCATGTCTTCAGAGATTGTTTATGCGTTAAGATTTTAGTACACGATCTTTCCATGGTCTATGTAAATGACTCAGTGTTCTTTTGTAGGTGTAGCTCATAAAGAAAACAAAATATACCCTGATGCATATGTAGGAACCAAACTAAAAATGGACGACCTTCTATAGAGGAGAGGGGCTCATAGAGGGACTGGGCTACCTTTGGGGGTCCGTGTGAAGTGCTGCATGGATGGAAAAATGAAAAAAAGAATACTGCTGTGTCAAGAAATGAATGGTTGACCCAACAGTTTTAATTTTGCCTGTGGATGCAATCTGCCATGCGTACACATATCATTGGTCCAACATGTTCAATAGTTGCTCATTTGGATGGCTATTAGATCCATGGTTGGGACCCCTCCAGACATTGCATGGCACATTGTTGGCATTTTTTCACAGCACCGCATGGTTGATAGGCATTTGGCCACCCACAACATCCCACTTCCTTGCATTTATCGTGTGTTGTCTACTCTTTCCCTTTCGCCCAACCACGTTAACTACATGTCCCCCATTTACTAAAGTTTGATGGTGTCAACTTCCCATGCATTCGAGCACTGAATGCTTCACAACTTCTCTTACCGTAATGACACATACCCTATTTCCTACACCCATCTTCTTAAGTGTTCGTTTGGATAGGTGCCAAAACATGTTCAGCTCAGCTCTGTGTTTGTTGCAATGCTCGATGATGGTGTGTTGCTGCTACTTCCTCCTCTTCACAGGGATGGTGTCTGTGAAGGTAAAGATGATTTTCTTTGCTGTCTTTTTCAATAGTCTACTAGGTATTCTTTTGTCTACTTCCTTTTTGGCCTTGTTGAATGCATCTTCGTCTAACTATTTCTCAGGGTTCAGAATATGGATTTGATTGTGTACTGCTGTTGGTTTACTCGGCAAAGGATTTTTGACCCATGTGAGGTTTTATTACCTCACCAAGGCAATGACCTATAGGCTAGTGTGTTGTGGGTGCTTCTTTCATTTATGTTTTTTTTAACTATTTGTCATCTTTGCTTTGTATCCTGTAACTTGAAGGCTTTTTTGTTTATGGGTACTTCTTTAATGAATGTTTTTATGGTTTTTCTAGTTTATAGTTTTTTCTTCAATGTTGTCTACCTTAAAGTTGAAGTTCTCTACAAGTGTTTTTTGAGGGTGTTTACAGACAATACCAAATTTTGTGTTCATATAAAATTCTATTGGAGCATCATTGTGACTCACCACTTAAGTTATTAATTTAAGTTTATAGTTCTTTGAATGTGTTTTGATAATAGAAGCAACAAAACAAGGGTGTTGACCTTATACAAAGACATGCCAGATTTGCCAATCACAATTGGCCAAGAATGGATCATTGATAGCAAAGGTTGACATAGACCACTTACAACACACTAGTAGAACAACTAGTAACCCACATCAAGGGTGGGTAGAAATTTCACCCACAACTCACAGAAGAGTCTGGGAAGAGGAGGAATAACAATATTTCCTTTGCCAATGAACAATAGTCCAAGCAATACTATCATTAGGAACACCATCACAATGGGGAGCAAGTGGGGAATCACCCTTAGTGGGACTGCCAGCTTAGGGAGTAGAATGCTAACGAGGTGACAAGTCATCCACCAACCATTGGAGTAGAATAGGAGCAATAGGCGAAGAAGGGTCCACATGGCTAGAGGAGGCCACACTAGCAACACTAGGTGGATAAGGATCTAGGGGGTGAGTAGTCCATACCAATAGCAAGAGGCAAAGCATCATCTTGGGAGGAAATCATCATTAGCTCGTGGAGTCATAAGAGGAAGAATTAGAAGCCATGATAGTAAGGTGATCACCATTAGCATTCTTCCATCAAGTGGTAGTGCATTTACAATGTGATAAAGAACACTTTGTGGCCAAGTGACCGGTAGAGAAGCATCAATGACATCGAAAGGGGAGACACACATAATCCAATGACTGAGTCTATAGCCTATCCCCAACCATGAGAACCATGTCCCCAAGAAGAGGGGTATGGAGATGTCAATATTGATCAAAATACGTGCAAAAGTAGAAAGACCCATGGAGGAAGTGGTATCATCAACCTTCAAGAAGTGACAAATAAAGTTGCCAATGACCTAAAAACAAGAATTCTCCCAAAAATGAAGGGGAAAATTGGGAAGACGAACCCACATTGGACGCGCATTGTGTGGTTCAGCAATAGGGTTAAAGGAGATTGTCCATGGTTTGATCAAGAAAGAGTGAACACCCCAAGTCCATAGCTTGTTTAACATCGAATCATGGTCAACAAAAGAAATAAAACAAGCAACAAAAAATCCCTTAGCACAAGGAAAAATCTCAATGTTACAAGAAACTAAGGGCTTTCGAGAATCCATCACTCATAGATGAAGATCTAGTAGAGAAGGCCGAAGACCAACAAATCTACAAACCAACCCACAATGTTGGTAAATATCCACATTATCCACCACATTGTGGTCACAAACCGCAACAGGGGAAGTCTTGGCATAAGCAAGAGGATGAGATTTCCTCTTGGGAGGAAGAGCAACAACAAATCTTGCAACATGAGCAAAGCTTCGTTTATCAGTAGCAGAAAGAGGCTCTGGGAGGGGACCCCAACACCCACAACGCCAAAAGATACAAAAGCAGGTATACCAAAAAAATGCTTAGTGAGAATTGGAGTAGAAGCATCACTAGGAAGGGTTGCCCTCAAAACCAACAACCCAAACCGCACCAAGGGTGCAACATCATCCACGCTAGAGATCCTAGGCCCTAACAAAGTTGTAGCAGAGGAAACTATTGTAGGTGCATTCAAAATCGTCCCATGAGTTGGAGCCATAAAGGATGATATATTACCTAGAACATGTTTCAATCATATTATGTCACTTCTTTGAATGAGATTCAAAGGTTTATTGTTGGTTGATGATATTGCAAATTCATTACTTTCATACAAATTGTAAATGGGTTTTCAAATGTTTGTTTGCAAATGGGGTATTGTTAGGGTGGGTTCACTTTCTCTTACTTTGTTTTTGTATTAGGGTTTATAACTACTTTTTTTGTTGTAATTTTTTAATCTTAGGGTTTCTTTTTTTATTTTAAATTTTAAATTTTTTTATTAGGGGTTATAACTGCAAGTACATGTGACATTGTTAAATTTTTTTTGGGAGTTGGAGTTAAATAGATTATTTTGATTAAGTAAAAACAAGTTTTGAAAGGACACGAAACCTTTTACAAAACCAGCGAAAGATAGAGCGTTAAGAGAACAATAAAACTACTGTGAAGCACCACCTAACAAGCCAAAGGGAACAAACAATAGTTCCCCCAAAAAGAAACAGAGACCAGACCAACAAACCACAACAAAGGCCAGTCAAGATTTACATTTAAGTCCACTCTTATGTGTACGTAAGTTCATATCAAAAGAAAGCATGGAAGACTTTAATTTCTTTCTTTTAACTGTTGCCCATCCATCCTCCACCTTCTCAGTTGTATTCTCCCAAGCTAAAGAATTAACAGAAGAGCCCGCAAAAGCCTGAGAAACAAGGCTAGCCATACCAACTTTCACAGCTAGGATAGGGACAACATTACCACCATACCCGATTTCCCCCGTTGGAGAAATAGGGACAACAAAACCCACATCATCAGCAAACATGACAACTGATTCAGAGACAACATCAACAATCCGGACAGGAGCAACAACAACAACACCCAAAAGGACAACATCAACAGTCTGAACCAATGCAGCATCCGTAGAGCCTACCACAACACGTGAATCAGAACCAGCACGGTAAAAAACCCGAACATTGCCAGAGGTAGCAAGAGGAGTCTCAACACACGAGTCAACAACTTGGTTGACACCAATAACTTTCGCAAAGGGAATATCCTTTCCCGCATCAGACAAAGGGGAAACAACAAAAGAATCTGGAGCAACAACCCAAGAAAAACTCCGCTGAGAGGTGCTCTTCTCAACCGTGTAGTGCTGGAAAGAGACACTTTTCCACCACGAAACAGGGCGCCTGGTTTACCCAAACCACATTTGGCAGCAATATGACCAGTTTGGAAACATCTTTGGCATCTAAAGGGGATTCCTTCATGATAATCCAAAGACTGAATCTAGCTTCCCTTAGGAGAAACAAGCTTGATCTCCGCAGGTAATCCCTTAGAAGCATCAATATCCACCAAAATACAGGCGTAGGTAGAATGTAGAATGTTTGTAGATTCGACATCCACCATCAGGAAATCTCCCAAAGCCTCACCCACCTCCTCCAAAAGAGAATCCACCCAGAAATGAAAGGTTTGGGAGCCTAACCCAGATAAGCATCTTGTTAAAGGTATCAAAAGAAGGTTTGAAATCCTCATGCCAGGGTTTAACCATAAGCACGAAGCGATCATCCCAGCTAAAAATATGGCTTCGAAGAATTCGATTCCTATCCTCCATACAGTCAAATTTGGCAACAAACCGTTAGCCAGAGGGAAAATATGAACCATACTAGTAATAATGGGTTCCCAACATTTGGAAATCCATGTATGAAGTTCAGAGAGGCTTGGCCAAAAGCCCCTAAATCTGCAAATAACCGCTTGGTTGGAAAAGGTAGAAGAAGAATTTTCTATTTCCTCAACCGTTTCCACCCCCAAAGAAAGAGTGATGGGGGCAGCCACATGGAAAGGAACAGGCCCTACAGAAGACCTCTGTGCAACCCCTTTGGAATGTTCCTTAGAAGCCTTAGCAGCAAGAACAACTGCCAAAGAAGAAGATCCATCAACAACAACCCTAGCCGTAGAAACACGTACCTTCGCCGCAGTAACCCTAACAACAGCAGCCGCAGGAGAAACAAATCCACCTCCCTCACACACCACACAAGGCTCAGCAGCAGCCGGAGGGGACGATGAGGGAATGTCTAGCGCAGGAGGAGGCGTCGCAGGAGCAGACGCAAGAGCAGAAACAGGGGGCGTCACAGGAGTTAAATAGATTGTTGATATAAGTAACATTGTTAAAATTTTAACTGGGAATTGGAGTTAAGTAGATTGTTGATATAAGTCATTGTTAAAATTTTACTGGGAGTTGGTGTCAAATAGATTGTTCATATAAGTAGTATTTTTTGGGGAGTTGGCATTAAATAGATTGTTCATATAAGTAGTAACAATGTAAACATTTCTCTTTTTAAATCTAACTCTGCACTCCATTCACATTTACCTCTTCCTACATATAGTGTATCCTTTGTGATTTCAAAAATGACCACTCCTCATGTCGATCCCACTGCATCTACTCCTTCGAGACGCCAACAACTATTGCCAATGACTCTTACCCTGGTATTTTTACATCTGCGCTCCTCAAGGGAGGATTTGTATTTTTGGGGATGCACTGGGTGCCACTTTGTCGGGTTCCTTTGTTCCACTAGGTGGTTGGGGGATGTCTCCGGTCTTGCTTCTGAAGAGGTTCTCACCCAACACTCCTCTGGAAAAATCTATTGCTAATGTTGTTTAGACTGGTGGGGGTGGGGTTTCTTTTGAAAATGTGCTCACTAAGCACTCTTCTCAGAGACCCGGTACTTGTGTTGTGAATGAGGGGGTTCCCTCGCACAAAATCTACTATTGGTGGACAAAATTATGCTCGTGCTGCCAAATTTCTTGTTACTATTCTCCCAAAGGTGAAAGCTCGACCACTTGTCTGTGTCAAGGCCTCCTCAGTGGTGGTGTGTGGTTTGGATGTGAACTTCTACCAACGTTGCAAATTGGTTGCTTTCTGGGTTTTCTTTTGGATCTTCATTGTTGGGTGATGGATTCTTGAAGATCTCAAGTTTATGATAACATTGAGATTTTCCCTTATGCTAAGGGATTTTTTTTATTGTTGTTTTCTTCTTCTTTTGAGGACCGAGAGCTGGTGTTGAGAAAATTGTGGGCTTGGGGGACTCACTCTCTTTCACCAAACTCTAGACCGTCTCCTTTGACCCTCTCACTGAACCACTTAGTGTGTTTCCAATGCGGGTTCATTTTCCCAACCCCTTGCCCCCTTCATTTTTGGGAGAGTTCTTGTTTTGAGGCCATTTGCAACTTTATTGGTTGGTTTCTAAAGGTGGATGAGGCAATGACTGCTATGGGTCTCTTTACCTTTACTTGCATTTTGGTTGACATGGACATCTCCACACCTCTTCTAAGGGATGTTTTTCTCATAGTTGGGGATAGGCCATGTACTCAATCGTTGGATTATGAGGGCCTCCACTTTCGTTGTCATAGATGCTTCTCTACTGGTCACCTGAAAATTGATTGTTGTCTCTTGCGGCATAAAGGCACTGCCACTTGGTCGAAGGATGCTATTGAGGAACATTTGACTATCTAGGCTTTTGATTCTTCCATTGATGATGCATCACAGGATGAGGACGACTCCCCTCTGGATGAAGCTCCTACTGCAAATATGGATGATGCTCCTACCACAAATCTGGCTTCTACAATCCCTGTGGATCCTATTCCTACTATTTATGGTGTGCCCCCCTCTAGCTGTGTGGACCCTTCTCCATCCACTGCTCCTACTCTTCTCCAGTCTTTGGCTGATGATATAGAACTTTCTCAGAACTCTGCCCCTTGTGTTGACAATTTTTCAACTAGAGTTTCACCGCTTGTTCTCCCTTGTGGTGGGGATCCTAGTGATAGTATTGCCTAACCAATGGTTTGAAAGCGTAGAAAAAATAGTTCTTTAGCCTCTCATTCTCCTCTGCATGTTGTGGGTGAGTTGTCTTCCCACTCTTGAGGTGGGCTACTAGCTTTATGATAGTGTGTCGTTTGTGGCCTATCCTTCTAATAACCATCACCCTTACTGTTAGTGGGTTATCGATCTCTTTTGATGCCCAAGGGTTGTGTAGTGATGACTATGGGTTGTGGTTCTGTAAGGGGCAACACCCTTGTTTTGATGCTAATTTTAAGTAAAAAACATTGTTAAAATTTTACTGGGAGTAGTTGTTAAAAAGATTGTTCATAAAACTATTTACTTTTTGTAAGAAAATACAAAAAATCTAAGATTAATTTGTTGTATGATAAAAGAATAAATGTTTAATATATAAGCCTTTGAAATTTGCATGTCTTGGGAGAAATAAAGGTTCTCATTGTTGCATGTACGAAACAAAATCATAAGATCCTTCTATACTTTGGGTCAAATTCATGTATCATGTACAAAATCATAATTATGAAAAAAACTTATGCCAACAAGTTTGACCTTCAACATGTTTCAACTTTTTAGTGTAGTTGGCTCCACAGTGCCCTTTTGTTCAAATTTGTCATTCATTTCATTAATATCAATCGTGTTGGGTGTTGGCATATCATTAGTTTTAACATTTCGTCTTGTTTGTAAGCTTTTCAATATTTAGTCTAGATTCATACTTCATCTTGAAATTGGACAATTTTTGTGAAAAGTCATAATGTTAAGGTTTTCAAATGCCTAGATGCTCTTAGAGAAGGTTAGGTTTCAAAATAGGCTAAAACTTCAAAGTGGATGGTGTAAAATTGGCCTTTGGGCATCTTTGTAATATAAGATTGAAATTGCACCTTTACACATTGCAACAAAAGAGAAATTGCTATTTATATTTTGAAACATTCACCTTGATAGTTGACTTCCACCATTATATATTTTATTTGTTGAGTGCTGACCTCATCCCACATCCTAAGAAAGATTTTAGATAAGATAACATCCATCAAATCTCATAGCCTTCTCGTAGATATAAAAATATTATATTTCTTCTTACTTTTTTTATTTCTTTGCCTTGAAAAACTTCAAACCTTCCATAGACAATCCTATAACCTTTGTTATACTTTCCTTGATCACCTTGGAGGTAATATCTTTTACATTTTTTTTCTGACCCTTCCATTAACCATACTAATTTTTATTATCCAATAACACTTTGTATAAAATTAGTTACTCTAACCCTCAAAATATGCCAAATGATAGACTTTTTCCCTAATTCTTTTATAGGAGGGTTCAATTTGAAGTCTATCTTGCACATACAATTAGAATGCCACATAAACCTTTAAAATTGCCTTTATTTCAAGTTTGTGTCTTCTATAGTATATTTCTTGAGATAACTATATACTTGTCTATAAACAAAACATATGCCTGATGTCATGGCTTTACTTTTCAATCTATTGACAAAGGATTTTGTTAGAATTATCTTCTAAATAAATAGTTTGATTTATGTGGCAAATAACTTGATCATATCCCTTCATTATTTATTATTTCATGTGTAGGGCTTTTCCAATGATGTTTTTATTTGTCCTACATTTCAAAGATAAGAAATGAATACTTATGTGTTTCTTGATCTAAAATTTAAATGCCAACTTTCATATATCAGACTAATATCCTTGGATAATATTCTTAGTGGCTGGATTTAATCCCAAAAGTTTACTTACCCAAGATATACCAATCAAAAGGCAAAATTATATTGGTACCAATAGAAAATGTGTAACTTCACCAAAATCATAGTATCCCCTAAGATCTTACTTGAGTTTTGATATCTATTGAGTATATAAATTGTAGTATTCATGATGACCCTAATCAAGATGGTCATATCAATTCATTATATATCATTAAAGGTTTCCAATTTATATGAAAATACATTCTCTTGTTATCATATTACATCTCTTCAAACTAGGTTTGTAAGATTTACAAATTGTAAATATTTTTTTTATCTATATGTATTTGCCTTATACTTCAAATTCTTGAATTAAATTCTACATTGCATATCCCTAATATTTTGTTTCATACAGTTCTCTCATCTTATTCTTTTATTTATATTTTTACTATGCCAACTATATTTTATCGCCTAAATTTTGTGATAACTTTATTCAATTTTATTGCTAGATTATCTTGATGTATAATATATTTATCAAGCTATTGAGGTAACCATAATTTCGTAAGGGATGAGATGATTTCTTTGAATTGGTTATTCATGTTATTGTAATTATAGTACATGATTAGTGAATTTTGGCTATATTGTTGGCACATTAACAAATAAAGTGTTTCATGCTCTTGTAATTATCTTTTATTGCCTAAATTCTGTAATACTCCAATTTAATTAATAGAATATATTTATGTATAACATATTTATCAAACTATTAGGTTACCTAAATTTTCTAAGGGGTAACAATGTTTCTTTGGGTAGGTATGTTTAAGCATAACATATTACGTGCACGCGTGTGCAGACACACACACACAATTATGTGTGTGCGCGCGCACACACACACACATGAATATTGTGCACCTCTATCTGCAACACAACACTTCAATAAATCATATTTCAATTGGTTAGTTCATGAAAATCACTCAAATAACCACAAAATGTTGGGATTTATGGGAAGTATGTACTGAGAGGGGAGAGGTGAATCAATACCTCTAAAACTTTTTGTATCCTTTAATCAATTAACCTTTGTAATCAATTGCATGTCCATTCAATCTGATCTAAACTATCTTGGTGTGAGTTATATCAATTCATAACATTAATAAACATGTGAATCATTCATAGAAATATTCATGAACATAATTGACACATAACACATGATATGATATCACAGAAAACTCCTGTTAGGAAGTAAAAATTGCAGTGGGGATGACACCCACAAAACTTCACTATCTGCAGATTGGAAGGGAGCCGGTAAAGGCTTACAATTGATCACTTCTGATGATCTACCTTGTTTGGAATATTAAAGTGGAGACATGTTAAAGTCTACTTTGTTAAGAGCTTTAGCAACACTAATGAAGTGTGCACTCGGTTAAGAGATTTACAATAGGACTGTTAAGTCCACCTTCCTTGAAAGGATTTTTACACTTTGCTCCACTTGTTA
>MU226163.1:992226-1010371 GCA_018584345.1 Thuja plicata | reverse complement strand
CACTTTGCTCCACTTGTTAGAATGATAGCAAATTACAAATTGACCTGGTAAATGCAATCTCCTATTGTTGATACAGATCCTATGTAGTTCACATAAAAAGATTATCACCTTAACTGTGATTGAATAACACCTCTGATTATCGATTTCCTTTGTTCTTGGTTCTGCTAACCAAATTCTTCTTTTCCTGTTCTGGTTCTTGAAACTCCCAATTCAATCCATAGACGTGCTCGATCTATTCTCCTCTCTCTTTTTTTTTCTTCTTACACACACCTTCTAATGAATGATTACATCATCTATTTATAGATGGATTCACTTCATCGAATTGTGATAAAAATAATGTTAACTCTAAGATCAGGTTTACAACTTACACCTAGATCTCCTAGTCTATGTGTTTTAAATCAACAAGACTGATTGAAACACTTACATTAATGTTTCTTGTCCCTAAAGAAATGGATTTAAAACAATTAAATATCCTATAAATAGAATACACTTGCTTTATCTGACGTGGAAGTCAGATCCACTTTTTGCGGGCTGCAACTGACTTTCGGTTCTATCTGTCGGTCATGCTTGATTGTCCTTCGATTTCTACTGTCGGTTGCACTGTATTTGTCTTATCGGTCTGCACTGTAACTTGCATTTTGGGTTCCTCTGCCGGGTTCCACTTTATCTTTCTGCTTTGTGATTTTCGGTTTACACACTAACTTGTGTCATCGGTTTTCTCTGTACTTAGTCATTTTTGGTGATCTCCCAATCTGATCTTCAGTTTGCTCTTTCCTGTCTTTCGGTGTAGGCTTACCAAAAGTGTTGTTTGTATACTAATGACAAATTAATTTCATCAATCTCCCCCTTTGACATTAGTATCAAAAAGTGATATGTGCAAAATACTAACAAAATGTTAAGTATATACACCATATATAATCCTTAGTCATTTAATGACTCCCCCTATGTATATGCCGGTATATATATACATATGATATCTTTTTCTTCTACATATGATTTTCTCTTTATGAATATACATATACATATACATATCTACCTTTTTCCCATCTGAATGAATGCACATAATATTTTCCTTTTTATTTTGTACTTATATCATTTCCCCCTTTATTTGATATTAAGGGCAAAGGTCATTTACCTTATAGCTTATCAAAAATGTGGGAATGAGAAGAATTCATGTCTTCCATCATTTTCTCCCATTGCTCTTTGAGGTTCTCTATATCCATATACTCAAGTGTTATCTTTGAATGCATTTCATACATGTTGTCTGCTACAGACATCTTGGGAGTTCCTATCAGCTGCCTTGCAAAGCTGATATGCTATTGTAGTAGTGTAAGATTTGGCAAAAGTTGAGCTTGTAGCTCGGTTACTTCTTCTCTGAAATGTGTTTCTACCTCCCATAGCTCATGCCTTAACCTTTTTACCTCAATAATCTTCTCATAATGCAGTTTGACTACATTGTCTCCATCTGTGGTTAAGCAACTAGCACTGTTTGCTAGATCTGCATCTAGCTTTGCTATATTGTCACTATTATCCTTAGTGAGCTTTTCTATTGTGCTCAACTTTTGAATTAAGGTTATAGCTTCAGATATGATGGGGTCTAATTTAGATATGAATTCTGATAGCTTTACCTTATTCTCTGCCACTTCTTGGCAGATGTTCTCTATGAGCTTCTGTTGGTACTTCATTTCGGTTCTCTCCTCAATTGCCTTCTCAGCATCAATGTTCTGAGTTGTGATTGCGTCGGTGAGGGTACAATTTGATGTAGAATGTCCCGTGTTGTCTCTAGTACCATGGAGTCCCTATGCTGTTTCTTCAGCTTCTCTTGCAATGCCTTCCTCTAGCATATCTCTCCATATTCTTGTAATGCGTCCATGTCAAGTGTAGAGGGGTCACACTTCGGTATTTCAATGATTTCATCCAGTGTAACCTCTAACTTGTTCTTTTTTGTTTTCTTCTTCTTCTTTTGTGACTCTGAAGAATGTAGCGCCATTGCCAATTTCTCAGCCTTTTCTATTGTGCTTGATGATGTGACTTGTTGTGCTTCTCTTTGCTGCTTGGCATCGGTTTCAGCTCGTCGGGTGTCTGCAGATGTCTCCACATTCACCTTGACATCGTCGATAGCATCCTTGTCTATTTTCTCAGGAGTACCATCTTTTGGTTTGTCTCCTTCATTGGTGTCCTATGCATCATCTGCCTTGGTGTTTTCATTCTTGTCTTGAGTCTCGACATCTTTGTCCTTATCTCCTTCAGTAACCTTCGTAGTGTTGGTTACATCTTGAGTATCTCTGATGTTTTGCTTACCATCGGTATTTTCTTTGTTGGCTTCTTCTCCTGCATCATTTGGAGTGTCCTTCTCTTGTGATTTGCTTGTTTCTTGCAGGATATTGATATCTTGTATCAATATAGGCATTTTGCCTGGAATATTCACTTGTGCATTATCAATTGCTGTGTCCTCCTGTTCATCAGGTGTGTCTTTTGTAACAGTGACATCTTCATCCTTATTGATTTTATTTTTTGGGTCATCGGTGATGTCGATGACATTGGTATCCACAATGTTGTCATTTGTTGTATCATCCCATGTCTCATCGGTGACATCTGCAGTCTTATTCCCTATTGTATCATCCTCTTCTTTATCTAACTCAATGGATGTATCATCTTGAGTTGCCTTATCAACATTTTGTTGTTGAACGTCTTTGTCGGGGCTGTCTTCCTCAATTGGTCTGTTCATTATCTTGCACCATTTCTTGTGGCTGTCCTGTTCAAGTTCAATCAACTTGCCTTCAAGAAATTTATATTCTCTTAGCTTTGGTGAGAATTCCTTCTTGTGTTTCTCCACCATCTCATCTATCTCTACCTTTTTAGATTCGGGTGGCATTAGAGAAACAAGTACTCTCTTTGATTTCTTTCTCATTTGTCAAAGCAAATGTCCAACGGGCGGATAATCTATCCAAGATTTCTCGTGGTACATAACTTCCTTCAAATTGCATTGGTACATATTTGAAGTTATACATTTTAGCTATCATGGCTTCCTTAATTTTATTCTGATCTTCTTGACTTTGTTTCTGCCATTTTCTAATGTGTGGATCTGTAATGGATCTAGAGCTTTCAATATAAACACAAATGTCATCAATAGTGTTAGGTTCTTTTACCTTGACATTTTATGCCTCTAAGGCTTCATTTTGCTCGGTGTCTTTTATGTCCTCTTAGGTTTTGATGAATTTTCTACCCTTCTTATTTTTTCCTCTTTTCGGTGTGGGAGCTTTCCTCTTGTAAGTCCTTACCTTTCCTTTCTTAAGAGGTGAAGGAGTATATTCTTTGGACGTTTGGCTTCTAGTCCTTGAAGCAGTTGTAGTCCTTGGTTTCTTGGATGGTGGAGGAGGTGGCGAATTTGACATTGTTTCCTCGGAGTCATTCTTTTCTTCTTCTTTATCGACAAATAACTTTTCTTTGGTTTCCTCCATTTGTTCAATTTCTTCATCTTGCTCAACTTCTTCCTCGGTTAGTGACATAATCTTCTTGAGATTCTTCACCATTTTGTCCTTCTTTTTGACTATCTTCTTGACAACTAGGCCTGATTTAATTTTTGACTTGGCCTCTTCATATGTGCCAAACCTTGGTTGCTTCTTGTCCAATGGTTCATTGATTAAGGCATCAATTGCCTTTGTTGCAAGATCAATGTTGATCTCATATTCCAATGGTTGCAACCATGTTGTCCTTGCTACACCAGGTTTGATGTAGGTATTATCTGTGTCAACCATGAAGCATATCTCATCCTTATATTGCTCGATGAGTTTCTCGGGGATTCTTACCCTCTTTTGCATTTGGTCTTTGAATACATTGAAGTATTCATCCATGACTATTTTAAAGTTGTCTCCTAGTGCAGCTACGTGCTCACTGATTTGCATGGTGACCGGTTTGGTGCTGTCCCATTCCACATCTCCTACCGATGGGAAATTTTCTTGAAAATAAAAGAAAATACACATGATTAGTGAGCCAAAATTACAAGTGTTTGACTTTGCATTCTTGATTGTCTTTAGGTTGTCCTTCAACTGATTCAAGAGTAGCTCGGATAAGTCCAACTGTGTACCCTTCTTCACAATTTTGTAGGCTGTGTCCACTGCACCAGATGCTATGTTGTTTAATCTACTTGCTTGGAAGAATTTGTAACCCAAAATACATGCACCAAACTTAATATCATCATCGGTTATTGTTGTTACTTTCAATCCACGACCATCCCATTTGGCTCCTGTCATCTTTTCGGTCTCTACCTTTGGTGGATGTTTTAGTGCCTTTACTTTATCGGTTACGGGGTAACCAGTGACTGCATGGATGACATCTCAGGTTATTGCCTTCGGTTCATCCAACCATAACTTATTGTTATGCATTCTTCTCAGTACTAACCGAATCCAATCAGTTTTGAAGACCTTCGAAAACATTAGGGCATTGGTGAGCCCTTTCACCTCAATGTGTTTGTGCTCTTCCTTAAGTGTTCCATCATTGTTACAAAGCTTCTTGTAAGCTTCTTCTACCTCTGACGTTCCAATCTCTGCAATCTTGCAGTGTATGAAGGATCAAACGTCTTCAACCAGCAAAACCCTAGCTGGAATGTGCAAAAATGCACCAGCTTCGTCAGGTTGTGAGGCAACCTCCATATGGATCTTATAATTAGGTTCCTCACATGCCGTGTTCTTGATGAGTTTGAACTCATCTTTCTTTGCATTCTTAGATTTCACAGTTCGTGAAGTCGATGCCATTTTCAGAAAATTAGGGCTTCTGCGTAATGCATGAAAATAGAGTTGTCGGTCTCGAAGAATTTACTGTATGCACTTGCAAAGATCTTTGAACTGCTTTGGAGTGCTGGAGGTTGAGTCGTGATCGCTCTGTAGCTTGGTTTCTTTCTGCTCAAAAATTGCCTTCGCTCGCTCTGATCAGGGTGTCATGACAAATGAGTAATTTTGATGCCCTATTTATAGCCGTTGCCCTAAAATGCGTGTCATAAATGTTCACCAAGTCATCGGCATATAAAGACTGAGTTCGTTGGTGAAGACTTTACTTCCATTAGTGACACAATGTTTCAGAGCAGTCAATGTTCATTTTGCTTTTACCGACAGGTTTCGGTAACACTGACAGCTTGTACATGTGCTTGTTTACCGATGAGGCTTGGTCTATACTAGAAATTTTTTATTTTAACCGACGCTTCTCGATAAATGTAGGCAGTCTTAATTTTGAGTGTATACCGACGGGTTTCTATATATGCCCGAAAGCATAGTTATCACATATTTCAACAAGTACAACCATGATGCATCTTTCTTATGCTAATTTGGAATTATTTTAACATATTATGGAACTGATGTAAAGTAGTAGCTTGGGGGTAATGCAGTTCCATACTTACTTGTTTTTCTTGGGTGGGGTTGGTGATGTCACCAGATCCATTGGATGGGGTGTCACCATTTGCATTTCTCATTCCATCTTCATCATTGCTTGAAACCTTTCTCCATATTTTGTCTCTTGCCCTCCGGATATCTTCAATGGTGTTTCCATTGGGATATGTACTTGTCTCTATCATTCAGTCTCTGCAGTCCTTCTTGAGATGACCAACTTTATGACAGTGTAAGCATGCCATTCCGGGGTTAGTCCAGCCTCTAGACTTTCTAGTCCATAGTCTCATACAGTTTGCAACAATATGACCATATCTTCCACATGATGTTGTACAATTTGTCCAAGTATTGTAGTCCCATACATACTGATTACCAACATTCTTTGGTTGATAGGGAGTTTCTTGACCTTTAGGCTTCCATGCTTGCCTTTTCTTTTTCCAGCATTCAAGACTTGTGTGCCCATTCATTTTGCATGTAGGACAATATTTGTCCATGTAGGTTTCCTTCTTTGGTTGATCCATATTAGACTTACATTCATATGCTTTATGTCATTTCTTGTTACATTTATAACAAAATCCTATGAGTGAAGATGTAGATTTAGGAATACCTTTCATTTTGCCTCTGCATACATTTGATGTGTGGCCTTGATTTCTATAATGTTTGCATGTAAGCTTTCTTGGTATTGGATTTTCATAGACATTCTTTGGATTGGATTGATTTGATGATTCTCCATTTTTGGTAAAGCCTAGACCGTTGTGTTGTTGATTCTTTGTTGTCCCTCAAGAAAATCATCCATTCTTTTATTGCTTTCTTCAGCCTTTTTGATAATTTCATTATGATGTTGCTGTATTCTTAATTCATGATTTAACTTTTCATTCTCATCCCTTAGTTCACCGATAGTTTCTATTCTTTCAATGAGTTCAACATTTATTCTGTTTGCCTCTTGACTCATAAGAATAATCTGATTTGTTATCTCATGGTGATGCTCTGTAAGTCTCTGTATTTCAGTCTCCTTTTCTTGTAACTTTTCTGTGATCTTTCTTCTATCATCAATAGCTAGTGTTCTTTCTTGTTCAGCCTGTCTAGTATTGTTCATGACATCAATCATCCTTACCATCCGTGTCTCTTGAACGATTTGCAGAGATTTAACTTGTCTAGCCAGATGTAGATTGATTTCAGTTAGGTTGTTTTCTTCTGATGTATCTGATGCTTTTCTTGTAGTTGATCTTGAAGACTCAAATAAATCTGGAATCTTTTCCTCATGATAATCTGTCTCATTATTGCAAGATGCCATATTGTTTCTTTCATCAAGCAACTGTCTCATGCTGATTCTAGCTTCTTTATACTGTTCATAGAACATAAAAATTTCAAGCTTTTTATTCTCAATATTTTTATCAAGTTTGTACTTCTCCATTGTATGATCTTTTCTCTTAAGCCTTTAAGCTTTCCAAGAAGAGACTTAGCTCTAATACCAATTGTTGGGATTTATGGGAAGTATGTACTGAGAGGGGAGGGGTGAATCAGTACCTCTAAAACTTTTTGTATCCTTTAATCAATTAACCTTTGTAATCAGTTGCATGTCCATTCAACCCGATCTAAACTATCTTGGTGTGAGTTATATCAATTAATAACATTAATAAACATGTGAATCATTCATAGAAACATTCATGAATATAATTGACACATAACACATGATATGATATTGCAGAAAACTCTTGTTAGGAAGTAAAAATTGCAGTGGGGATGGCACCCACAAAACTTCACTATCTACAGATTGGAAGGGAGCTAGTAAAGGCTTACAATTGATCACTTCTGATGATCTACCATGTTAGGAGTATTAAAGTGGAGACCTGTTAAAGTCTACTCTGTTAAGAGCTTTAGCAATACTAATGAAGTGTGCACTCGGTTAAGAGATTTACAATAGGACTATTAAGTCCACCTTCCTTGAAAGGATTTTTACACTTTGCTCCACTTGTTAGAATGATAGAAAATTACAAATTGACCTGGTAAATGCAATCTCCTATTGCTGATACAGATCCTATGTAGTTCACATAAAAATATTGTCACCTTAACTGTGATTGAATAATACCTCTGATTATTGGTTTCCTCTGTTCTTGGTTCTGCTAACCAAATTCTTCTTTTTATGTTTTGGTTCTTGAAACTCTCAATTCAATCCATAGATGTGCTCGATATGTTCTCCTCTCTCTTTTTTCTTCTTACACACACCTTCTAATGAATGATTACATCATCTATTTATAGATGGATTGACTTTATCGAGTTGTGATAAAAACAATGTTAACTCTAAGATCAGGTTTACAACTTACACCTAGATCTCCTAGTCTATGTATTTTAAATCAGTTAGACTGATTGAAATAATTACATTAATGTTTCTTGTCCCTAAAGAAATGGATTTAAAATAATTAAATATCCTATAAATAAAATACACTTGCTTTATCTGACGTGGAAGTCAGATCCACTTTTTGCGGGCTGCAACTGACTTTCGGTTCTATCTGTCGGTCATGATTGACTGTCCTTCGGTTTCTACTATCGGTTGCACTATATCTATCTTATCAGTCTACACTGTAACTTGCATTTCAGGTTCCTCTATCGGGTTCCACTTTATCTTTCTTCTTTGTGATTTTTGGTTTACACACTAACTTGTGTCATCGGTTGTCTTTGTACTTAGTCATTTTTGGTGATCTCCCAATCTGATCTTCGGTTTTCTCTTTCCTGTCTTTCGGTGTAGGCTTACCGAAAGTGTTGTTTGTATACTAATGAAAAATTAATGTCATCACAAAACACAATTTAAGACGACTTATTGCTTCCTAGTCATAAAGATTATGATTTAATTATTAATGCTCTCAGATTTATGCATATTAGATCGGTGAATGACACTCATGAAATTGAAGATTTCAATGAATTAAAACTAAATGAATGCAAAATTGATAATCATGATGAAGATATTGATGAAATTGAGACTAAGAATGATGCAATTAAGCAAGAATGCAAGATAATTCTATTGAATTATGCAACTACATGATGAATTCAGATGTGAATTACTATGATGAATGATCTAGAATAATAAATTAATACTAAAATGAGCTCTCAAATGCACAAATTAGCTAAGAATTCAAACTAGCATGGCCTACTTGCAAAATGATGGAAGGATATGAAATTCCTTGATTGAGGGTTGCTTTTGTAGATTTTCCCTTGGAGGGAAAGTGATTCAAATTTGAATTGGATGGCCATGACTCAATTTGAGTTGAGTGGTTGATATTCAAACTTGAGTGATCCATGTCCTTGAATCTCATTGGTTGATGTGTTGAATTTTGTGTCATGTTGAGAGAATATAAGGATTTAATTAAATCAAAGTAATTAATATCTTTATCCATGGGAATTTTTTGATCTTTTTTTAATTAAATGGCTAGGACATTAATTTCTTAGGATTATTGATTTATTATGCAATTAAATTGATTAAATTCAATTATGTATAATTATGCTTTAGGATTCTTTGATTTGATTTAATCACCTTGATAACATTGACATGATTTTGGTCCCTCAATTATTCCTCGATCAATTTTAGGTGATTACATTTGCCCCTCTTTGAATCGATGTGCGGACAACACATTGATTAAAATAATATATGATATTGCCCCTAATCGAGGACTGATAAGACGATGGATCTCTGATGTCTGATGTTGGATGGATCGAACAATGAACAGTTTGATATGGATCTTGATGAAACTACTCATAACATGATGATGCTTGATGATAGATTGAGACCATATTAACCAATTTGATGTGATGCGATGAAAATGATTATTTGTCTGGTACTGACTCTGTTAATGTTGATGATAACGAATAACCAAATTGCTGTGATGCAATGAAATTGATTACCATCAGAAAGATTCTAGAAGCCTTGATTGTTGATAAGAATAAATACCAATTTTGATATGATGCGATGAAACTGATTACTGTAAGAAAGATACTGCTGATCAAGATAATTAACTTGATATGGGTCCTGATGAATTCAATTATCTGATGATCATCTGATGAAGACATTATCAAATTGTTATGGTGCGATGAAATTGATATGCCTCTATTGATTCGATGATGTTCAACATACTGATATTAACCGAGTAATTTGATATGGGTTTTGATGAAATCACTCATTCACTGAGATTGATCGGAGAACACCAACTTGATATGGATTTTGATGAAGTTAAGATGCCCCTATTTGATATGAGGATGATGAAGACACTATCAATTTGATATGGTGCATGATGAAATTGACCTTCCCTTATTGATGACGAAACTGGTTCCACTTGATTTGATAAAAACTTTGATTTAGGTGATTGGATGATTTGATTGTTGAAGAAGATTTGATGAAATTTGATATTTTAAATTGATTAAGTGTTTTGATTCTTATGATGACGATGTTCCAATTGCGTTGACGTGATTATTATGCCCCCTCGGGAGCAAAATCGAAGGTGATGATGCTAATCGGGTAACATTGAAGGATGTTGAGTGATTTGGGATTGTGTGAGAATGATTTCAAACCATTTGGAAATTATTTTAAATGATTTAAGAATGATTTCAGATGATTTAGGAACATTTAGGAACAATTCTGGATGATTTAGGAATGATTAGGAACAATTTCGCCATCCCATAGTCAAACAATCATGTGATTTGTCCATTTGATGTGAATTAGAAATTGGACTTTAGATTGAGATCCCGATAAGGATGTTATGAAATTTTGATGAATGGTCTATTTTTGGATTAGGTTTGGTGATAAATCGACCCAAAATGTGATAAAATGGGTAAAATTTAGGGTAAAATAGGTTTAAATAGGGTCAAAATACCCTTTACTATTCATTTTCACATTTACCCTCGAGATAATTTGCAAACCCTTGAGTGAGAAAGATGTCTATTCCAGTTGAATCTCACCGATTTGGGCTCGTTAGGCAGTATAGAAGACCATCCCATTATCCGACAACGGTATGTTGACAATCCCTTACTCTCTTTAAGTGCATTTATTGTGTGATTTTTGCTGTGTTTCTGATTGCTCATTGTAAATGTTTGTTTATGATAGTTTTTGTTTCGTAAACGAGGGGTTTTAGTTTCATTTCTAGGAGAAAATGTTCATTTACAGTTGACAATGTTTCATTTTTGGTTACGATATCGATTTTGACGTTCTTTCGTTTACAATTTGTAAACTTTCGCTTGCGGCGAGATACATTTTTTTTCCTGAAAAATTTTGTCTGTGGTCTGTGTTGTTTCGTTTGCTGTCCAAATTTTTTTTTTCTCGTATAAAGTTTAGTATCCGGTCTGGATAGTATTGTTTAGGGAAATTTTTTTTGTTTCATGTCTGTTTGGTCTTGATCCTTGAATTTTTGATGTCAATTTTCATGCACCTTTGACGTGTGAGTGAATGATGATATTATATGTGATGTACTTGAGGTGATTACGATAGAGTTATGATCGAGATGACCTATTCTTGATTCGTTTATTTTCCATGTAGATACTGGGATTCTGAGATTTTGGGGTCAATACCTGAAGGTATTCAACTTGATTGGATTCCTCTGATGAGGACCATAGATTCATTCGGTGGTGTGGTTTTGGCACTCTACTAGATATGCCAGAGTATGGGGTTAACCGTATATTATTGATCGCTCTGACAGAGAGATGACATTCTGAGCATAACACATTCCACCTTCCTACCGGCGAGATCATAGTGACCCCCGAGGATGTATATATTATTCCAGTGATCGAGGAGATTGTGTACTATGATCAGATTACTCATGATGGCATTGAGGCACTACGTCGAGTGTTCTAGGATGAGGACATTAGTCGGTGAACTATCGCTTGGGAGGACATGGAAGCGAGTTATGAGCCACTTCCTTCAGTGTTGGCCGATTTGATTGACGGATTCCTTGTACCAAATAGGAGTTTACATGGATTTTTGTGTGGATGGGGATGATTATTGGAGAATTTATTAGAGAGACCCCGCCGCTTCGCCTGTGGTTCCTTCTTGTTGGCACATTTATACCATGAGTTGTACTAGGTAGTTTACCAAAATGATAGGAGTTTGTCTGTTGTAGTATTTTGTTACAAATCTGGGCATGGGAGTACCTTCCAGTTACGAGACTCGTGGTTTTGAGGGTGAGATAACCATAGGAGACCTACATTTATATGTATAGAGGAGATATGACACAACCTCGTAGAGGAAGATTGAAGTATTGACATCGTGTTCTCGATGATTTGATAGTGGTAGAGTGGAGGCACTATCTTGATTGTGAGGAGTGGAGACATGATTAGATAGAGATGTCATTTGTGTTCACGAGAAGATACCTTATCGGGTGCACATGCTATATTGTTGAGCAGTTCATCGTCACCCATGTACTAAGGTAGTATGGTCGAGTAGAGCGTATGCCTCAGAGTATCGCAACTTATGGTAGGACTCGAGAGGAGGAGGCACTATGGGGTCCATGAATCCAGTATGAGATTGCAGTACAAGATTTTTTGCATTTGGTACTAGTGCCTTGGGATTATGTGCCAAATATTGATGATGCAGGTATGCCATATTATTTTTCCCAATATTTTGCACAACATCCATTTCCTAGGTTGACTGCCCCAGAGGAGATTCTACTAAGCATAGATGATACAATGAATGATGATGACGACGATGATGGTGGTGGTGATCGAGGTTGGAGAGTCAGATGATGTGGAGGTCAGGGTAGAGGACCCACTGGGAGGGATGGAGGGAGAGATAGAGATGGAGGGAGAGGTGGAGATGGAGGGAGAGAGAGAGATGGGATGAAGAGGAGTGAGTGTGGAGAGCTTATAGCAGTGGGTGGTGGTAGTGGAGATGAGGGAGATGATGGTTGGAGAGCAAAGGTGACGATTATCCCTCCATTTGTTGATCGCGAGAATTTGGTGAGGAGAGACAAGATGGGACGACCGATACCACAGGGTCCTTTAGCAACATAGGGTCCTCGAGTGCCACCATAGAGATCAGTAGGGACACATGGAGCTACCAGTGCTCAGGGTTGGACAGGCGACCAGGGAAAACTCTCTAGGTTGAGACATGAGAGAGTCCAACTCAGGACACAAGTAGCGGTGTTATAGGCTTAGGTGATCATGTTGGGAGAGAGGGATAGAGCCTTAGCTAACACTGCTAGCGCACAAGGTGAGATATCCAGATCACAAAGTAGAGTTTCTTACTACTAGACATCATATTTTGCAGCAGTTCTTGATCGGACTAGGAGAGTAACTTTATACTTGCAAGTTTCCACATAGTCTTAGAGTGTTGTACAAGGTGTTCCAACTCCTAGACCACCTGGTGGTGATGGTCTGGATACAGGCAGTCATGTCTGATTTCTCATTATTGATATAGTCATGATGACATGATGTATAGATGATGTTGTATCTTGATATCATTGACATTAGATCTCTTGATGATACATTATTAGATTTAAGATCTCATTGTGCCTTGTACACTGACATTATGTTGATATATATGAGATGTGGTTATCTTGACACCTATATGGTTCTTATATGATGCTTATGATGTATGTATATGTGCTCTTAAAATTTATTTATGTGATGGATCTATGATTCTTAATGTGATCTTTCCTATGATATGCATATGAATTAACGCTATTATCATTTGTTGGATGCCTTTATTGTTGATTCTATGTGATGATGCAAATGAAATACAAATGTCCTCTTTTTTCTCTTTTCCTTATGTTGATATTAAATAATTATGAAAATGCAAACTAGACATATATGCAATGGATTATGCATTATATATATGTTACATGTGTTATAATGTGCAATATGATACTATAATTTTATGAAATGAGTTATGGATATCGGTGATGGTATATGCAACTAATATGGTATGCATGTATATTTTTGTGTCAGTGTTCATGATACTTGACCATTGATGAGAAGTATGTTTCTGAATTGGATTAGTTATGATGTTGATAGCATTGAGAGGATCTCATGAAACCATGTCAGACTCATGCAAAAATGAATGCAAATTCCATGAGTTGTACATTCTTTCAATCTTTATATTTTATTATGCTTTATTTCATCATTGAGATTTTGCAATGTGGAAGTAGATATGACCACCACCGGTACCCAATTAACCATGATGATACAAATATTGTCTTCCTCACATTATTAATCATGTACAACCACCACTAGTACTTAGGAAAACATGGTGATATGAATATTGATTTCCTCAAATTTGATATGGCAATTTGATACAAGCATCAATGTATTAGAAACTGTAATGACCTGAGTATCAGTTGTGCAAAAAGACAAGGAATAATCTTCCCAACCTCCATCTAGGGTACAAATATTTAGATTCAAGGTATGTGCGGCGTATCGCAATGAATTGTGAAGGATCTTATCACAGACACCCAGATAATTTGATCTTTGAATTCATTGGAAAAATAACCCACAAGAAATAGACAAAGAAAATATCACACTCCTTCCTTGGTCGTCTAGTGCTTTGACATCCCAAAATTCCTCAGAAAATATGATAGTCTGAAATCCATGATATTTCAACAGACAAGGAATGAATTCCCCCTTCCATTTAGTACAAATATTTGATGGCGTCTCATAATCCAAGCATTTTATGTTACAATATTATGCTATTTGATGCTTATTGGGTATATGAAGGTTGTCATCATAGACATCATAGAATACTTGTCCTATTAGACATCGGTTAGATGCATCCCAAAGACAACAACCAAAGCAAATATCATGCCCCCTATCCTTGTTCCTCTAGTACAAAGACATCATAAAGTCACTCAAAAGACACGGTAAGTGAAAATTGATAAGAACAAACATCAAACAAATAAAATTGTCATGTCTTCTCATTGTTCCTCGAGTATAAAAACATCCTTGAGTCACTCAGAAAAAATAACCATCAAAATATAGGACAAGGCCATCTGTGGTAGATGGTGTTGAAAAAAACCTTTGGGTGGTGACTGTGGTTGAAATGCTAGATGATCATAGTTCTTGATTATTGATAGAAAATAGGTTTGACTGTGATTAAAATATCAATGTGATGACTAAGAATGTGCCCCTAGTTAAAGGAAACTATGCATCTGATGGGTGATGTTGAACAAACACCGTTGTTTAGTTGGTGGTGTCGAAAAACACCATTGTGTGGTGTTGAAAAACACCATTATTTTTTTTTGATTAATTTTGTGGCAAAACACTTGGGTTAGGCAATGATGAGTTACTCTGATTGGGATACAAATACATAAGAATAGTTGACAAATCCTATGATATCTAGGAACTTACCCCCAAATAGACTTGACTGGTTTAAGGACAAGATGTAACTTGACTCTAAGCTATGGTTTTAGGATGCAAAACTAATTGATATGAAAAAGGACACAAAAGCATTGGCAAATATATATACAAGTAAGAAATTTGATGCAAGCGATTTGGTCAAGCAATGCATTGATAGATGGAGAAACCAATTACAAGCAACGCTTGATTGCCAGATTTTCACCACTTGGACTTTATTGCTTTTTTTTCTACCAAGGCACTTGTTTACCAGGTTTTCATCAAGGCACTTTTTCTTATTTTTTTTTTTTTTTTGTACTTTTGATATTTGTTTTTATTATTATTATCAAGGCGCATGTTTTCCAGGTTTTCACCAAGATAATGATTTTTTTCAGGACTTTTTCTGATGTTTTTGCTTTTCTTCAGGAACATTTTCTATTGTTTTTGGATTATTTTAGGAATACTTTTTGTTGTACATTTTCCGATCTAAGGATGTCAGGTATATAATTTATTTAGATGGATTGTATTGATCAGATGAAGAAGTAAGTCTCCTTCTAGTGTTTATAGATAATAGGCACCAGAACCATATGCAACTTTGATAACGAAGGTTCCTAGCTAGTTGGATTCAAACTCTCCCTTCTATTCTCTATCTTGCTGTCTTTTTAGATTCTCTCTCAACACGAGGTCTCCAACTTGAAATTCTCTATCTTAAATTTTTATTATATCCTTTGGACATCCTTTTCTAGTATACTCTAAGATGATTGAATGCCTCTTTCCTGCACTCATCTAGCAATTTGAGTTCTTGTACTCATGATATTTTGTACTCCTCGTCAGTGACGAGTCCTCTCAATGATATTCTTAGTGATGATACCTCCACTTCAATAGGTAGAACATATTCTGACCCATAAAAAGAGTGAAAGGTGTAGCTCATGTTGGTGTTTTGATACTGGTCTTATATTCCCATAGAGATGGATTCATTTGAAGATGCTAGTCCCTTCCAAAGTTGTTAACTATTCGGTGCAAGATTTTCAAGATGTTCTAGTTGGATGATTCATCCCGGCCATTCCCTTGTGGGTAGTATATTTTTGAATAATTATTTTTGATGTGGAAAATTTTACACAATTCATCGATATCCTTGTTTTTGAACTGCCCTCCATTGTCTGTCACTATAGAGGATGGAATACCATATCTGCAGATGATTTAATTTAGGATAAACATGGACACTTTATTTCCCATTTATTTGATTAACACACAACCTCAACCCACTTCGTAAAGTACTCTGTGGCAGTTATGATGAATTTGTGTTCATTAGAGGATGAAGGATATATCCCACCAATCAAGTCAAAAGACCACTATTGAAAAGGCTAGTGTGTGATAAATGGTAACAACTCTCTTGCCGAAGCATGTATAAGATTTCCATGAAGTTTAGATTTCTTAGCGAACTGAACAACATCTTTATCCATGATCGGCTAGTAGTCTCCAACACATAAGAGTTTCTTGGCCAAAGCGAGACCATTTGAATGTGATCCACATTTACCTTCGCAGACTTCTCGTACAACATTATCAAACTCTTCGTGTTCTAAACACCTAAGTACGGCACTGACAATACCTCGCCTATATAAGTCGTTAGAAATGATTAGATAACATGAAGCATGACAAATTAGGTTTCTCTTTTCATTCTTGGATAAGTCATTAGGGATGGTTTTATCTTGGAGGTAGAAATATATTGATGACATACAACTGATTGAATGTTTGATAATGTTAAGTTGAAGATGATGCAATACATTAAAATAGTTAATGGTTTGTATTGTCATTGATGTCAAATTGATATCATCTGTACGGTCATGTAAATAATTCCAAAGACTTCAGAGGATCAATGGAACAATGATTATGCTTTCAACAATGCATAAAATTCAAAGTATCCACTAAGTGACAGACAACACTGACGGAGTGCACGCCATCGGTAAAGACAGAGAAAAATTCACAGTGATGCCCGATGAGAAGAAGACAGTGTTGCCTGAAAAAGTAGAATCATAGGATGCCCGATGAACTAAAAATATAGTTTCCCAACGGATGGAGATCCCGAAGCTAACTAGAGTTACACCGACAGAACTGGCAGTTGTCACCGACGACGAACTGCAGAATTGACCGACAAAATAGAGAGTTCAGAAAATGACAAAATATCTTGCTGGCAGAGCTTAAGGATAGACTTAATTGGTTGTTTTATGTATTTTATTCGACCACAGTTAAGTAATTGATTTAAAGAAGATTTATATAGTTGGCAAGAAGATAAATACGAGATAAATCAGAATTTAAAGTCGTAAATCAATTTGGCTGGATTGTTTTTCACGCCAAGAATCAAGAATCAAGAATCATGAATTAAGGAATATCATGTCTATATAAGAGACAAGCATAATTCATTTCTGTATGCAATAAGATACATGGAAGGGGAGTGAATAGAAAGAGGATACTGAAGAGAAACTGGTGAAGGATAAACTTCATACAGTCCTGATCAATCAAGTTGAGGGAGAGGTAAATAATTCTGCAGACACTGACAAACAGTGAAGCACAACATCACAGAGCAGAAAGTGTGGAGCACAAAGGAATTGAATTGATATATTGATCAGAGAGGTATTGTACTTAAATAGATCTAAAAATCTGCAATTCAAAGTTTCATTAGAAACATGTCATAGTGTTTCAGTTTAACCATTCAAGCATCAAGTCTCTTAACAGAGTAGGACTTAACAGTCTTCTATAATTGAGGTATATCCTAATAGATTACCAAAAAGGTTGATTCATGAAAGTAGCATTGAATTTGCATAAATCCTATTGATATCCTAAGAAGGAAGTTCATTCAAGGATGGTAGCAAGATTTTCCTAAAGCCTATTGATAGTCTAAGAAGGAGGTTGACTCAAGGATGGTAGCAAAATAGATGCCCGATACTAAGTGAAAACCTATATGTATAAAAATCCTCTAAAAAGGTCACACTTAATAGTGTGTTTGTAACCTTTAACATGGTTGGCTCCTAACAGGGCTCACTTTAGAAGAGTGAAAATTTGGGGTACCGGTCCCAGTGGTTTTTTCCCTTAACAGGGTTTCCATGTTAAAATTCATGTGTTATGTGTGTATGGTTTATTACTTTGTTGTTTTACATTTTACATATGCATTTTTGTATTGATTGTTATACTCTGCATATTTACTCAGTATCGGTAAATAAGTTTTACTGCTTATTGGTAATCAAGGAGAATAAGGACATACAAGGTAAACCGATAGACAGTTAATTGTTTCAAGTATTTCAAGGCATGCATCTTGTAGGGACTTAATAATCTGAGATGTATTGATTGGTGGATTAAAGTTTAAAGGATAAATTTTTGAGGCCACTGATTCACCCCCCCTCTCAGTTATTACTAACAATTGGTATCAGAGCTTGTGTGCTTAGAAGGAAGGTTTCAAGACCTAA
>MU226163.1:962971-978410 GCA_018584345.1 Thuja plicata | reverse complement strand
CTGCTATTTCAGGTGACCCAACTTCCGGAGACCATAAGTCATCACCAGTTGACTCGATTGACTATTATAACCCCATTTCAGAAATGCCACGAAGCGCTCTACAATAGCTTGATATGCAAGCATTATCAAACCCAAGTTTCGACCTCATCCGGGGCCTCTAAAGCCTTCAAAACGGAGCTCGAAGTTTCTGTACCCTGTTTTCAATACCAAAATTTTTCAATATCTTCAAAACTAGACCTGATCTAGCCATGAAACTTTACTGGCAAGCTGATATGAATTAGTTGGACCTCCACATGCAAAATCAGAACATTCCGAGATCGTATGGCCAACTTACTAAAAATAGCAAGTTTCCATAAATGGCAGCTCTGCACAAGGTAGCCCTTATTGAAAAGAAAACAGAAATATTTTTGGGTGATGCAAGATTGCCCTTACACCCAGGATGCTCCTGCATCAAATAATGTCTATGTTGGGTAATGGAAAGTCATTTTTAGGGAAGGATCTATTAAGATATCTGAAGTCAATGCATACTCAGATAGGATTTTCAAGCTTGGATACAAGAATGATATTGGATATCCATTTTTTGTATGCTATGTCTCTGATAAAACCAACCTTGTGTAGCTTTTCCAATTTAGCCTTGACTAACAATGCCACATGGCGGTGCATCTTTCTTAGTTTTTGTTTGACCCACTTTACCCTAGGGGATATTGATAAGTGATACATTATCAAATTAGGATCTAGTCCTAGCATGTCTAAATATTACCATGCAAAGTTAATTTTATTTTCTTTAAAGAATTGGATAATTTGTTTGTTTTTCTTCTTCTGATAAGGATTGAGCAAGATGCACTAGATGTGGAGCTTCTATTGTTCCCAAATTGATTGGCTGTGTCGGCTCAATAAGAACTAGTGATATTTTCTAAAAGTGATCTAGAATTATATCAAGTTTCCCATGTTTAGATGCCTTAGAGAGGTTTTCACCTTCAGATACATCTTTTATTTTTACTATTTTAGGATTTGACACTGCCACTATGTAGTTTTCACCATCAGATCTCCTTTTCTTTTTATTTTTCTTATTTTGAATGAGAAACTTGATATCCTCCACCGTCATTGTCATGGTGCGTTAACTAATGGAATAAGTTAGGGGTTTAATAACATTCATGTAATAGGATATAACACAGTCATTATGAAAAGTGAGTAAGGAAATGGGTTCATTTTGGTTCCATTAAATAAGCTCAGGATGTAATAAGGATAAAGTCATTGGGATTGGTTTTAATTGGTCCTAGGGTCATGATAATGTTCTTATCAATGATTCCAAATAGAAAGACAAGGTTTGCAAAGTTACTATCCGAAGGATTGTTTAGAACACTAAGATACCAATCATTCTCACTAGAGTCATCGTCGATATTATATGAACCAAATATAAATGGTCTAGTGCCTGAGATTTTTCCCACTTTGAGTTGATACACATATTTATGAGTTACATCTATTTCAATATCCATTATGAAATCAAAAATTTCATCCCCCTTATATTCATTTGAATATGTTTCAGTGCCCCCTAGCATGTCTAAAACATGTGTGAATGTAACCGTCTCTCCTTCATGAGGATTGATATCTTCTTGTTGATTCTCAAGCTCTTGGATGGGTTGTTGTTGTGATGTTTAATTTTTTCCTTGATGTGTCACATTCTCCGCTGATTGGTTTCACACTCTTGGATTGGTTGTTGTGAAGTGGAAGTTTCTCCTTGATGGGTAGTGCTTTCTCCTTGTAAGAACAACAACCTTTAAAATGATATAGGTGTATATTCTACCTCTTCTCCTTCATCCTCATCTTCTTGATCAAAGATTGGACCCTTTTTAATTAAGAGAATAACTTCCTCTTCTTCTGTATATCCTATCCCTATTTTGTCTTATGGATCTCTAGAGGTGATGGATATTGGTTCAAAAATGCCCTCTTTGGTCTTGTCCAAAGGTCCTTTCCCTTTATAGCCTATTTGTTTCATGATATGTAGACCTTTCCCATACTTTTGAGCAAAGATGTTGACATTTTTGACTTCATTGTATGATTCTTCTTCACCTCTATATAGCCAATTAAAGACAACTTTCTCTTCATTTTCCTCTGCCAATGAAGCACCCTTGAAAAATCATCCATTATGAATTGATATAGCTTTATATTTTGAAGCAGTTTAGGATGAATGTTTACTGTATGTTCTTGGGGAAGTAGGTAGAGTAACCATAGAAGGTAATTGATCCAGTTTATACTCTCATATTCCATTGTCTTTGAGTTTCAACTTCTTTTCAAAATCCCTCAAGGTGGAAGCCATGGAACTTTCTGCCTTTTGTTCATTAGATGAATCCCTATTGTGCAGGACCATGCTATCTTTAGCTTGTCTTAAGTTATTACACGAATAATTGGTGCATGTTGCTATACATACCTCAAATTCATTATATGGGAATTTTATATAGTGATGGTAAGTGAAAGGCACTACTTGCATGTCATGAATCCATGGTCTATCCAAGGGTATATTTTATGCAAGAGGTAAGTCAAGAACTTGGCATATTACATCTTTCTCAATAGGTACCACTCTGATAGGAAATACAACTAATCCTTTAGATGAATTCTCTTCCTCATCATATGTCTTTATAGTTATCTTCCTTCTTGGATATATAACAATTTCAGAGAATCCCAAGGCTATCACAAGATTTAGTGTACATATATTCAAACCAGCTCCTCCCTCTATCAAGATGCATTTTATATGATGCTTTTGGATTAAGACCTCTATGTGCAATGGTTGGTCATGCAGATGATTAAGCGATTTGTCATATCCTTATGAAAAAAGAGAGAAAAAGAGAGATAACACGGTGCACTTAGATGACCGACCATGGATTGAAATAAACTAACATCTAGATCCTTTGGGATAGTTGTTTCAAATAGGGTTGTTTCAAGAATAAGAATCTCGTGATGTGCCAGAGAGATCTTGAGTAATTCCAATATTGGTTTTTGAGAAGGAGTACGTTGAAGTTGATCCACCAAGCTATAATTCGATGAAGAGGATGATGTGAGCTGCTTGGATGTAACAGGTTTTGATGTTGCTGGTTGTTTGGATGAGACACCTTTGAGGGTAACCTTTGATTGGTTTCAATAGACGCTTAAAATCGTCCCTTAATATTATAGTTATTTAATTACATTTTTTATATTCTTACCCATCTATTTAATTAAATTAAGTTCATCTTCTATAGTATTTAAATTTAATTTAAATACCTCCTCCCTAAGTGTATTAAATTTTATTTAATACCTCTCCTGCATTAAATTCCCCTTTTAAATAAATTTTTAATTTATTCATTTCCTCCACATTCTAATATTCTACTAAGCTATGATTAGTCTAAATTTAATTTAGATTCATCATAAATCTAGACCTAGATCGTACCCTACCCACATCACTCTCAAAAATTATACTTATCCACTAACTAACTAAGGTTAACTAGGCTAATTTTTAGATTCCTACACCCATTATTCATAATTATTTGCTCACACATGTGTGAGAAAATTTCTAAAATCCACCATTTCAAAGATTTCTAAAAATTCCTAAACAAGGTTTCTTACAACCTTGATGACACTTTCTTATACTTGCCAAAATGTTGGACCAAGTCTATGAAATTTATGAAAAGATCTCTTACATGTGTACTTGAAGTACACATTGAACCATCACATCTCAAGTGAGATTTATATTTTGTGTTGGGAGAGCACACCCACATTACTCTCTAAGCAAAAATCTATAAGTCTTGGGTGCACTTGTTTGGCTCATCGGAGGTAATGTTGGAAGCTATTGTGTAGTTGCAAGTTTTATGAATGTGTAGATTATATTGATTTATCACTAACATTTACATGTCTGAGCTTGTTCCACACATGTAACTTTTCATAATACACATTTTGGCACTCCTGGTAGGACACATGCCCCTGAAGATTAAAATTTTTGAAAACATTTTTGCTGTTTTCTGGAGTTTATCATGCTTCATCGTCTATGGTTTACACAAAGTCATCTCCAACCTGGAATGATCATCTACGTAGATCATCATTTGCGCAGATCATTGTCTCCGCCAAGAGACTACATAGTCTCTGCTTAGATTAAAGGACTTTAATTTTTAATGGTTTAAACTATTTTGTGGGATATTTTATGTTTTTAGCTCTCGGGTTTCTGTCAAGGAGATAGTTTTACAGAGTTAAATGCTGACAAAAATTTCAAAAATTTATTTAAATCATAGTTGACTGACTCTGCTTTTTAAACTATCATGTACGCAAATTTGACCATCGTCTACAATCCTTAACTGTCATTTGCGTAGTTTGACCATCGTCTACTCTCTTTGACTATCATTTGCGCTATTTGACCGTCGTCCGTACAAATCATCATGTGCGACCTGAAACTTTTATATGCCCTCTGTTACTAAAAATCTTCAATTTCTTGCAGGATTTTGTGTTATTGATATATCTATTTTTTTGCAGCACCTCAAATCTGAAGATTGACTTTGAAAACTAATAATAGTTGGCCTTGCAGGATGCTAGTAGAAGACTTTGAAAATACTAGACTACTCACTTTGTGCTTTGTAGGTTTCCTAGGAGACATGAATAAACGTTGTATCTTCATTAAATGATTTCTTAGGCATTTTAATAAAAGTTCACTTGTAGTGTTTTGTTAAGTGATAGGGGAGTATACTATTGTCTTTATAAGACAATCAGAAACCTAGACTCATTTGATATCTCACATAGAAAGTAACCTTGGGAATGAATAACTTGTTTGATGTGCTTGGGAGAAAAAAATATGTATAGGAGATTATGCTCTTTTCCCTAGTGGAAAATCAGAAATCCAAACTCCTAAGTTTCTAATCTATTTATTTTATTGCACCTTTACTGAGCCTACCACTTGAGGGAAAAATCTCCCGGGATGACTTAAGTGGGAACAAGGCCCTATGCCACCCTCTTGGAATGCACTATAAAAAAAATTCTCCTTGAGATTAAAGTCTCAGAGGATGTAGTTATTCTAAGAATTTATTCTTATGCTTGATAATTGTAGGGTTGCGAGGCCTCAATCTTGTGCACGAGACTACATTATCTAAGTACTTGTAGGGCTATAAGCCTCAATCCTATTTACAGGAATGCAAGGGGTAGTTGCAAACAAATGCACTTGCTAAACACCTTAGTGTAGAAGCTACTTGGTTCACCCCTGAAAGCGTAATAATCTAAGTGCAAGGAGGATATTAAAATCCCAAAGACACTTTCCAGATCGTGCCTTCCTGAGAATTTGGAGTCCGCTAATACAACATTGTTAACCCATTGCATGGTTGGTAGTAGCCATATTCTGATTAGCTCTTGAAGTGTGCCTAAGTTTGTGAGTGAGAACTTTCATGCTCTACCGATTCTTTAGGGTAGGAACTGCTTGACTGTCTTCATTATGATTAACCAAGATCATACATACCTCATAGATACGATATTTCATTGTCAGTACTACTTGAATCCTGCAAGGTTTCTTTATCCCTTGCTGGATTGTTTTCAAACATATGATTGCTATAATTATGGTTTGAATGCTTAAAAATTGGTTCTTTCCATTGAAAAAATTGACCTAGAATCAAACCAAAAACCCCAATTGATTAGAATTCATCAAATCAGTCAAAAATTTCTCTGGAATCAAAGTGTCATCTCCGCCCCAGAATTGTCATCTCCATCCTGAGACTATTGTCTCTGACCTGAGACTGTCATCTCCGACCTGAGAATTTCATCTCCAACCTGGAATGGTTGTCTCCATAGATCATCGTCTGTGTCTAAGAACTATCTTCTTTGACTTGGAATGGTTGTCTCCATAGATATGATGAAACATAACTGTTTGAATGTTTGAAGATGTTAAGTTGATCACCGAAATGCATAAAGATAATGCAATACATTAAATCAGTTAATGGATTGTATTGTCATTGATGTCAACTTGATATAATCTAATTGGTTATATACAAAGTGCCAAAGAATTTAGAGAACCCAAAAGATAAAGGTTATGCTTTCAGTAGTGCATAAAAGATCAACATTCACTAAGTGACTACAAACACCGACCGGCAGTGCACCCTGACGGGCAGTGTACCCCGAAGGACATAGAAAACTGAAAAGAATTACCAACAAGCAGAATCATAAGCATTACCGATGAGCATAACTTCACAGTGATTCCTGATAGATAGACAACCCCGATGGAAAGACAACCCTGATGGAGATGCCCGAGGAGAACTGAAGTGGTGACCGAATCTAACAAGACTTAAAATACCGAAAGGAACTAAAGTTCAGAAATGACACAAGACTTAGCTAGAAATATCTAGAGGAGTTAACTGGTTGTTAATATTGTTTTCATCGACAAGTTTGAAGCTAGAGATAAGAGAGAGTTTTAAAGCAGTTTTATTACAGTTGGAAGGAAGATATCTACGAGATAAAACATGAGTAAAAGCTTTAAAGAAAGATTGGCTAGACTTGTGGATCACACCAAGAACAAGAAAGTCAAGAACTTAGAAACGGTGATATCATGTCTATAAAGAGACAATCAAATTCATTATGAATTAGGGAAGTGAATAGAGAAAGAAGATGCTGAAGAGAAACTGATGAAGAGAGACTTCAATCAGACCCGATCAACGAAGATGAAGAACAAAGCTAATTCTATGGACATCGAGCAACAAAGAAGCACAACATCACCAAGCAGAAAGAAGTGGAGCAAAGGTATTGAAAAGATACATTAATCAGAAAGGTATTATGAGCTTACAATAGATCTGAAAATTTGCAAGTCTATAGTTGTATATGTGAATAGATCATTTACTATTTCAATTTAACCATTGGATCGAAAAGTCTCTTAACCAAGTAGGACTTAACAATCCTTTCTATATTGAGATACATCCCAAGGAGTATCAAAAAGTTTGATCATGAAGATAGCATGAGATGCCAGATATCAATTGACAAACTACACTGGGTTTGGTCATAGAAGGTAGCATAGAGATGCCAGATATCAAGTGAAAAACTATTGTATTTAAATCCTCTAACAAGGTCACACCTAACAGTGTGTTTGTAACCGTTAACAGGGTTGGCTCTTCACCGAGCTCACTTCAGAAGAGTGAAAATTTTGGGTTATCGGTCCCAAGTGGTTTTTTCCTTAACAAGGTTTCCACATTAAAAATCCATGCATCACTGTGTTTATGAGTCATTACTTTAGTGTTTTGCATTACACATAACTAAATATGGATTGATCGGTATAAACTAAGTCATTTACTATATTTTGGTAAATGAAAGAGTGCTAATCAGTAAACAGTAAGAATAACGTTTAACAGTGAACTCCGAGCAGTAGTTATTTGTTAAGATTATTTGAAGGCATTCATCTTTGTAGGACTGAAGATAACTAGAGGCTTAATATTGTGGTACTAAGTTTTTGGGTTGATTTATTGGAATATTTTTGAGGCCACTGATTCACCCACCCTCTCAGTTATTTTAACAAGATCGTCATATATTTCTGAGAACTGTCATCTCCGCCTGAAAATAGAGAGCAATCAGACCTTCCAAAATGTTCATCAAAAATTTAGTTTCCTAGAGGCTCTCAAAATAATTCATCACAAAACATATGTTTACCCAAACCAAACCAACATTCTCTTTGTGAGACATGATCGATTCAGGAAAGCATACGAAAGTGAAACTCTTGATTCCCCATGTCTATAGAGAAAAGAGATAAGATGATAATAAATCCAAAGAATACCAACATATAATCAAATTAATTTAGAAATAAATTAAGGACATTGATAAATTTGACGCCATCATCTTCAACAACAAGGTTTCCCATATCAGGGCCAAAAAGCACATGAATCACACCTTTATTCATTTTGAGAGATATATCTAGATAAGATTTATTGTTGATCTTTAAACCTCAAATCCAATCTGAGGTTAATTCATCACCCCTTCATCTTCATAAGATCATCATTCCTTCTTGGAGAAAAATTCAATCATCTTTAGACTCGAATCAAATATAATATTTAATTCCTTCATCCTTCTTAGGTTGAAAGATTTTAATCAAAGTGTTACAGACCTTCACTTCTAGCAAACACATTTAATCAAGTTATTACTTGTAGAACATTAGTCTATCTCAAGTAATTAATTCCCTTAATCCTATCCTATTTTTCTTTGGATCATTATCCTATCTCCAAGTAGAAGAAGATATCATCTAAATCAATCTTTTGTGTTTGTATCATCATAAGGTCTAGTCTCACTTAGATTTTTATCTGAAAACCTATAAATCCAATCCAATCAATCAATATCAATTTAATCAAATCAAATAATCCAATATAATAAACCCAAATCCAAATCTAAATAAAATCAAGTCCAAATCCTTTCTCCAAGGTTCATCTTTTATCATCATAAAATCTTCCAATCTTCATACTTCATCCTTCATATTTCACCTTTCTCTTTCATCTTTTGGAGGTCACCATTGTATGGTAGTTACTCGATCCCAAGCTAAAAGCATGAGGTGCACACAAGAAAACACAAACCATGATGATGAGAATATTTTTTCTTATCCATTCTTTCAAGGCCATAAGTACACACTGAGGACATGACCAATGTCGTTGAAGAAAATGAATTGGTAGACCAAGATGAAAGCCCTATTCAAGTGAATGATTTCCTCAGTAATCCAGACAATTTAGAGATGGTTGAGCAGGCAATTAATCAGAATAATAGAGATATTTTTCTAAACCTTATCAAGAACGGTGTCACAGAACTCGCTGACTTCAATTAATCTATCCTTGTCAACAATGTCATCAATGATAAATCCACTGCAAACACAAATGCAACCTCAACCTCTAATACAACATAAGCCAAGGAAAAAGGCAATACCACTTCCAATGGACCTGCTACATCAATCCCCAAATCAACTTTGTAACCAACATTTCAATTAACAGGGTAACAACTTCAACATATCCTTAGTGTTTTTCCCAACATGACCTTGTACAATAGAACTCATACCACAACGAATACCTCTACCAGTGTTGGTGCTAGTGTTTTAAACATAGGGCATACTTCCACCCCCTTATCTATGCAACCAGTTTCATCATCATAATTCACATTTATGTCATCCGTAATGAAGGCATCCACTCAACAAATATCCCAAGCTTATCATTGTACACCTCCTCCTCCAGTCTGTATGACATTGATAGGATTTTCGGCCTCACAATTCCGAGGTGTACACTCTTTTGGACCACAATTCATGCTTCACAATGCTCCTAACCTAGCTCAAAAATTTAATGAGCTTAAGAATCGTGTGCATATAATGCAAAATGGAGAAAAAGAATGAATTCTCCTTTGATGAGATATGTCCTTATCCATTCGACATGTCAATAACCATGCAACCGTTTCCTTTGAACTTTGAGATCCCTAAATTTGAGAAATAAAAGGGAGAAACATGCCTGGTCCAACATTTCAAAGGATTTTATATTGCATACTAAGAGGTCACCTACAATGAAAATTATCTAAAGAGACTTCACTAGAAGTCTTGGTGGTCCCGCTATGGAGTTGTTCATGGCCCTCCCTCATGGATCCATATCTATCTTCTCCGACCTCGCAGAGAAATTTTTCGCACAATATTCCTCCAACATTGAACATAAAGCATCATTGAGTGACTTGTGTAATACCAATCAAAGGAACGGGGAAACCTTTTCCAACTTTCTACAAATATGGAGACACATTGCAAATTGTATATCTTGGAAGATACCCGATAATCACTTGATCGATATCTTCACCAGAAACTTGGTATTTGAAATGTCATTCCAAGTAAAAATTCCTTCGCCCAACACTTTTGAGTCTCTTGTTAAAAAAGGGAAAAACATTGAAGATGGCCTTTTCCAAAAAGGTACCATTAAACATTATACCCCTTCTTCTAAAAATGACAAACCTAAATTTTGGAGCAAAAACAAAGGGGTTGTCAATGATGGAGTGACATATACCAAGAACGTCCAAAATGTCTAGGAATCTAATCAAGGCAATCAGAATAATCATAACAATCATAACAACAAAAACAATAACCAAAACAATTCATCACAACAACAACAATCTCAACAAAAACCCCATAATCAGTCCTATCTGTTTCCTCGAAAAAACAACAACAAAAAAAAAAATAACAACCACATTGGTCTAAGACAACACCGACAATTCACTTCTCTCACAGAATCACTTGATGTGATATTTTGACGATTAGTGGATCAAGGGATGATGGTATATTACTTGGTCATTTGATGAAAATCAACCTAATCCCACCCGGTATAAAGACAACGAATATTGTGAATATCATCGCATCAAAGGACATGATACCAAGAAATGCATGAAGCTGAGATATTTTGTCGAAGACCTTATAGACGATGAAAAAATTGAAGTTGAAGGACAAACGCTGTCATCATCTAACACAAAACTGAATGTCTATAACGAGCCTTTTCCAAAACATAATAAAAAATGCATCCAATGCCATTCCATATGATTATTCTACAAACACCATCACAGGAAATGATCTAACATGTGAAGTTAGAAGAAAATGACATCTTTGGTTTTGATGCACTCTGTGGACATATTGAAGAATCTAAAAAACATGTAAACACTTTGACCCTTAAAGGCGCAAATTGCAATGCTACCACTCAGCCTGCTTCATGCTATGATTTGTTGGCCCAATTAGGAAAGATGCTTGCATAGATATCTATCCTCGAGCTTCTTCGCACATATCCCATCCATAAAGAAGTTCTTGAAAATTCCCTTAATGAGTCATATGTGAAAACACCAATGCTTCCTAGTTCTAATATATGATTAGGAATTTAGTCGCACAAGAGCATTTAGTCTTTACTAATAAATATTTTTGTGGCCCAGACCTACACCATAATAAATCACTCCATATTGAAGTCAAAATTCATTCCACTAAAATCAAACGAGTCCTTATAGATGGTGGATCTAGTCTCAATTTGTGTGCATTAAAAATGATCTGAAACATTTTTCTTTATGTAGACCTCCTTGATGTAAATAAAAGAATCAAAATAAAGGCCTGTGATGATAGAGAAAGGTAGAGAAAAGGTTTGATAAAACTCCCTCTGCAGGTGGGCTCTGACCCTGATTGAAACAATTTGTCATGTGCTTGACCTTGATCATCCATACAACATATTGTTGGGATGACAATGGATACATGCTATCAAAGGTGTACCTTCTACATATCATCAATGTTTAAAGTTCCCACAACAAGACAGATAAATAACAATCCATGGAGATCCAAATCCTTTCAATATTGAAAAATATTGGAAGGTAAACAATAAAATTGTTGTTCTTTGAATGAATTTGGTTGGGATATTGAAAAGGAGAATCCTACCATGCCTGTAATTCAACAATATTTCTCCAAGATAACTAGAGAGACATAAAAAATCTCCTCAAATAAATCGAAAGGAATGGAGAAATTCATCGAAGAAAATAGAAAATATTCATGAGTAAGAGAAGAAAATCACATTCACAGTGTTAGTAATAATTGAGAGGGGGGGGGGGGGGGGGGNGGTGAATCAATGGCCTCAACAATTTATCCTTCAAACTTAACCACCAATCAATAAATCTTAGATTGTTATGTCCCTACAAGATGCATGCCATGAAATACTAATAATGATTAACTGTTTGTCAGTTTTCTCTGTCAATACTTATTCTTTCTTGATTATCGATAAGCAGTATAACTATTTACCGAAACTCAGCAAATAACCAAAGTATACCGATCAATCCAGAGTTAGCTATGTAAGATGCAAAACAGTAAAGAAATGAATCATACACACATAACAAATGAATTTTAATGTGGAAACCCTGTTAAGGGAAAAACCACTGGGACTGGTACCCCAAATTTTCACTCTTTTGAAGTGAGCCCTATTTGGAGCCAACCCTGGTAAAGGTTACAAACACACTGTTAAGTGCGACCTTGTTAGAGGATTTTATACATAGAGGTTGTCACTTAGTATCGGGCATCTATTGCTACCATCCTTGAATCAGCCTCCTTCTTATACAGTCAATAGGTATCGGGAAAGTCTAATGCTACTTTCATGAATCAACCTTTTTGGCACTCCTTGAGATGTACCTCAATATATAGAAGACTATTAAGTCCTGCTTGATTAAGAGACTTGATGCTTCAATGGTTAAACTGAAACACTATGACCTGTTCATATTGCAACTTAAATTGCAGATTTTCATACCTATTTAAGTACATTACCTCTCTGACCAATGTATCAATTCAATCCTTGTGCTCCACACTTTCTGCTTTGTGATGCTGTGCTCACTGTTTGTCGGTGTCTGTAGAATTCCTTAGCTCTCCTTCAACTTGTTTGATTAGTACTGCATGAAGTTGTTCTTCATCAGTTTCTCTCCAACATCCTCTTTCTATTCACTCCCCTTAATCCCATCTTTTAAAATGAATTAAGCTCGTCTCTTATATAGATATAATATTCATTGTTTCTTGGTTCTTGATTCTTGGCATGATAAACTATCCAGCCAATTAGATTTAAAGCATAAATCCTAATTTGTCTCATAGGTATCTTCTTTCCAACTGTACAAATCAGCTTTAAATCAATCACTTATCTCTAGTCGAATAAAACAAATTAGACAACCATTTAAGTCTATATTTAGCTCTGCCAGCTAGATATTTTGTCATTTTCTGAACTCTCTATTCTGTCGGTCACCACTGCAATTAGTTATCGGTGAAAACTGACTGATCCATCAGTGAGACTCCAGTTAGCTTCGTGATCTTTGTCTGTCGGGCATCATTGGAATTTTACTCGTCGGGCAACTCTGTATCTTTGGTCGTCAGGCACTTTGAGTCTTTAGCTCATCGGGCAACCTTCTGACTTTGCTCATCGGGCATTCTATGGTTTTTCTTCATCAAGAAACACTATGCTTTTGATCGTTGGGTATCACTGTGACTGTTCTTCTTTTCTCTAGTCGATGGTGTGCACTCCGTCGGTGTTTTTTTTCACTTAGTGAATATTTTACTTTTATGCATTGTTGAAAGCATAACTTTGGTTCCTTTGGTTCTCTGAAGTCTTTGGCATTATGTACATGACTGTACAGATGATATCAAGTTTACATCAATGACAATATAGTCCATAAACTGATTTAATGACTCGCATTATCTTTCAACTTAACATTATCAAACATTCAATTAGTTACATGTCATCACACAGATCAAGGCATGGGGGAATATAAGTTTGAAAGTTCTACATGCATTGGGAAACTCCCCTTGTCCCCAAAGTCTTATGGAAAACCTTCATAGTTAGTTCCCTCAGAAGAAAAGGACATCATGAAATTTAAAAAGACTACTTTTGAATGTTGGGGATCTTTATCAGATGAACACATGGAATCTAATGTCCTCAATTGTCTTTACAAGGAAGAAGAAGAGAAATCAGTAATCTTCCCTTAGGACAAGTATATAAAAGCTAATCCCATCATTGAAATAATGGGATATCCTGGTATGAGTCTTGGAGAAAATTAAATGGGAAGGAGCATCCTCATTGAAGAAAAAGGTTATCCACGTGGCAAAGGACTGGGCTCCTTAGAACCTAAGAAGAACTTCACTAAGGACTATTGCTCAATCGAATCTGATTTAGACACCGAAGAATAATTATTTAAAGTACCTTTCCAATACATTGAAGATGACCTTGATGACTATGTATATGTTCTTACCATCACAGAAGCTGACCTTTTATCCCCTAACTTTATCCTCAAAAACTCTAACTTAATTGACTGGGATCAACAAGATTCACTACCATCTTTGGACATATGCAATTCAGATGAGGCAATGTTGGCACTCTTTGGACTTGAGAATCTCCGAGATTACGAACATAAAATTAACTATAATGAGAAAGCCTACTTTGGTTTCTAGGTCAACACTCTGAGTGACAAAAATTAAAAAAGAAGATGAAAATAAAAAAAGATAATAAAATATCCCTTGGTGAGAACCTCTTGTAGGCACCTTCGGATGAAGAAAAAGATAAAATAAAAGATGTATCCTCTATTGAAAACCTCTCTAAGGTGCTATAGGAGGGAGAATTGATGAAAAGGATTCCTTGAATGTGGAATCAAGAGTTCCAACATCTAATAGGTTTCTAAATCCCATCCTAAGGAATGCTTAACACCATGAAAACAACACTCCTCCCTCAAGATACTCTAGACCTTGATTCTTCACCCAAATGCTCAAAATGGGTTCCCAACTTCAACCACAAAATATGATACCTTATAGGGTCTCAAAATGCCCTAAATAACTCCACTAAAAGGTTCTAACTCACTCAACACCCTGGTTCAACTCCCAACCATGCAAACCACAACCTATGCTAATTTCCTTCTATCTCGGGATAATTTTATGAGATCAATTTATTTGACCTTCAAGATGACAAGATGAATTTTTATGGAAAAAAGGAAAGTTTTTGGTAACATAAAAAATTATAACCACACAAAATATTAGGGTTCTAAAGCTTCATTTGATACCCCAAATTTTAAACTTTCTGACTGTTCAGACTCATGGAAAGAAAACAATTTTGATAGACATCTACTTTGTATCCAATAAATTTTGAAGGAGGCTTTATATAAAATATCTCTTCGGTGAGAAGGGAAATAAGTAGGTTTTACCAACCATATAAAAATTTAATACAAATCCAACGGTGCATTAAAAAGTTATGGTCTCTTCACCGAGACCATTTTAACTGTTAAAACATGGAAAATGCAAAAATATCAACTTTATTGATCTCCAAACCTATTACATCGACTTCTCCCCATTTCAAAACGTGTTTAGAAGATATATAACTTGTTTCCATTGAATTAAACTGACCAAACACCTATAAATACCCTCAATCTCTGTCACGCCCCACAAGGGAACCCATGAGGACAACCAACCATCACTTAGGGATGTGAATATTTTTTTTAAGAAGTATTTATAAACTGAACATAATCCCCGTAGGCTCCCTAATGCTACTATCCAAGCAACACAACTAATTCTTTCACTTATATATATTATGAGTCATCCATTAAGGCATTAACTGAATTGTTAAAAACACTTGTTCATTCCTTTACTTTTGAATTTAAGTTCTAGAGATAATCTTATAATCATTCCTAACACTTTAGCATGCATCTATGTTAGACATCTTTAAATAAACTTTAAGACATATATTATTCTTTCATCCATTATTTATATATCACTTTTCATTTAAGCATTCCAGTAAGAGACTAACATTTGATAGGTACACAATACCCTAGTATTTAATTGTTCCATACACGTTTGAGATACATAGTAATCATAACCCAATATTGATTTCTATAGCTATCTTAATCCATTGATTTATCATTTCACATTAATTTTTCTATGAACCTTACATCAAAACACAATGCGTTCATTCACGAA
>MU226163.1:926515-937075 GCA_018584345.1 Thuja plicata | reverse complement strand
TGGTATGTTATAGTGGTTACACATTATTGTTGTATGTTTAAGTTGCGCATGATAATTGTAAATGATCCAATTGTACATGATCTTTTAGGTCTTTAGACAAAGGGTAAATTTGCATGTCCAGTTTGTGGTCTGAAGATGAAATCTCGTCATTCAAGAGGTTTAGGAAAACAGGTGTTCGATGAGTTTAGGCACTTTCTCCACAATAATCATAAGTATCAAATTATTGAAAAACATCTTTTTAATGGGAAAGAAGAGACAACATCAAGGCCACGAATAATGACACCTCATCTATGGAAGTTGGAATACAATAGACTAAATCACTGAGGTAAAGTCATTCTATTTGATGATTTTAGTTTGAAATTTAAATTTTGAGTCTTTTATTTACTAATTATTGATGTAACTGATGCTTGTGAAGGTCATCAAGGCATCAATGACCAACTTCCTAGAGGAATAAAAAGTTATCCTAGTCAATTTAGTAGGTTTCCGTACTACAAGGATCTCCCAATCGTGCATTTGTTTGATGCTATGCATATTGGAAAGAATGTAACAAAGACACTATGGAAAATATTGGATGGAAGGCGTGACAAAGAAAAAATTGCCAAAATTTGTAATGAGATTCATGAATCCAATCATGCACTGAAAAATTTCATTGAATCAAATAGCAAAGGAGACTGCATAAATACGAGTGCCCTTCCTTGGTTATTAACTGAGCAACAAAGTAATGCATTAAAAGAAGTCATAAAAAAGACAAAATTTCCAATAGGATTTGCTACAAATATAAGTAGTCTTGTATCAAAGAAAGGTGATTTTGGGCCAGGGTGTTAATCTCTAAGTTCTGTTGATGATTAGTGACCAACACTTAGTCATTCACTTAGGCAGTTTTAGTTGGCTATCACTGTGGCCGAGCTAAAACTATGCAAGGCTGAGCAACATTGCCAAGAAGTTTTTCAGTTTTCCTAGATACATTGCTGAGCCGAGTTACATTGCCGAGCCGAGTAGGATACAAAGATGTTAAGTGCTGAGCGACAGAGAAGTCAAGTGCCGAGCAGAACATTTTTTGCATACATGTTTGGAATGATAAAAACTTTGAGGATAAGTGATCTGGCCGACTTATATAAGATTTTTGGGCCGACTAATGTATGCATTTAATATTCTTCTACGGAGTTAGTTATGCATTTAATTGTTTTATCCTATGCATGACCTATTGTAAACATTAATTGTAATACCATCAAGGTATGGGTATCAGATCTTGATCGTTGATCTAGATATTGCTATCAGACTTGAACAGATATATTAGATTGCTTCTAAACCCTATTTTGCAAGTGTGTGTAAGGAGAGAACAAATGAATTTTCTAGTGAATGCATTTTGAAGTGAAATGCACAAAGGGTTATTTTGTTAAGAAACAAAGATCAAGCAGAGCAACAACACAGTGAACATCAGAGTAAAGGTATATCAGATTATGAGATCATAGAAGGTACTAAAAAGAGGAGATCCGTCATCAGCATCAGAGTGCATAATGAAGGATCAATACTTGAGACATTCTAATCATTGTATCATGTGAAAATCTCTTAATAGAGTGGTTCTAGAAGACCTTTCTTTATCTCCTAACAGAGTGCTTACTTTATTGTAAGTTGAAAGCCTTTAACAGGGTAGATTGTAATGATCTTTAGCTCTTAACCGGGCAGACCTTTAATAGGGTAGATTACATATTGTAATCAAAATTTGTAACCTTAATAGGTACACTTTATTATTACAGTAGTAGAGAATTTTGTGGGTGTCATCCCCACCCTAGTTTTACCTATTTGGGTTTATGGGTTACCATGTTATTGTGTTATGTGTTATTTATTTCATTGTGTGGATGCTATCTGAGATTACATTAGATTCATATATGTATGAATGTGGATCAATTTGTTTTAAGTGTTTAATTTTGAAGATCTGATTTGCCCCCCCTCTCAGTATCTTGCTTTCCCATTATTGTATTTCCAACAATTGGTATCAGAGCTCAGTTATCTAAAAAGGTCATAATCAGCTTGAGAATAAAAATCTTGAGATGGAGATGTACAAGATGGGTAAAGTCAGTGAGAATCAAAAGATTGATATTCAGCTAGCACTACAATAGCTTGAGACTGTAAGACAAGAATTAAAGAAGTCCTTGACTGCAAGGAAGGATCTCACCAAACTAACGAATGAAACTCATTATTAGGAAGAGGACACCACAAATCTATTTTAGAATGGAGATTCTACTGAGAGTGATGCAGCAATAGCAGATCTATTGGAAAAGAACAGTGCACTATGTGAAGAAGTCAAAAACTTGAAAAAGGAACAAGAAGCCCAATCAATAAGAATGTGTGAAGTTGTTGAACAGAAAAAGAAATCCAAAGATGACAAGGCTATGGCAGAAGAAGACAAGAGAATGATGACTACCAGACTTGATGAAAGAACACATGCTGTGCAAACAATGATAGTCAATCAAGTAGACATGGCAAATCAACTACTACTTGTGAATCAGGAGATCAGTAGGAAAGAATTGGAGATTGTAAATCTTAGATCTAAGAACAGTCAATTGAAAGATGAATTAAGATCTGAGAAAGAGCTTAATAATAGAGTGAATGATCCAAGTGCAGCTATGAGCTACTTTGAACAATTGGTGGAAGCATCAAGAAGACCTAAAGATTCTTCTGGATTAGGTCACACTGAACAACACACAACCACTGAAGATGGAGAATCATCTAAGACAGGTGAAAGAAGGCATGCAAAGCAAAGAAACAACAAACCTGTTTGTCACCACTATGGGAAACTAGGTCATACAACAAATATTTGCCAAAGCAAGAATGGTAAATCCAATCTGAAAACTAATTTTAATTGTTACTACTTTAACTGTAATAAGTTTGGACATCAAGCACGTGAATGTAAAACAAAGGCAAGCAAAACACCTAGATTCAATGGTAATTGCTATAACTATCACAAATATGGTCATAGAGCACAAGATTGCAGATCTAAAGGTAAAAAATAGTGGACATCAAAGGTACAAGAGAAATCACCAAGAAAAGGCAATACTTACAATTGGGATTACAATACATGGCATAGTTTTCATTACTGTGGTGAGTATGAACATGTTCTAGAAAATTGCATAAGGACACATTTCTGAGGTAAATCTAAAAGTTGGATGAATGGAAGCCTAGTTTGTCACAGTTGTTTGAAAATTGGACATACAAGAAAAGATTGCAAGACTAGGGTACCTGCTCCTACAGTTGAGAAAATTAGAGCATAGATGAACAAGACATGGGTTAAGAAGTCTGAACCATGCAGCAGTAAAGCTCGTGAAGCCGAGGTCACCCAATCTAATGGATCAGGTGATCACATCATCTCCAGCTAAGAAAAAGAGGTATGTAAGGAACTGTATCTAAAAATTCTTATCTTACATCAGTTCCTAACATGAAATGTACAAAAGTCCATATTTGCATATGTTAAGATGCACCAGGAAATATTTTTGAAGACAAATGCTGAGTTGAGACAATTACACTAATAGGTGCCGAGCACTAATCATGGACACTAAGGCTGAGTTCTTTAGTGAGTGCCGAGTTTTGTTGGCCGAGTAAATTTTGTGAAGGCCGAGTGTAGTAAGCCAAGTGGGATGCAAGTTGTGTTAAAGATGAGGACAGCTGGCTTGCACTAACTCAATGGGTAGAATATTCATTGCTTACCTACCTTGACCTTTTGTAGTCTATAAAGGATGAACAATTGACATTTCATTTTTACCTTGCGATTTTTACTGTTTATGGAGCGATTGAAGTAATTTGCAGAATTGATCTTAACAGAGTTAGCATCAAAGATTTCATCAGCATGCCGTTGGCAATCCTAAGGTGAATAGTGTAAAGCGTTACTTGCCGAGGTACTCTATTTTTCATCTCTCAAACCCTAATTTCAAAATTATGGCTGCAAGTTCTTCTGCACCAGCTAAGAGTATGGAGGCAAAACCAGAGCAAATTCAATTAATACGGAGTGACGAATGTGAACCTCTCAACTTTCGAGCCGTTCCTGAAAGTGTGATTCAGAGTGATTTAATGGGAGCCCTCTCATCTATTCCACCCAAGGTACTCATGATTGATGATGTTCGATCATGTTATATAGTTAAAATTGGTGAAGTAGGTGATAGTGAAATAAGGAAATCCTACAGCAAATTGTGTGTCAATGGAGTTCTAAAGGCAAAATTCAAACATTTAGCCGACAAAGGGTTAACTCGTGCCCTAGATTTTCCAAAAGGTTTCAAAGATTAATGGATTAAGGTTATCCTTAGCTGAGTTCATGACATGTGTATGTGGTTGGATAATGGACCAGTCAAGATCACCAAAAGCATGATTCATCGAGTGAATGGATATCTTATAGTGAATGGAAAACAAACCATGAGGGATAAAAACAAAGAAGAAATTACACTGAACATTAGATCCGTATGGAACAACAGAGGTATGACTATCTCTACAATTAAAAACCTAGAACTTGATTTTGGAGTAAGAGTAATAGAACATAAGTTCTATCAGTCAAGCAGATTGGATAATGTTCCTAGTACAGCCGTTGATCAGGCATGGAAAATTGTTAAGAAGAATCATACATATGATCTTTCCAAGCTACAACAGACACAATTAGCTGAGAACCTAGCATCAATCAGAAAGACTAAGAGCTCATCATGTATGTTTGGTTCTTTACTATTCTGTATATTTTTCTACATTCAGGATACATTTCCTACATTGGGAAATATTGTTTGGAAAAAGGATAGACCCATGACAGTTCAAATTAGTGAATGTATTGAGAAACTAGGAAGTAATTTCAATAGCATTATGGGGAGCTATTTTGTAGAATTCAAGAAGAGAATGAAATTAAGGACTAGGATTCCTAAGTCACTAGTGGAGAAGAACTATGAAGAACTATGTTTTCTAGTTGATACAAATAACACTTATATTCAGGCAGTGACTCCTAGGATAACATGCTTAGAACCATTTCCATATGAAATTAACATTGATGAAGCATAAGCTGCCATCATTGCACTCCTAGCTGAGGTAATTGATACTACAGCAGAGAGATTTGGAAATTTTGATGAAGCTAAGGCTAGAATTTCTAGAAGTTTGAATGAGGGAACTATGGAGAGGAAAAGAAAGAAGATTGTGAAAAACCTGAAGAAAATGGTTGGCTTAGGTAGTGATGAAGAACCTGAGGATGCACCTTTAGGCCTGACCACTGGACAAGGTGAGGATATTTCTACAGAGGAGGAAGTAAGTGCATCAGAAGAGGTTACTAAGAAAGCTAAGGGCAAGAGACCATCAATTTTCATAGTAACCAAGCCGAGCAAAGCCAAACCCAAGGTTACACCTCCTGCAACTAATTGTCCAAGGACTAGAGAATCTACTATTACTTCCCCAGTAGAAGTACAAACAAAAGTATATGGTAAGAGGAAAGTTGCAGAAAGTAGTTCTGTAAAGGAAGCAAAGGTTGCTCCTAAGGCTGAGCCGAGCAAGCCAGCAAAGAGACCATGAAGGAGATTAAATTTGGGGACAGATAGTGATGAGAAAAAGATAGAAACTGGACAAGGTGAGGATATTTCTATAGAGGAGGAAGTAAGTGCATCAGAAGAGGTTACTAAGAAAGCTAAGGGCAAGAGACCATCAATTGTCATAGTAACCAAGCCAAGCAAAGCCAAACCCAAGGTTACACCTCCTGCAGCTAATCATCCAAGGACTAGAGCATCTACTGTTACTTCCCCAATAGAAGTACAAACAAAAGTATATGGTAAGAGGAAAGCTGCAGAAAGTAGTTCTGGAAAGGAAGCAAAGGTTTCTCCTAAGGCTGAGCCGAGTAAGCCAGCAAAGAGACCAAGAAGGAGATTAAATTTGGGGACAGATAGTGATGAGGAAAAGACAGAAACTGATGAACCCAATAACATACCTACAACACAATTCAAGAAAATAGCAAGTATTGATGAGGTATGTGGTACTTTGAGGAATTCAACAGGGTTAGCAACTTTTAAGTTCATTAAGTATGAAAAGTTGAAAAGTGTAGATAGGCACAAAGTACAAGAAGCACTCTTGGATATGATGAGTACTTTCAAATTAACTCCTACAGAGATAGGAAATCATGTGCCTGATGAAATTTATGATTTTCTGTCAAGCAAATGGGAATTTGCACTTGCCATAGAAAGACAGACCAAGGAAGGATCTCTAGCCCAGGTAATATCCGAGCTCACCTCAAAACAAAGAGTCAAATTCATTGAGGATTACAAGAGTAGGTTTGTTCCTAAACTCAGAGGCTATGTTGTTCTAAAAACTGACATTGAAGGTGTAGTACAGAAAAGCACAAGGATCTGAAAGGAAATCTTTGGACTGATTGTTCCAAAAGATAAGAAATCTAGTGAAGGGACATCTGAGCAAAATACAAAAGAAGTTAAAGTAAAGACTACCCCTGAACCATAGATAACTCAAGATCAAATTGCCATAGAACAAGACAAGACCAAAGATGCATTAGATGCAACAAATCCTATTGTTTTGACTGCAGACAGTCCTATGGATTTTATAGTTGATGATCCAAGCAATTTGAATGCCGAGGAACAAGAGATTCTGAGTGGTAAAGACACTGATTTACCTATTAAGGAAATTGATACTGAAGAAGGGAAGACCACAACATATGATGAAATAATTGAAGTTGTCAATGATCAGAAAAGTGAAGAGAACCAACAAACAAATGAACAAGAGGTAACTTCATAGAATCCACCTATTTTAGAGGTTGTGAAAATAGTTTTAGATAGTGGAGTAGGGATGAAGGATACTGTTGATGAGCCTAAAGAAGAAGAGGCAATGCAAGTTTTGGTTGATCTACCACACTCTGCATCATCCACTCCTAAAGGTCCTAAAATTGGTGGTATGCCCAATCCACAAACAATACTGACATAATTAAAAGAGGCATTAGACATTGACACTGTCAAAGGGAAAGATATTATGCTGTCGAGCATAAGTTCTCCAGAGTTGAAGAAGAAGAAAATCTTGAAGAAGAAGTCTCAGATTCTAGATGTAACATTAGATGAGGTCATTATGATTCCACAATGGGATCCCAATGAGTTATCTTTTGAACAAATATGGATTCTTCAAGAATTACTTAAGAGGAAGAAGAGACATGAAGAGATGAAGATAGAACAAAAGAAAAAGCAGGTGTTGCATGACATCAAAGACATATTTGCAAAGGAATTTGACTTAGAGGATGAAATGCCTCAATCTCCAATCATTGATCAGCTAGTCAACATTGTACAGAAGGTAACTGATTTGGAAATCTCAGAAGAGATTGCCAAAAAATAGGTTGAACTTTCTATTCTTGTAGAAACTTTAGAGAAAGTTACAGCCAATGTTTATTCTTTGTATAGGAAATTATGTGATGTTGAATTTTTCACAAAGGATAATCTAAAACTTGTTGAGAAGCTACAGTTAGATTTGAGATCAACTGGCACTACTTTGGGTAAAGATACTACTTCTAGTTCTTTAAATCTTAATAAGTTGATAAATGCACAAGAGAGAATAGCCGAGCTTATGGCTGAAGATGGTCGAATAAGGGCCAAATTGAAACTATTCAGACAAGCCTGTTGCCTCACTTGGAGGTAATACAGAAGGAACTTTCAATTGCAAAGGAATTATCACAGAGAAATGCAAATCTATCGACTGCAGAAATTTTAGTGAGTCTAGCTACCGAGCTAGAAATCAAATTGGAAGTTATGAAGATTGCAAAGGAAAGCTGGGATACTACATTTGAATCCACCTTGCAGCTTCATAAACAATTTCTGGATAAGTACAACTTAACCCCACTAGCAATCAGTGACAAAAACAAGGGGGAAGTTGGTAAGGAAGTATGAAAGGATACATTATGATACATTAGTACAGTACAGGTACACTTGTATATAATTTTTGAAGGCATGTAAACTTGTATATTATTTCGAGTATATTCCTAGGGTTAGTACTTTGTATACTTAGGCAATATTTTGATGAAATGAATGGAAGTAATGATAAGTGTTTTTTCCACTAATATCAAAGGGGGAGATTGTTAATCTCTAAGTTCTGTTGATGATTAGTGACCAACACTTAGTCATTCACTTAGGAAGTTTTAGTTGGCTATCACTATGGCCAAGCTTTAAAACTATGCAAGGCCGAGCAACATTGCCAAGCAATTTTTCATTTTTCCTAGATACATTGCCGAGCCGAGTAGGATACAGAGATGTTACGTGTCAAGTGACATAGAAGTCAAGTGCCGAGCAGAACAGTTTTTGCATACATGTCTGGAATGATACAAACTTTGAGGATAAGTGATCTGGCTAACTTATATAATCTTTTTGGGTTGACTAATGTATGCATTTAATATTCTTCTATGGATTTAGTTATGCATTTAATTGTTTTATCCTATGCATGACCTATTGTAAACATTAATTGTAATACCATCAAGGTATGGGTATCAGATCTTGATCGTTGATCTAGATCTCGCTATCAGACTTGAATAGATATATTAGATTGCTTCTAAACCATATTTTTCAAGTGTGTAAGGAGAGAACAGATGAATTGTCTAGTGACTGCATTTTGAAGTGAAATGCACAGAGGGTTATTTTGTTAAGAAACATAGATCAAGCAGAGCAACGACACAGTGAACAACAGAGTAAAGGTATATCAGATTATGAGATCATAGAAGGTACTGAGAAGAGGAGATCCATCATTAGCATCAGAGTGCATAATGAAGGATCAATACTTGATACATTCTAATCATTTTATCAGGTGAAAATATCTTAACAGAGTGGTTCTAGTAGACCTTTCTTTATCTCCTAACAAAGTGCTTACTTTATTGTAAGTTGAAATCCTTTAACAGGGTAGATTGTAATGATCTTTAGCTCTTAACCAGGCAGACCTTTAATAGGGTAGATTACATATTGTAATCAAAATTTGTAACCTTAATAGGTACACTTTATTACTGTAGTAGTGGAGAATTTTGTGGGTGTCATCCCCACCCCATTTTTACCTATTTGGGTTTCTAGGTTACCAAGTTATTATGTTATGTGTTATTTATTTCATTGTGTGGATGCTATCTGAGATTACATTAGATTCATATATGTATGAATGTGGATCAGTTTGTTTTAAGTGTTTAATTTTGAAGATCTGATTCACCCCCCTCTTAGTATTTTGCTTTACCATTATTGTATTTCCAACACAGGGTTGAAAACACATGATTGGCATACCTTCATCAAGGTAAGTCACGTTCTCTATTTACAATATATTTATAAAATTGCATGTACTTTTTATTGTATTATTTTATAATATATTGCAAAGATCATTTTTTAATTATTGCAGTAAATCCTACCTCTATCCCTCCCACACCAGTTTGATAATAGTGTTAAACAAGTTATATACGATCTTGGAAAATACATGAGGTGGTTATCATCTAAAGAAATTGATAAAAGAGATGTAAAATATTGGAAGAGAAAAATTCCCCTCATTGTGTGTGAAATGCAAAAGTCTCTACCTCCAAATTTTTTCAATGCTCAAGAACACTACCTCATACATCAAGTTGAGGAGATTGAATTGTGTGGACCTGTACAAAGTAGGTCAATGTGGATGGTTGAGAGACACTTGAAATTTATGAAGGGCTTGGTTCAACAAAGAGAACATCCTGAGGGTTCTATGGTGGAGGGATATATGGTATACCAGACCATGGTGTACATTAGTGAATATCTTCCCAAGTTTGCAGCAAATATCCATGTAGACCGCATTTGGGATCCCAACTCTATTAACAAATTTGAAGGGGAGTACTTGATGGGGAGAGGTAGATTGAGGAAAGTGAGAGGTATTAATTATATGATGTTATTGCAGTTTATTAATTCTTATAAATCTTCAATATAAGTTGTTTCTAAGCAGTCGATTTGTTTTCTTTAGAGTTGGTCATGAGTGGGATGCACTACATTTGTATATTGCAAACAATCTTGATTGGATGATGGTATGGATTCAACACTCTCAAGAAAATGGTCGCTCATTAACATGGGATGGTGTTGCATCATTGGTTAAAGAAGCTCATCGTAGTGGAGATCCCAATGTTACGCCAATGGTACTTGATCTAGCATATGGTTTAACAGGTAGAAAGGCACATATAAGTTTACTAACCATGACCCATAATTTTAATATCAACTCACTGATCGATGCAAATAATATTGACATGTTTGAATAGTTGCAGATCAAACGCCACAAAGGTATGTACTACCATGGCCGTAAATTTCACATAAAAAAGTTAGATGACACGAAGAAAACTTGTGATTCTAGGATAAGTGCAGTCTTCAAGGTCACTAATATTTCATCTAGAAATGACATACATCCTCAACAATTTGAAGATTAATACTATGGAATTTTGGATGATATACTTGAGTGCGACTTTAATTCATTCAAATTAGTTCTATTTGTCATCAAATGGTACAGGCTACGACTGAATCAAAATGATCCTGATAGGACTGTTATTGAACATGATAGTGGATTTACAATGATTAATACAAGGTCATT
>MU226163.1:881633-912945 GCA_018584345.1 Thuja plicata | reverse complement strand
CGAAGAAACACAAAAAGGGAAAGACAACTCTGTGACTCACCATGCCCTGATTAAATTACTCATAGAAAGATCTCTTAGGGATGCCTCCCCTATGACATGGGTAGAGTTCATCCATCATAAAACCCTTTAGCCCCAAAATGCCCCTAATGTGCAAGATAACCAAGATAATGCAGTCTCCCCTGATTCAGTTGCCGAGCAAAATACCCAAGGGGCAGAACCTGAAACCTTTAACCGCTCACATGAGCAAGATACCTTCTGTTGCCAGAACAAAAGGAAAATGTAAGTTGGAAGGAGAAACTTCAGTTCTGTTATGCCCTGCATCCCCGTCCCTACATTTTGTGTGCAAAATGTTGGGTCCCCCTTTTTCTTTTGCTTTGATTTTTGTCGCGGCTTTGCCTTGTCTTTCTTTTCCTTTTCTTGTCTTCTTTCTCCAGGGTTTTCTTCCCCGGAGTGTGTCGTTTCCTTGGTTTGTTTTCCCCTCCGGGATCCTGGATCCTAGAGGTTGTCTTTTGGTTGGAAGTTTGATTCCAGACTCCGGGATTATTTGTGACGATGTTCCTAAGTTTTAGGAATATCATCGTAAGGAATCCCCAGGCCCGGAGTTCGGAGGTTTTGCCTAACCCAAAATTTCCAGAATGCAGAGGATTACTTTTTACCACGGGTATAAATAGACTCACCTGTCATTATTACACTTACCGTGATTAAAATCTTTGAAGCACTTAGAGCAAAATAGAGCAATTTTCAAAGCAATTAGCAGAACAGTTAGAGAGAGATTTGCGATAATCAAAGCTTAACACCTTGTACTATTCTCAGATGCACGCTAGTGCTCTGTGGTGGTGGTCTCGATAGCTTGACGGTTCGAAGCTATTGTAGAGCTCTCCTGGTAATCTTTCCTTCCTCTGCCTTCTGCATTTTTAGGTTGGTTCCTCTACTTCCCTCCTTTTCGCTTTGCTTTCATTTCCTGGTTTTCTTTGTCTCTTTCTTGTCCTTGTTTTCGTTTGCTTTGTTTTGGTTTGCTTTTTTTTTCTTGTTGTTTCTCTAGCTTTCTGGTTTTGCCGCTTGCGGGTGGCTCGGCTCTGCCAGAAGGTTGTCCGCGTTTTGTGCAGATGTAGATAGTCTGTAAATATTTTGTAGATAGTCTGTAAATATTTTGTAGATAGTCTGTGCAGATGTAAATATTTTATAAATAGTTTGTAAATAGTTCGTAAATAGCCTGTAAATAACTTGTTCATAGTGTAAATAGTTGTAGATTCTCGTTTCAACTTTGTTTGGTTTCTCCACGGGAGTCGCCCGTGTGTATATTCATGTGTATATGTATATTTTTGTAGATAACCCTTGTATATATCCCTCCTTTCCATGTATATACCCTTTGACTCTCTGTATATCCTTCCAGGCGACTCGACGAGCTGGTCGAGTCACCCTTGCTTTTGGTTTTTCGCTTCAAGTTTGCTTCGAGGTAGAAAACCACCTGTTTGAAACCTGGCTCTTGGCCGGTTTCAAACAGGTGGTTTTCTCTCTCCTCCATCAAGGCTTTCAGAGCCTCATTTATTTCCCATGCACGCAATTACTTCTGGCCAAGTGGCTTTCCCTTTTTGCGCGTTCGAGCAGTCGACTCCACCGCCAGTGTCATCCCATCCATTCAATGCTATCGCACGTGGTGCCCACGTGGACCTGCTTCCACATTCTTCTTTACTAATGGTCATTTCTTCAGGCTTTGGGCTCCCTTTCCGTCATTCATCCCATGCCTTCGTCAAGTGTGACAAAATTTCCCGGACCCGGAGATATAATGAAAATGCTAGGTTTATGTTTTTCTTTTCAGATATTCATGCAAAAAACTAACTTTTCAAGAAAAGCAAATGGCGCGGTGGTAAGAACTCTGGACCCCAGAGTTACGATTTTATTTTGATGAATATGTTCTGACGGTCGCTTTGTCTCGCAGGTCCGGACTTCACTTTACAACCATGTCTGAAGCATCTACCTCATCTCCTCCCGGAAGTCCCGAGTTGCCATCCACAACCGAGACCAGGGCAGCAGCAAAGTTTAAGATAGAGAAGGCCCTGGCGAAGCTCCCCCTCACCATGAAGTATATGCAGGGTGAGGAGATTGTGGGCTCAAAGATTGAGTCCCAAGAGAAATTTATGACCAACCCCAGTGTCGAAACTTGGGCAGAAATGCAGGCTCTAGTGAAAATAATGCATATACAGCAACAGGCTGGAGATACCATTGCGACTAACGTTGGAGGTTCTGGAATTCTTCGGGTAGCTTGCTTCCCATGCTCCGTGCAGTCTCCGGAGCTTATTCTTACTCTGGCGGCCCACTATAACTCTGCTGTCCGGGCCGTCATGTTAGCACCAGCAGAACCATCGGGATTCCCCACTCCACTGGTGTCCCTTGACCCAGCTACTTTCCAAGCAGGCCTGGGAATCCCGCAATTTGAGAGATCCTCGGTACTCATGAGGATAGAGGCCTTGAAACAATTCAACCAAATGGAGGATGCCGCCCGATTGTACATGAACACTCACTGGCTAAAGGTCCCGATGAGGGATCCCAAAAGAATGAGGATAGATATCCCCCGCTCTGAATTCAAAGAAAGCATCCAAATGGGGATGATAGCATTGGCCCGGGTATTTGGGCAGCCCTCCACCCAGGAATTTGCAAAGTGGATGTACTATTTCCTCCTGGGCATCTCCACTAAGGGAGAATTCTTCGACTAGGCGACCATTATCTCCAATCATGTCAACTCCTAGTTCCGGCAGCTGAACGAATAGAAGAAGTTCTATATGAATTCTTATGTTTTATGGGATTTGGACCAACAGAGGCCCCACTCCAATGGCCTTCTTACAGATGGCGTTCTCAGACTTGGCCGGGGACAGAAAGCACCGTGGGACTATTTCCCACAGATTCAATGGGAAGCCAGCTTCCCCAGTTAGTGCCGGGTAAACAACTCCTTCATTTACCACCATTTGCTCACACCCACCCGGGATGCCAGATACCGCCTATCCAAGGAGGCGATGAAATTGGTTAGTAGTTATGGGCACTACTACATCCAGTTCCAGCAGCACACATACATTAGGGTCGTTGGCTTCTCCGAGAAACCCTACTTGTTGCCCAAGCATTGTGGGGACAAGATCGTGCTGCTGAAATATTGCCGGCAAACGATGGAGCTGCATACCCTCTTGGCCCAAAAGAAGGTCCCAAACGTTTCATTCCTAATCTCCTATGGGAACTACACCTGCAATCTGGCCGCCGCAAAGGAGGCAGATAATGAGCTTCAAAGTTATAACTTGCAGGAATTTTATCTGGCACAAAATTTTTTTGATACGCATAGCAGAATTGCAACGGCGCTGCCCGGGGCTGCGGACCCCCACTACGCACACATAGAAGACTTCTGGGTAGATTTCTAGGATGATATGGATGTGCGCAGCCGGCATTATGATAGAATGACGACTGGAATGATGCAGGAGCTAAAGCTCTGGAGATTCCCGGTGGGCTTTTCAGATGACGCCCCCACTATAGATCCCCAGTACAAAGAAAAGGGTATAGACAAAATACCCCTGGCACCAATGAATTGGGGTGTCCAAGAGGACCACACAATTAAGGACTTGACTCGGGAGGTGCTCGAGAGAAGTCATACCTATTTTAAGAAGGCATGCCCCGGGAGTGCTCGTCTAGCCTCCCGGCCAGTAACAAAAGCACCACCACTGGTACCAAGGTTGACTCCAGGGGCCGGGACTTCTGCACAAGGCACAAATAAAGGAAAAGGGATAGAGACAACTCCCCCCACACAGCAGGTCCTCATTCAAGAACAGATTAGGCAATCTGTAGTGGCCTCCCAAAAAATGAAGGAGCAATTGATCACAAGACTTGCCACTCCCCCACTTATGTCCGGACCAATTCGTCCTCCTTCCTCCCCATCACTGGTTGCCTTAATGGAGATGGCGACGGGGGTGGATCCCCTAGAGGCAGCAGCAATAGCAGATGCGGGGCCGTCTTTGATCACCCAGAGGAAGAGAAAGCACATAAACCAGCCCAAGGCAGAACGGGCGGCTAGGGCTTCCCTCCCAAAAGAAGTAGAGATCCTTTCTTCTAGTTCCCTGGAACTGGAGAAGGAAACAAAACAGGCAGACATCCCAGCTAGTTCCCCTCAAGAAGAGGAGTTTGACATGTTTGCAGCCGATGAGTTCAGAAATCTGCAAGGGGACGATACACAAGCGGGAACAAAAATCCCGAAGCAGGAACAAGAGGCTATGGACCCGAAAGACGGGGAAGAAGAAGCTGCGGGACAAGAAGAGCAGCGAACAAAAAAAAATAGGCCAGAACCGGAGATTATTTCCGGGGCCTTAGGAACAGAAGGTCTGGAAGTGGACCAACAGCCACCAAGTGAACCAAAGGCATCCGCTGGGGAACCCAGACCCAGAACTTCGGGACCAACCGTAACCCCAGTCGCCTCGTTCCAACGGCTACTCCTGGGGGCAACCTTCGGGCACGTAATAACAGTGGCCCAAACTATGAATCTCGACCCGACACCTCCCATACTACCCAAAGAGGTGCCGATAATAGAAGAAACCCAGCCAGAGACAAAAACGAGAGAGATAGAGCAGCGTGAAGAGGAGATCCTCGGAGAGGTCGATCAGGGTCTAGACATAATAATTGACATCACAGACCAGGCTGAGGAGATAAAAATTGAGGAAATTGCTGCAGAAGAAGTGCTGGCAGGAAGAGAAACAGAGGAAATAACTGTTGAAAAGGAGCAGCCACCAACGGACGCTGGGAGAGGATCCGAAGAACAAGCTCTGGCAGGAAGGCCACCCCTCCCACCTCCATGGTTGGTGGAAAATAGAAAAAGGAAAGCCCAATCAGCTCCAACAGTCCCTATCTCCCTGGCTGAAATGATGGCCTTAGCTCAGGCCCCGCCAAAGACGAAGAAGGCCCGGATAGTTCACACATTGCGAACTGGGCCGGGCGGAGAAAAAGTTGTGGTAGTAGCAACGCCTCCCCCAGATGCTGATGAAGCGACTGTAGATCCCATAGATTATGACATCACCGAGGTACACTTGGGTAAAAGAGGGAAGCAGGGTAAAGTGGACCTGCTGAAAGAAGTGGCAAGGGCAGTGGAGGCCCGATACGAAAAGAAGGCCCAGAGGCTCAAGGCAGAGAAGGAGAAGAGTGGAAAACTTATGGGGTTACTTACAGAGCTGGCCCGACCCCTCAACGCCGCCCCTCTATAGACCTCCACATCAGAGGAAATATCACAGAGAGACATAGACTCCCTGTGAGTAATGAAGAAAAAGGCCCAGGCAGTAGACGATTGGGTCGCTCTACAGATAGGAAACATCCAGCGTTTCCTAGCGGCCACTCTCCCAGATTTGTATACGGCCTGACAGATTATTTTGCAGGCAGAAGCACTGATTGAGCAGTGGGAGAGTGACGCCGAGAATTACTAGGCGTGGAAGGTAGAGTTTGAAGAACTCCTCACCCTGGGAGAAGACATAATTTCTGAATCCAGAATTCTGGGTGAGGAATCATTTGATTTCGTAAAGGCTCAGCACTCCAGACTGGACCTCACATTGGAGGTAACCAAGCAACTGGTAGAGTCTTTGCAAGAAAAGGTAAACACAATAAAGTATTCTTTTAATTTATACAAGTCATTTTTAATAAAAGCTTCCGGGGTTGATCCCCTTGATACGAACACTTATACCCCCGAGGAGTCAGTTTTGGGGAATTTTGATGAAAGGATGGCATCCCGGTATCAATCCCTGGAAGGAATGGATGGGGCCCGAATGGTAAAGCTAACCAAATTGGTGCTTAAGGGCCATGATGCCGCCAGGATGGCAGATGAGTTCTGAAATAATGTTTCGGACTTGGCGGAACAAGTTGAAGTGGCCAGACACAGAAGGGCCAGCCTAAGGAAGATTGATGAAGAAGGCATTTTCCATATCCTTCAGGCCTTCAATGATAATAAACAGCTTTGAGCGTTCTCCAGGAAACGGGGAAACTTGAGTTTTAAACATTCTTTATTCTTTTGGGGAACGTAAGTTCCCAGATCCTGGAATCCTGGATCCACAATTGTGTATTCTTTAAAGTGATCTGTGTCCCGGTCCCTGAGGCCGACCGGTCACTTTCAGAGGTGGTTAATAAAGACTGTCAGAGGGTAGTTGGACGCATTAAGAGGCATTGGCTTGGCAGTTGGCTTCTGGCAGGGTGATCTTCTCGAGGTGCCATTCAAAGGTACACCTAGCATGTTGGAGACAGGGCACCGCATTTCCCATTTATGAGGCATGTAGCCTCGGTCCCTAGGGGACCTTCTTTCTTCTTTCCTCTCTCCGGCTCTCTTCTCGAGGCCGATTCTTCCGATGTATATTCTTATCCTCTTCTTCTGACATGGCAGACCTATTCCGTCTCCAGGTCTTTTGTAGGGTGGCGCAGGTAGTACCGGCCCCCAGATATTGTATTTTATTAAAGAGCAGTAAAATAGGGTTAGGGTTAGAGAGAGTTGTATAAATAGGCAAATCGGCCCATTTCCAAGGGTCGGCGAAATTGATGATTTTGTTGTCCATAAGAAATAGAAAAATTAATTTCCTGGTTCCAGTTGCAGAGCTCAATGCTCCATTGTTCTGTTCTTGGTAGTTAGATGCTCCCTTGGAGCCACCATTGTATCACGCACCAGTGCTTGCTGGACCAAACATTAATGAAGAAGGAAGGATTCTTGGCAATGAAGTTGTTAACGTCTCTGCTTCTGAGTTAATGGTATTTCATGTTTTAACGTTCTGTATGTCCTTCACTCTGATATGTTAAAGTAGATTAATGACCTCTTTATTTCTGCTACTGATAAAATGCCAACTGATGGTTGTGTATTTCTTTGGTATTTAGTGTAGTCTTTCAGAGTGTTGTTGATGTTCCGGACTTTTCAGCATGACTATAGTTAGATGAATGTTTCTAACCCTGCAAGATCTTTTTAGTTTTATTTGCCAAGTGTGGAATACTCCGGGAAACCCTTACCATTCTGAATCTCTGGGAGAACGAGTTGAAGTAACCAGCTATCCCCCTCAAAAATAGTCACCTCTCCCAACTGAGCCCCGCACCGTCGTGACCCGACACCTAGGTGCTTGAAGGCCCAAAGGATTTATCTCCCCCAGACAACCTTATTAGGCAGAGTCGGCCAATTTCTCTGGAACCCGGTGACAACTTATGACTGTTCGCAGACCCGGTCAGCAAAACCCCGTCAATAGAAATTGGCGCTAGAAGGAGGGCATGAACTCGTCCCCCTCCCAAGATTCTGATTTTACACCTCCTGAGGGTTCCCCAAGTTGTAGTTTTAGGAGACAAGCCTTTAGTGGGATTGGGTCCTTTTCCCCAGCTAAATTTGAAAGAATCCTTAGGTCTACCCTAAATCCCAAAAGGTTTGTCAAGCTCGAGCATCCAGCTCGAAAGAAATGTACGTTGAAAGTCATGCCAGCCATTGTTGTCTGGGGATCTACCACATCTTCGATACTCAAACTCCCCAAACGGTCCCGGGAACCAATACTCAAACTACCCAACACATAGTTCTCCCAATGGCTGCATACTTCGGAAACATTGGGTCCCCAATGGGCACTTTTCCAGGCGCAATCAACGACTTACCTTCACACCCGGAGAAGATTTGCCCATGATATGAGCACTTAGGCTCACGGACCGCAAAAGAACACTTATAGTCATACAAGGATGCCATGAATCGACACCGGATCCAGCATGAAGATGTTGTGACCCGCATGTTTCCCTTGTCCCTAGGACAAAGCGAGTTGAACTGGTACCTGAACCTTCCTGCCAACTCCATCAACACTTGGCAGGATATGGAGGACGCCTTCTTGGCTGCCTTCCATGTGCATGTGGACCCAACCTGGTCCCACAGCCAGTTCATCTCCATTAGAAAGGAACCCAATGAGCCTCTCGCAGCATTCAACCATAGGTTCCAGTGATCCCTGAAGAGGTGCACAGGCCCTTTTGTCCCATCGCCAGACGTTACCATACAGACATACCTCAATGTGATGGACCCTTTTTTTGCCACTCTCCTCTGGAGAACAACCACCCCGGGCGACCGGGATACTTTGGCAAAAGTCTACAACCTGGCCTTAGAGTTATCCCGCGGTCTCAATAAATCCCCGGACGGGATTGGATAGAACACACCTTTCAACATGATCCCCGGCGGAACTGCTTATGCCGGGGGTTACAATCCCAATCTGGAAATAGGTGCCCCTTCGATGGCAGTGAATCCCCTGCCACCTTTGATAGACCAACAAGCGCGATATGTTTACCCCTCCCAGACCTAGATGACTCAGGGTCTGGAAGTCTTCCCTTGGAATCAGCCGCAGCAAACACAACAGACTCAGATACAACCGTCTGGAGTGCCCTTCTTCCAGTCATCCACGGCTGGAGGATTTCCGCCCTCGACTTCGGTTAATCCTGCTGCCTTCCCGGGAAGCCAACAACAGCCACAGCCGTCCCATTGTGACGCTAACACTCAGTTGACCGTCGAGGTTGAGTCCCTCCGGCGAATGCTGTCCACTCTAACCATGGACATGGGTCAGCTGAAGGCTGGGTCTTACGTGCCCCAAAACTTTAATTCCCAAAGGGGAAATATCTTCTCCAGCCAGTGAAACAACAATGCCGAGGGAAGAAACTTTCACAACGGGCCTAGGCCCAACCAACAACAATGGAATAAAAACACTAACACCGGAGGCCCGCCTCCGAACCAAAACACCAACCAAAATGGTGCTGGACCATCCCATTTTACACCTTGGTGTCAGCTACACGATACAGGTTCGCACAATGAGGTAAATTGTGCCACTTTGGAGAAAGTCATAATGATCTCCCAGCTGGACAGGCAGCAATCACATGATATCGCTCCCCCAGAGCCCCCTGTCCAAGAGAAAACCCACAGTGCCTTCACCTGTGATACCATCTTCTTCGGTACTTCCAGGGAAGATGAAGAAGAATCTGAACTGCAGGGATTCTTTGATGAATCCATTTCGCCCTTTGAGGCCAACGCCTTTACCAACCCACGGGCTCCATACAACACCCAGAGCCAGGCAGGTAAGGGACCAGCTTACACGCCCGTACCTCCTACCAAAGATACTCCTCCTCTCTAGAGTAATACCTCTGATTGACCTGCCCCTCCAAAAGGTCCTACCTCTAATCAAGCAAAAGATCTCGCAGAGGAAAATCACCAGTTCCCGGGAGGAAGATTTGATATTACGAAGGTGTTAGAGAAGACCACCACCTCCATGACCTTGATGGAGGTTTTTTTAAATTGTCCCGAGCAGAAGAAGTCCCTTCTGAAGCTCTTAGGGAACCCGAAAGTACTTAGCCGCCCACCCAAGACGGTCCCGTTCGAAGATGCTAATGCGGCTGTCTTCCAGGGAAATAATGAGGATCCTCCCTTCCTGCTAGGCCTGAACATTTATGGCAAAAATATACACAACTGCCTAGTAGATTTCGGAGCTTCGGGTAACATCATGCCCTTACCCATTTTCCAGAAGCTCGGACTCCACCCCACCCCGTCTAATGGCGCAGTGATCCAACTGTATAAGACTGCTGTGAAAATGGAGGGGGAACTGAAAAACGTCCGGATACACCTTATCCAGGACCCCAGGATAGCCAGCATTATCGACATCCAAGTGGTGGACATCCCAGAGACTTACGGGATGCTATTAAGTCAGAATTGGTCTAAGTCCTTAAATGGATACTTTTCGACCGACTTCACCCACTTGTGGCTTCCGTGGGAAGGAGTATCTAATCAGATCCGGGTCGAAAGTGAACCCCGGATGAAACAGGCCCTTACCGAAGTAGGGAGGGTCAACGAAGTCTTTTTCTCTGAGTCTTCTCTGGGGGTGTACCGACCTCTTGAAATCTTAACATTCGATTTCGTTCCGGAAGAGGATCCCGTAGTGTTGCAAAGGGCACAGGACTTTGAAGAAAAGCTGAGGGTTGAAGTCAACTCTCAAGGCCCCACAGCGACCCTTGCCACACTCCTATCCAGCACTTGGTGCCGATTGCATTACCAAAAACATTCAAAGCACGAGTGTGAGCCATGTCGGTCAATCGCTACCCGACGACTTAATATCCTCTGGAGTGAACACACAACCGATTCCCCGGGACCCAGTACCTCTACGGGATGCACTCTTTTGGTGCCATCCACCCGGGAATCACAAACCAAAACACCTCTTGGGATAAATCCCACTTTTACACCGACAGTCCGGGAGGAAATTCCCAAGTCTCCAAGAAACAATCCAAAGAAAACTCCCCCTCCCCAGCCCCAGGTTGCAAACAATGACTTATGGACTCTTAAATTCGACGGGTCCCGATCCAAACAAGGCTGTGGGGCCGGAGTAGAATTAATCAACCCACGAGGGAAATCCTTCCTCGCGTCCTACAGGTTGTAGTTTAACTGCACAAACAACGTCACGGAGTACAAGGCCTTGGTACTTTGACTCCTATTCGCACTAAGGAAAGGTATCACCCGCCTCCAGGCTCTGGGTGATTCAGAGTTGGTTGTTAAACAAGTCTAGAGTCAATACACATGTCATGACAAAAGGCTGGCCGCATACCGCAACTGGGCTTGGAGCCTCATTGAAGATTTTGATGCCTTTGGCATTGATCTTATTCCCCAGCGACGGAATTATGTCCCGGATGCCCTAGCCATTTCTGCCAGCACACTTGAGCCGATGGCCGGCTCACGACTCTGAAAATTTTCAGTTGAGATGGTCCCCACCCGCTCCATTCCAGACAATGTTACTCACTTTCAGGTTTTCGAGGACGATCAACATATCTTGGCCTTCATGGCCAATGTTGGTGTTTTTGAAGATCAGATAGTGGAGGAACAAGACCATGATGACACTGGACAGGGTGGTGAAGAGGATGGGATCATGGACTTACCCACCAACACTATCCCTAAGGGGATGGTTGCATTGAAACGAATCTTTGATTTGGACCCTCGGGCCCGTGAGAAGGTATCCCCCTCCCCTGAGGGAGGAAAGTTTGAAAAAGTTAACATCGGCCAGCCCGGTGAAGAGAAAATCATCCACATAGGCACCTCCTATTCCCCTGAGGAAAGGGAGAATATTCTTGCAGTTCTCTGAGAATATATTAATGTGATTGCCTAGGGATATGAAGATTTGAAGATGTATGACACCTCCATCATGACTCATACCATTCCCCTGAAGCCAGATGCTAAGCCCTTTCGGCAAAAGCAAAGACCGGTCAACCCCCTGATAGAGCCTTTGATTCGTCAAGAGGTAGAAAAACTATTGTTAGCTCAGATTATCTTTCCAATCTGGCACACTACATGGGTTGCCAACCTGGTCCCAGTCAGGAAGAAAAGCGGTGAGATCCGCCTTTGCGTGGATTTCTGAAATCTGAACAAGGCATCCAAAAAAGATAATCACCCTCTCCCCTCATTGGATGAGGTGTTGCAGATAGTAAATGGATCCCAGATGATGTCTTTTCTGGATGGATATTCAGGATACAACCAGGTTATGGTCAAATATGAGGATAGAGAGAAAACAACATTTACCACCAAGTGGGGAACGTTTGCGTATAGAAGAATGCCCTTCGGTTTGATCAACGCAGGGGCTACCTTTCAGAAGGCCATGGACATTGCGTTCGAAGGCCTTGTAAATCGATGCATAATCATCTACATGGATGATTTGACCGTCTTCTCCCGGGACAGGCGTGATCACGCCACCCACCTCGCTCAGATCTGCGAGAGGTGTCGCCGGTATGGAATATCCCTCAACCCCAAGAAGTGCATATTCGGGGTCACCAAAGGGAAATTGCTAGGGCATATCGTCTCTGAGAAAGGTATATCCATAGACCCTGATAGAGTCGAAGCATTGCTCAACTTACAGATGCCTGGTAGCAAGAAAGAAATGCAATCCTTCTTTGGAAAAATCAACTTCGTGCGTCGATTCATCGCAGGATTCATAGAGATAGTCAAGCCACTCAACGAAATGATGAAAAAGGATACCAAAATTAAGTGGAGTCCTGAAGCAAAACGGGCGTTCGCCCAGATAAAATAGACCATAACGAAGGCACTAGTCCTGGCTAGTCTTGACTATTCCCTTCCGTTTTACATATACTTGTTTGCTTCGCCACATTCTGCCGTGGCAGTGCTAACCCAAAAGGTTAACGGGGAGGAACGACTAATTGCTTTCATGAGTTCCCCCTTTAAGAACGCCGAAGTCTGGTATTCATCACTTGAAAAACAAGCCTTTTCTCTAGTTCACGCCGTGAAGAAATTCTGGCATTATATTCTCCAGAGCAAAGTGCATGCTATCATCCCAGACCAGGCTGTCAAATCTCTGCTGATGGAGAGTGAACTGGGCGAGAGATGGGGGAAATGGATGGCCATCCTCCAGGAATATGATTTAGATATGCAGCCCATGAAAATAGTCCGAGGCTAGGGACTAAGTCGAACAATAGTAGAGGAGACTCCCCACGTAGAATGTCATACTTACACAGTGGAGTCCATTACCCAGGATCCATGGTATACTGATCTGGTGTATTTGCTGCTAAATAAAAAATGCCTGGAGGGACTACCTCCCCACAAACACCGTGCCCTGCGGATGAAAAATGCCCATTTCATGATCAAAAACTCTACGCTTTACCGTCGGAATTACGAGGGAGTGTACCTCCGATGCATCGACAGGAACCAAGCTGTGAAAATAATTGATGAATTCCATGAACAGTTTGGAACCGGGCATGGTTTAGCTGACGCCACTGCCCATCAAATCCTCTAGGCCGGATACTATTGGCCCTGTATCTTCAAGGATGTTTACGCTCATGTCAGGAAATGCCATACTTGCCAAACTGCAGCACATCATGAGCGTAACCCAGCCATGCCTCTGCAACCAGTCTATGAGGCTAGACCCTTTGCCCAGTGGGCATTTGACTTCATCGGGGAGATCAACCCCAACTCGTCTGGCAACCACTGATACATTCTGACTGCCAGTGATTACTGCACTCGGTGGTCTGAGGCTATCCCGTGCAAAAACAACACGACAGACGTAGTTATCAAGTTCTTGGAAGAAAACATCGTCATAAGGTTTGGAATGCCCTTTTCTTTAGTATGTGATAATGGTCCAACATTTTCTTCCGCACAATTACTTGAATGGACCTACAACCGAAAGATCACGCTGAAGTTCTCCAGCAACTATTACCCCCAGGGAAATGGTGTTGCTGAATCAACGAACAAGAATCTACTTGAGGTGATCAAACATCTGTTGGAACAAAATCCCCGGGATTGGCACCAAAAATTAAAATTCGCCCTCTAGGCGGATCGTATTCGTATTAAAGCCGCCCTGGGAACATCCCCATTCCACTTGGTTTATGGTCAGAACCCTATATTCCCAGTCAACCTACAGATCCCAGTTTTACAGTTTATGCAGGAATTCAACAACAGGGACAACATTCTGGAGGTTCAGCTCCTGAATCTGGTGTGGATGGAGGAACAACAAGAGGTAGCCCTTGAACATTTCGCGCGTCATCAAGCAGTAGTAAAATGATGGTTTGACAAAAGAGCCCAATACAAGGCTTTTCAGATCTCGGATCTGGTCCTACTGTGGGATAAGGCCCGGGAGAAGAAAGGAAAGCACACCAAGTTCCAACGGGTCTGGCTCGGACCATACTTAATTTCAGAAATCTGCGGGGCAAATACTTACCGCCTTAACACCTTAACTAGAGAACCTGTTTCATTTCCTGTTAATGGACAGTTTCTCAAACATTACTTTGAGTAAGGGTAAGTTTGTCCAATGTTGTATTATATGAAAATTTCCCCTTGTAAATAGTCTTGTCGGCTGCCTCTCGGGGCAGTCTTCCTTTTTACTTTTTGTTGTCTTTGTTTTCGCTTTTGGCTTTCTTTTGGCCCCGACATTTTGTCCCATCTTGTGGGAGCGGGAATGCTTCGCATAAATTTGGCTTTTGGTGCAATGCCTCTGGCATGGTGAACTCTAGAATCTGTCTTTATCATGGTGGAATCAACCCGGTCTCCGGGATTGTTTGCAGGTTATGGCACATTTTCGAGCAATCTCCATCGGGTGTTGTCTCCAAGAGTCTGGCAATCAGTGAACAATAGTAATAATATAAGGAACAAGTAATCGGACATGTTGAGGGTAGATCAGTTGTACTGGTTGGTTGATCCACGTCTGAAATCCAAAAGAATTCCTTCCGGGTCCAGAGTTTTATCCTCTCCAAATATCCAAATATAGGTGGATAGGTGAAAGAAGTACCGCCATTTGAATTTCAGCTAAGCTTGGGCTCAATGGTGAAAGAAGTACCGCCTTCCCTACCTGGAAATAAATAAAATGAAGTAATGAGGAAAAGTGGGATGAAACTCTGGTCTCCGGGGGAAAGGCAATTAAATTGATGACTGGTTCGATGTAATTAGTACCGTTTCTCTATTTCCTCCTACAGGTCATCGGCTTGATTTCCTTCCAAAGCACACACGACACCACTGATGAAAGGCTACGGACTGGCTCCTGTATGGTCAGGTTCTCTCGGATATGCTGCTCTCTACTTGTCAAACACTTCGGGAGGATGATTTGTTCCCGTTGTGCTAACCAGAGATTCTATGGTTCTCAAATGCGCTAAGACATTTGTCCCAGATAGTCGCCATTTGTTATGCCCTGCATCCCCGTCCCTACATTTTGTGTGCAAAATGTTGGGTCCCCCTTTTTCTTTTGCTTTGCTTTATGTTGCGGCTTTGCCTTGTCTTTCTTTTCCTTTTCTTGTCTTCTTTCTCCAGGGTTTTCTTCCCCGGAGAGTGTCGTTTCCTTGGTTTGTTTTCCCCTCCGGGATCCCGGATCCCGGAGGTTGCCTTTTGGTTGGAAGTTTGATTCCGGACTCCGGGATTATTTGTGACGATGTTCCTAAGTTTTAGGAATATCATCGTAAGGAATCCCCAGGCCCGGAGTCCGGAGGTTTTGCCTAACCCAAAATTTCCAGAATGCGGAGGATTACTTTTTACTGCGGGTATAAATAGACTCACCTGTCATTATCACACTTACCGTGATTAAAATCTTTGAAGCACTTAGAGAAAAATAGAGCAATTTTCAAAGCAATTAGAAGAACAGTTACAGAGAAATTTGCAATAATCAAAGCTTAACACCTTGTACTGTTCTCAGGCGCACGCTAGTGCTCCGTGGTGGTGGTCTCGATAGCTTGACGGTTCGAAGCTATTGCAGAGCTCTCCTGGTAATCTTTCCTTCCTCCGCCTTATGCATTTTCAGGTTGGTTCCTCTGCTTCCCTCCTTTTCGCTTTGCTTTCATTTCCTAGTTTTCTTTGTCTCTTGCTTGTCCTTGTTTTCGTTTGCTTTGTTTTGGTTTGCTTTATTTTTCTTGTTGTTTCTCTGGCTTTCTAGTTTTGCCGCTTGCGGGTGGCTCGGCTCTGCCAGAAGGTTGTCCGCCTTCTGTGCAGATGTAGATAGTCTGTAAATATTTTGTAGATAGTCTGTAAATATTTTGTAGATAGTCTATGCAGATGTAAATATTCTGTAAATAGTTTGTAAATAGTTCGTAAATAGCCTGTAAATAACTTGTTCATGGTGTAAATAGTTGTAGATTCTCGTTTCAGCTTTGTCTGGTTTCTCCACAGTAGTCGCCCGTGTGTATATTCATGTGTATATGTATATTTCTATAGATAACCCTTGTATATATCCCTCCTTTCTATGTATATACCCTTCGGCTCTCTGTATATCCTTCCGGGCGACTCGACGAGCTGGTCGAGTCACCCTTGCTGTTGGTTTTTTGCTTCAAGTTTGCTTTGAGGCAGAAAACCACCTGTTTGAACCCTGGCTCTTGGCCAGTTTCAAACAGGCGGTTTTCTCTCTCCTCCATCAAGGCTGTCAGAGCCTCATTTATTTCGCATGCGCGCAATTACTTTTGGCCAAGTGGCTTTCCCTTTCCGCGTGTTCGAGCAGTCGATTCCGCCGCCAGTGCCATCCTATCCATTCAATGCTACCGCACGTGGCGCCCATGTGGACCTACTTTCACATTCTTCTTTTCTAACGATAATTTCTCCGGGCTTCGGTCTCCCTTTCCGTCATTCATCCCATGCCTTCGTCAAGTGTGACAAAATTTCCCGGACCCGAAGATATAATGAAAATGCTAGGTTTATGTTTTACTTTTTGGATATTCATGCAAAAAACTAACTTTTCAGAAAAAGAAAACGGTGCGGTGGTAAGAACTCCGGACCCCGGAGTTACGGTTTTATTTTGATGAATATGTTCTGACAGTCGCTTTGTCTCGCAGGTCCAGACTTCACTTTACAACCATGTCTGAAGCATCTGCCTCATCTCCTCCCGGAAGTCTGGAGTTGCCATCCACAACTGAGACCAGGGCAGCGGCAAAGTTTAAGATAGAGAAGGCCCTGGCGAAGCTCCCCCTCACCATGAAGTATATGCAGGGTGAGGAGATTGTGGGCTCAAAGATTGAGTCCCAAGTGAAATTTATGACCGACCTTAGTGTCAGAACTTGGGGAGAAATGCAGGCTCTAGTGAAAATAATGCATATACAGCGACAGGATGGAGATACCATTGCGACTAACGTTGGAGGTTCTGGAATTCTTTGGGTAGCTTGCTTCCCATGCTCCGTGTAGTCTCCAGAGCTTATTCTTACTCTGGCGGCCCACTATAACTCTGCTGTCCGGGCTGTCATGTTAGCACCAGCAGAACCATCAGGATTCCCCACTCCACTGGTGTCCCTTGACCCAGCTACTTTCCAAGAAGGCCTGGGAATCCCGCAATTTGAGAGATCCTCGGTACTCACGAGGACAGAGGCCTTGAAACAATTCAACCAACTGGAGGATGCCGCCTGATTGTACATGAACACTCACTGGCTAAAGGTCCCGAGGAGGGATCCCAAAAGAATGAGGATAGATATCCCCCGCTCCGAATTCAAAGAAAGCATCCAAATGGGGATGATAGCATTGGCCCGGGTATTTGGGCAGCCCTCTGTGCAGGAATTTGAAAAGTGGATGTACTATTTCCTCCTGGGCATCTCCGCTAAGGGAGAATTCTTCAACAAGGCGACCATTATCTCCAATCATGTCGACTCCCAATTTTGGCAGCTGAACGAACAGAAGAAGTTCTATATGAATTCTTATATTTTCTGGGCTTTGCTCCAACAAAGGCCCCACTCTAATGGCCTTCTTACAGATGGCGTTCTCAGACTTGGCCAGGAACAGAAAGCACCGTGGGACTATTTCCCACAGATTCAATGGGAAGCCAGCTTCCCCAGTTACTGCCGGGTAAATGACTCCTTCGTTTACCACCATTTGCTCACACCCACCCAGGATGTCGGATACCGCCTGTCCAAGGAGGTGATGAAATTGGTTAGTAGTTATGGGCACTACTACATCCAGTTCTAGTAGCACACATACATTAGGGTCGCCGGCTTCTCCGGGAAACCCTACTTGTTGCCCAAGCATTGTGGGGACAAGATCGTGCTGCTGGAATATTGCCGGCAGATGATGGAGCTGCATACCCTCTTGGCCCACAAGAAGGTCCCAAACATTTCATTCCCAATCTCCTATGGGAACTACACCTGCAATCTGGCCGCCGCAAAGGAGGCAGATAATGAGCTTCAAAGTTATAACTTGCAGGAATTTTATATGGCATGAAAAAATTTTGATCCGCATGGCAGAATTGCAACGGCGTTGCCCCGGGCTGCGGACACCCACTACGCACACATAGAAGACTTCTGGGCAGATTGCCAGGATGATATGGATGTGCGCAACTGGCATTATGATAGAATGACAGATGGAATGATGCAGGAGCTAAAGCTCCAGAGATTCCCGGTGGGCTTTTCAGATGACGCCCCCACTATAGATCCCCAGTACAAAGAAAAGGGGATAGACAAAATGCCCCTGGCACCAATGAATTGGGGTGTCCAGGAGGACCACATAATTAAGGACTTCACTCGGGAGGTGCTCGAGAGAAGTGATACCTATTTTAAGAAGGCATGCCCCAGGAGTGCTCATCTAGCCTCCCGGCCGGTAACAAAAGCACCACCACTGGTACCAAGGTTGACTCAGGGGGCCGGGACTTCTGCACAAGGCACAGATAAAGGAAAAGGGATAGAGACAACTCCCCCCGTGCAGCAGGTCCCCATTCAAGAACAGATTAGGCAATCTATAGCGGCCTCCCAACAAATGAAGGAGCAATTGATCACAAGGCTTGCCACTCCCCCACTTATGTCCGGACCAATTCATCCTCCTTCCTCCCCATCACTGGCTGCCTTAATGGCGATGGTGACAGGGGTGGATCCCCTGGAGGCAGCAGCAATAGCAGATGTGGGGCCGCCTTTGATCACCCGAAGGAAGAGAAAGCACATAAACCAGCCCAAGGCAGAACCGGTGCCCAGGGCTTCCCTCCCAAAAGAAGTAGAGATCCTTTCTTCTAGTTCCCCGGAACCGGAGAAGGAAACGGAACAGGCAGACATCCCAGCCAGTCCCCCTCCAGAAGAGGAGTTTGACATGTTTGCAGCCGATGAGTTCGGAAATCTGCAAGGGGATGATACACAAGCGGGAACAGAAATCCCAGAGCAGGAACAAGAGGCTGTGGACTCGGAAGACCAGGAAGAAGAAGCTGCGGGACAAGAAGAGCAGCGAACAGAAGAAAAGAGGCCGAAACCAGAGATTGTTTTTGGGGCCTCAGGAACAGAAGGTCTGGAAGTGGACCAACAGCCACCAAGTGAACCAAAGCCATCCGCTGGGGAACCCAGACCCGAAACTTTGGGACCAACCGTAACCCCAGTCGCCTCATTCCAATGGCTACTCCTGGGGGCAACCTTCGGGCACGTAATAACAGCGGCCCAAATTATGAATCTCAACCTGACACCTCCCATATTGCCTAAAGAGGTGTCGATAATAGAAGAAACCCAGCCAGAGACAGAAATGGGAGAGATAAAGCAGCGTGAAGAGGAGATCCTTAGAGAGGCTAATCAGGGTCTATACACGATAATTGACATCACGGACCAGGCTGAGGAGATAAAAATCAAGGAAATTACTGCAGAAGAAGAAGTGCTGGCAGGAAGAGAAACAGAGGAAATAACTGTTGAAAAGGAGCAGCCGCCACCGGACGCTGGGAGAGGATCCGAAGAACAAGCTTTGGCAGGAAGGCCACCCCTCCCACCTCCATGGTTGGTGGAAAACAGAAAAAGGAAAGCCTAATCAGCTCCAACAGTCCCTATCTCCCTGGCTGAAATGATGGCCTTAGCTCAGACCCCGCCAAAGGCGAAGAAGGCCCGGACAGTTCACACATTGTGAACTGGGCCGGGCGGAGAAACAGTTACGGTAGTAGCAACGCCTCCCCCAGATTCCGATGAAGTGACTGTAGATCCTAGAGATTACGACATCGCTGAGGTACACTTGGGTAAAAGAGGGAAGCAGGGTGAAGTGGACCTGCTGAAAGAAGCGGCAAGGGCAGTGGAGGCCCGATACGAAAAGGAGGTCTAGAGGCTCAAGGCAGAGAAGGAGAAGAGTGAAAAACTTATGGGGTTACTTAGAGAGCTGGCCCGACCCCTCAATGCCGCCCCTCCACAGACCTCCACATCAGAGGAAATACCGCAAAGCGACATAGACTCCCTGCGAGTAATGAAGAAAAAGGCCCAGGCAGTAGATGATTGGGTCGCTCTACAGATAGGAAACACCCGACGTTTCCTAGCGGCCACTCTCCCAGATTTGTATATGGCTCGACAGATTATTTTGCAGGCAGAAGCACTGATTGAGCAGTGGGAGAGTGACGCCGAGAATTACTAGGCGTGGAAGGTAGAGTTTGAAGAACTCCTCACCCTGGGAGAAGACATAATTTCCGAATCCAGAATTCTGGGTGAGGAATCATTTGATTTCGTAAAGGCTTAGCACTCTAGACTGGACCTCACATTGGAGGTAACCAAGCAACTGGTAGAGTCTTTGCAAGAAAAGGTAAACACAATGAAGTATTATTTTAATTTATACAAGTCATTTGTAATAAAAGCTTCTGGGGTTGATCCCCTTGATACGAACACTTATACCGCCGAGGCGTCAGTTTTGGAGAATTTTGATGAAAGGATGACATCCCGGTATCAATCCCTGGAAGGAATGGATGGGGCCCGAATGGCAAAGCTAACCAAAATGGTGCTTAAGGTCCATGATGCTGCCAGGATGGCAGATGAGTTCCGAAATAATGTTCCGGACTTGGCGGAACAAGGTGAAGTGGCCAGACACAGAAGGGCCAGCCTAAGGAAGATTGATGAAGAAGGCATTTTCCGCATCCTTCAGGCCTTCAATGATAATAAACAGCTTTGAGCATTCTCCAGGAACCGGGGAAACTTGAGTTTTAAACATTCTTTATTCTTTTGGGGAACGTAAGTTCCCAGATCTCCGAATCCCGGATCCACAATTGTGTATTCTTTAAAGTGATCTATGTCCCGGTCCCCGAGGCTGACCAGTCACTTTCAGAGGTGGTTAATAAAGACTGTCAGAGGGTAGTTGGACACATTAAGAGGCATTGGCTTGGCAGTTGGCTTCTGGCAGGGTGATCTTCTCGAGGCACTGTTCAAAGGTACACCTGGCACGATGGAGACAGGGCGCCGCATTTCCTATTTATGAGGCATGTAGCCTCGATCCTTGGGGGACCTTCTTTCTTCTTTCCTCTCTCTGGCTCTCTTCTCGAGGCTGATTCTTTCGATGTATATTCTTATCCTCTTCTTCTGACATGGCAGACCTATTCTATCTCCAGGTCTTTTGTAGGGTGGCGCAGGTAGTACTGGCCCCCAGATATTGTATTTTATTAAAGAGCAGTAAAATAGGGTTAGGGTTAGAGAGAGTTGTATAAATAGGCAAATCGGCCCATTTCTAAGGGTCGGCGAAATTGATGATTTTGTTGTCCATAAGAAATAGCAAAAGTAATTTTTTGGTTCCAGTTGTAGAGCTCAATGCTTCATTGTTCTGTTCTTGGTAGTTAGATGCTCCTTTGGAGCAACCATTGTATCACGCACGAGTGCTTGCTGGACCAAACATTAATGAAGAAGGAAGGATTCTTGGCAATGAAGTTGTTAACGTCTCTGCTTCTGAGTTAATGGTATTTCATGTTTTAATGTTCTGTATGTCCTTCACTCTGATATGTTAAAGTAGATTAACGACCTCTTTATTTCCACTACTGATAAAATGCCAACTGATGGTTGTGTATTTCTTCGGTATTTAGTGTAGTCTTTCAGAGTGTTTTTGATGTTCCGGACTTTTCAGCATGACTATAGTTAGATGAATGTTTCTAACCCTGCAGGATCTTTTTAGTTTTATTTGCCAAGTTTGGAATACTCTGGGAAACCCTTATCATTCTGAATCTCTGGGAGAATGAGTTGAAGTAACCAGCTATCCCCCTCGAAAATAGTCACCTCTCCCAACCGAGCCCCGCACCGTCATGACTCGACACCCAGGTGCTTGAAAGCCCAAAGGATTTATCTCCCCCAGACAACCTTTGCAGGCAGAGTTGGCTGATTTCTCCGGAACCCGGTGACAACTTATGACTATTGGCGGACCCGGTCAGCAAAACCCCGTCAAAGAAACTGGAGCTAGAAGGAGGGCATGAACTCCTCTCCCTCCCAAGATTCTGATTTTACACCTCCTGAGGGTTCCCCGAGTTGTATTTTTAGGAGAAAAGCCTTTAGTGGGATTGGGTCCTTTTCCCCAACTAAATTTGAATGAATCCTTAGGTCTGCCCCAAATCCCAGAAGGTTTGTCAAGCTCGAGCCTCTTGCTCGAAAGAAATGTACGTCAAAAGTCGTGCCAGCCATTATTGTCTGGGGATCTACCACATCTTCGAATACTCAAACTCCCCAGACGGTCCCAGGAACCAATACTCAAACTACCCAACACATAGTTCCCCCAATGATTGCATACTTCGGAAACACTGGGTCCCCAATGGGCAATTTTTCGGGCGCAATCAACGACTTACCTTCATACCCGGAGAAGATTTGCCCGCGATATGAGCACTTAGGCTCACAGACCGTAGAAGAACACTTACAGGCATACAAGGATGCCATGAATTGACACCGGATCCAGCATGAAGATGTTGTGACCCGCATGTTTCCCTTGTCCCTAGGACAAAGTGAGTTGAACTGGTACCTGAACCTTCCCGCCAACTCCATCAACACTTGGCAGGATATGGAGGATGCCTTCTTGGCTGCCTTCCGTGTGCATGTGGACCCAGCCTGGTCTCACAGCCAGTTCATCTCCATTAGAAAGGAACCCAATGATCCTCTCGCAGCATTCAACCATAGGTTCCAGCGGGCCCTGAAGAGGTGCACAGGCCCTTTTGTCCCATCGCCAGACGTTACCATACAGACATACCTCAATGTGATGGACCCTTTTGTTGTCACTCTCCTCTGGAGAACAACCGCCCTGGGCGACCGGGATACTTTGGCAAAAGTCTATAACCTGGCCTTAGATTTATCCTGCGGTCTCAATAAATCCCCGGGCGGGATTGGACAGAACACACCTTTCAAGATGATCCCCGATAGAACTGCTTATGCCGGGGGTTACAATCCCAATCTGGCAATAGGTGCCCTTTCGATGGCAGTGAATCCCCTGCCACCTTTGATAGACCAACAGGCGCGATATGTTTACCCCTCCTAGACCCAGATGACTCCGGGTCCAGAATTCTTCCCTTGGAATCAGCCGCAGCAAACACAACAGACTCAGACACAACCATCCAGAGTGCCCTTCTTCCAGTCGTCCGCAGCTGGAGGATTGCCGCCCTCGACTCCGGTTAATCCTACTGCCTTCCCGGGAAGCCAACAACAGCCACAGCCGTCCCATTGTGATGCTAACACTCAGTTGACCGCCGAGGTTGAGTCCCTCCAGCGAATGCTATCCACTCTAACCATGGACATGGGTAAGCTAAAGGCTGGGTCTTACGTGCCCCAAAACTCAAATTCCTAGAGGGGAAATATCTTCTCCGGCCAGCGAAACAACAATGCCGGGGGAAGAAACTTCAACAACGGGCCTAGGCCCAACCAATAGCAATGGAATAACAACGCTAACACCGGAGGCCCGCCTCCAAACCAAAACACCAACCAAAATGGTGCTGGACCATCCCATTTTACACCTTGGTGTCGGCTGCACGATACAGGTTCACACAATGAGGTAAATTGTGCCACTTTGGAGAAAGTCATAATGATCTCCCAGCTGGATAGGCAGCAATCACATGATATCACTCCCCCAGAGTCCCCTGTCCAAGAGCAAACCCACAGTGCCTTCACCTGTGATACCATCTTGTTCAGTACTTTAGGGGACGATGAAGAAGAATCCGAACGGCAGGGATTCTTTGATGAATCCATTTCGCCCTTTGAGGCCAACGCCTTTACCAACCCACGGGCTCCATACAACATCCGAAGCCAGGCGGGTAAAGGACCAGCTTACACACCCGTACCTCCTACCAAAGATACTCCTCCCAAGAGTAATACCTCTGATCGACCTGCCCCTCCAAAAGGTCCTAGCTCTAATCAAGCAAAAGATCTCGCGGAGGAAAATCACCAATTCCCGGAAGGAAGATTTGATGTTACGAAGGCGTTAGAGCAGACCACCACCTCCATGACCTTGATGGAGGTTTTATTAAATTGTCCTGAGCAGAAGAAGTCCCTTCTGAAGCTCTTAGGGAACCCAGAAGCAGTTAGCCGCCCACCCAAGATGGTCTTGTTCGAAGATGCTAATGCGGCTGTCTTCCAGGGAAATAATGAGGATCCTCCCTTCCTGCTAGGCTTGAACATTTATGGCAAAAATATACACAACTGCCTAGTAGATTCCAGAGCTTCGGGTAACATCATGCCCTTATCTATTTTCTAGAAGCTCAGACTCCACCCCACCCCGTCTAATGGCGCAGTGATCCAACTGGATAAGACTGCTGTGAAAATGGTGGGGGAACTGAAAAACATCCGGATACACCTTATCCAGGACCCCAGGATAGCCAGCATTATCGACATCCAAGTGGTGGACATCCCAGAGACTTACGGGATGCTATTAAGTCAGAATTGGTCTAAGTCCTTAAATGGATACTTTTCAACCGACTTCACCCACTTGTGGCTTCCGTGGGAAGGAGAATCCAATCAGATCTGGGTCAAAAGTGAGCCCCAGATGAAATAGGCCCTTACCGAAGTAGGGAGGGTCAACGAAGTCCTTTTCTCTGAGTCTTCTCTGGGGGTGTACCGACCTCTTGAAATCTTAACATTCGATTTCATTCCCGAAGAGGATCCCGTAGTGTTGCAAAGGGCACAGGACTTCAAAGAAAAGCTGAGGGTTGAAGTCAACTCTCAAGGCCCCATAGCGACCCTTGCCACACTCCTATCCGGCACTTGGTGCCGATTGCATTACCAAAAACATTCAGAGCATGAGTGTGAGCCATGTCGGTCAATCGCTACCCGGCGACTTAATATCCTCCCGAGTGAACACACAACCGATTCCACGGGACCCAGTACCTCTACGGGATGCACTCCTTTGGTGCCATCCACTCGGGAATCACAAATCGAAACACCTCTAGGGATAAATCCCACTTTTACACCGGCAGTCCGGGAGGAAATTCCCAAGTCTCCAAGCAACAATCCAAAGAAAACTCCCCCTCCCCAGCCCCAGGTTGCAAACAATGACTTATGGACTCTTAAATTCGACGGGTCCTGATCCAAACAGGGCTGTGGGGCCGGAGTAGAATTAATCAACCCGCGAGGGAAATCCTTCCTTGCATCCTACAGGTTGCAATTTAACTGCACGAACGTCACGGAGTACGAGGCCTTGGTCCTTGGACTCCTATTCACACTAAGGAAAGGTATCATCCGGCTAAAAGCTCTGGGTGATTCAGAGTTGGTTGTTAAACAAGTCCAGAGTCAATACACATGTCATGACAAAAGGCTGGCTGCATACCACAACCGGGCTTGCAGCCTCATTGAAGATTTTGATGCCTTTGGCATTGATCTTATTCCCCAGCGACAGAATTATGTCCCGGATGCCCTAGCCGTTTCTGTCAGCACACTTGAGCCGATGGCCGGCTCACGACTCCAAAAATTTTTAGTTGAGATGGTCCCCACCCCCTCCATTCTAGACAATGTTGCTCACTTTCAGGTTTTTGAGGACGATCAACATATCTTGGCCTTCATGGCCAATGTTGGTGTTTTTGAAGATCAGATAGTGGAGGAACGAGACCACGATGACACTGGACAGGGTGGTGAAGACGATGGGATCATGGACTTACCCACCAACACTATCCCTAAGGGGATGGTTGCATTGGAACGAATCTTTGATTCGGACCCTCGGGCCTGTGAGAAGGTATCCCCCTCCCCTGAGGGAGGAAAGTTTGAAAAAGTTAACATTGGCCAGCCCGGTGAAGAGAAAATCATCCACATAGGCACCTCCTGTTCCCCTGAGGAAAGGGAGAAGATTCTCGTAGTTCTCTGAGAATACATTGATGTGATTGCTTGGGGATATGAAGATTTGAAGATGTATGACACCTCCATCATGACTCATACCATTCCCCTGAAGCCAGACGCTAAGCCCTTTCGGCAAAAGCAAAGACTGGTCAACCCCCTAATAGAGCCTCTGATTCGTCAAGAGGTAGAAAAACTATTGTCAGCTCGGATTATCTTTCCAATCTGGCACACTACATGGGTTTCCAACCTGGTCCCAGTCAGGAAGAAAAGCAGTGAGATCCGCCTTTGCGTGGATTTTCAAAATCTGAACAAGGCATCCAAAAAAGATAATCACCCTCTCCCCTCATTGGATGAGGTGTTGCAGATAGTATATGGATCCCAGATGATGTCTTTTCTGGATGGATATTCGGGATACAACCAGGTTATGGTCAAATATGAGGATAAAGAGAAAACAATGTTTACCACCAAGTGGGGAACGTTTGCGTATAGAAGAATGCCCTTCGGTTTGATCAACGCAGGGGCTACCTTTCAGAAGGCCATGGACATTGCGTTCGAAGGCCTTGTAAATCGATGCATAATCATCTACATGGATGATTTCACCATCTTCTCCCGAGACATGCGTGATCACGCCGCCCACCTCGCTCAGATCTATGAGAGGTGTCGCCGGTATGGAATATCCCTCAACCCCAAGAAGTGCATATTCGGGGTCACCAAAGGAAAATTGCTAGGGCATATCGTCTCTGAGAAAGGTATATCCATAGACCCTGATAGAGTCGAAGCATTGCTGAACTTACAGATGCCTAGTAGCAAGAAAGAAATGTGATCCTTCTTTGGAAAAATCAACTTCGTGCGTCGATTCATCACAGGATTCGTAGAGATAGTCAAGCCACTCAACGAAATGATGAAAAAGGATACCAAAATTGAGTGGAGTCCTGAAGCAAAACGGGCGTTCGCCCAGATAAAACAGACCATAACGGAGGCACCTGTCCTGGCTAGTCTGGACTATTCCCATCCATTTTACATATACTCATTTGCTTCGCCACATTCTGCCGTGGCAGTGCTAACCCAAAAGGTTAATGGGGAGGAATGACCAATTGCTTTCATGAGTTCCCCCTTTAAGAACGTCGAAGTCTGGTATTCATCACTGGAAAAATAGGCCTTTGATCTAGTTCGCGCCGTGAAGAAATTATGGCATTATATTCTCCGGAGCAAAGTGCATGCTATCATCCTGGACCAGGCTGTCAAATCTCTACTGATGCAGAGTGAACTGGGTGAGAGATGGGGGAAATAGATGGCCATCCTCCAGGAATACGATTTAGAGATGCAGCGCATGAAAATAGTCCGAGCCCAGGGACTAAGTCGAACAATAGTAGAGGAGACTCCCCACGTAGAATGTCATACTTACACAGTGGAGTCCATTACCCAGGATCCGTGGTATACCGATCTGGTGTATTTTCTACTAAATAACAAATGCCCGAAGGGACTACCTCCCCACAAACGCCGTGCCCTGCGGATGAAAAGTGCCCATTTCATGATCAAAAACTCCGTGCTTTACCATCAAAATTACAAGGGAGTGTACCTCCGATGCATCGACAGGGACCAAGCTATGAAAATATTTGATGAATTCCATGGACAGTTTGGAACTGGGCATGGTTCAGCTGACGCCACTGCCCATCAGATCCTCCAGGATGGATACTATTGGCCCTGTATCTTCAAGGATGTTTACGCTCATGTCAGGAAATGCCATACTTGCCAAACTGTAGCACATCATGAGCGTAACCCAGCCATGCCTCTGCAACCAATCTATGAGGCTAGACCCTTTGCCCAGTGGGCATTTGACTTCATCGGGGAGATCAACCCCAACTCGTCTGCCAACCACCGATATATTCTGACTGCCACTGATTACTGCACTCGGTGGTCTCAGGCTATCCCGTGCAAAAACAACATGGCGAACGTAGTTATCAAGTTCTTGGAAGAAAACATCGTCACAAGGTTTGGAATGCCCTTTGCTTTAGTATGTGACAATGGCCCGACATTTTCTTTTGCACAATTACTTGAATAGACCTACAACTGAAAGATCACGCTGAAGTTCTCCAGCAACTATTACCCCCAGGGAAATGGCGTTGCTAAATCAAAGAACAAGAATCTACTTGAGGTGATCAAACATCTGTTGGAACAAAATCCCCGGGATTGGCACTAAAAATTGAAATTCACCCTTTGGGCGGATCGTATTCGTATTAAAGCCACCCTGGGAACATCCCCATTCCACTTGGTTTATGGTCAGAACCCTGTATTCCCAGTCAACCTATAGATCCCAGTTTTACAGTTTATGCAGGAATTCAACAACAGGGACAACATTGTGGAGGTTCGGCTCCTGAATCTTGTGCGGATGGAGGAACAACGAGACGCAGCCCTTGAACATTTCGCGCGTCATCAAGCAGTAGTAAAATGATGGTTTGACAAAAGAGCCCAATACAAGGCTTTTCAGATCTCGGATCTGGTCCTGCTATGGGATAAGGCCCGGGAGAAGAAAGGAAAGCACACCAAGTTCCAATGGCTCTGGCTCGGACCATACTTAATTTCAGAAATCTGCGGGGCAAATACTTACCGCCTTAACACCTTAACTGGAGAACCTGTCGCATTGCCTGTTAATGGACAGTTTCTCAAACATTACTTCAAGTAAGGGTAAGTTTTTCCAATGTTGTATTATATGTAAATTTCCCCTTGTAAATAGTCTTGTCGGCTGCCTCCCGGGGCAGTCTTCCTTTTTGCTTTTTGTTGTCAAGTTGTTTTCGCTTTTGGCTTTCTTTTGGCCCCGACCTTTTGTCCCATCTTGTGGGAGTGAGAATGCTTCGCATAACTTTGGCTTTTGGTGCAATGCCTCCGGCATGGTGAACTCTAGAATCTGTCTTTATCACGGTGGAATCAACCCGGTCTCCAGGATTGTTTGCAGGTTATGGCACATTTTTGAGCAATCTCCATCGGGTGTTGTCTCCGGGAGTCTGGCAATCAGTGAACAATAGTAATAATATAAGGAACAAGTAATCAGACACGTTGAGGGTAGATCAGCTGTACTGGTTGGTTGATCCACGTCTGAAATCCAAAATAATTCCTTCTGGGTCCAGAGTTTTATCCTCTCCAAATATCCAAATATAGGTGGATAGGTGAAAGAAGTACCGCTATTTGAATTTCAGCTAAGCTTGGGCTCAATGGTGAAAGAAGTACCGCCTTCGCTACCTGGAAATAAATAAAATGAAGTAATGAGGAAAAGCGGGATGAAACTTCAATCTCCAGGGGAAAGGCAATTAAATTGATGACTGGTTCGATGTAATTAGTACCATTTTTCTATTTTCTCCCAGAGGTCATCGGCTTGATTTCCTTCCAAAGCACACATGACACCACTGATGAAAGGCTACGGACTGGCTCCTGTGTGGTCGGGTTCTCTCAGATATGTTTCTCTCTACTTTTCAAACGCTTCGGGAGGACGATTTGTTCCCATTGTGCTAACCAGAGATTCTATGGTTCTCAAATGTGCTAAGGCATTTGTCCCAGATAGTCGCCATTTTTTATGCCCTGCATCCCCGTCCCTACATTTTGTGTGCAAAATGTTGGGTCCCCCTTTTTCTTTTGCTTTGCTTTTTGTCGCGGCTTTGCCTTGTCTTTCTTTTCCTTTTCTTATCTTCTTTCTTTCGGGTTTTCTTCCCCGGAGTGTGTCATTTCCTTGGTTTGTTTTCCCCTCCGAGATCCTGGATCCCGAAGGTTGCCTTTTGGTTGGAAGTTTGATTCCGGACTCCGGGATTATTTGTGACGATGTTCCTAAGTTTTAGGAATATCATCGTAAGGAATCCCCGGGCCCGGAGTCCGGAGGTTTTGCCTAACCTAAAAGTTCTGAAATACGGAGGATTACTTTTTACTGCGGGTATAAATAGACTCACCTGTCATTATCACACTTACCGCAATTAAAATCTTTGAAGCACTTAGAGCAAAATAGAGAAATTTTCAAAGCAATTAGCAGAATAGTTACAGAGAGATTTGCGATAATCAAAGCTTAACACCTTGTACTATTCTCAGACGCACGCTAGTACTCCGTGGTGGTGGTCTCGATAGCTTGACGGTTTGAAGCTATTGCAGAGCTCTCCTGGTAATCTTTCCTTCCTTCGCCTTCTACATTTTCAGGTTGGTTCCTCTGCTTCCCTCCTTTTCACTTTGCTTTCGTTTCCTAGTTTTCTTTGTTTCTTGCTTGTCCTTGTTTTCGTTTGCTTTTTTTTGGTTTGCTTTGTTTTTCTTGTTGTTTCTCCGACTTTCTAGTTTTTCCGCTTGCGGATGGCTCGGCTCTGCCAGAAGGTTGTCCGCCTTCTGTGAAGATGTAGATAGTCTGTAAATATTTTGTAGATAGTCTGTAAATATTTTATAGATAGTCTATGCAGATGTAAATATTCTTTAAATAGTTTGTAAATAGTTCATAAATAGCCTATAAATAACTTGTTCATGGTGTAAATAGTTGTAGATTCTCGTTTCATCTTTGTCTGGTTTCTCCACAGGAGTCTCCCGTGTGTATATTCATGTGTATATATATATTTCTATAGATAACCCTTGTATATATCCCTCCTTTCCATGTATATACCCTTCGGCTCTTTGTATATCCTTCCGAACGACTCGACGAGCTGGTCAAGTCACCCTTGCTGTTGGTTTTTTGCTTCAAGTTTGCTTCGAGGCAGAAAACCACCTGTTTGAAACCCGGCTCTTGGCTGGTTTCAAACAGGCAGTTTTCTCTCTCCTCCATCAAGGCTGTTAGAGCCTCATTTATTTCCCATGCACGCAATTACTTCTGGCTAAGTGGCTTTCTCTTTTCGCGTGTTCGAGCAGTCGACTCCACCGCCAGTGCGATCCCATCCATTCAATGCTATCGCACGTGGCACCCACTTGGACCTCCTTCCACATTCTTCTTTACTAACGATAATTTCTCCGGGCTTCGGGCTCCCTTTCCGTCATTCATCCCATGCCTTCGTCAAGTGTGACAAAATTTTCCAGACCCAGAGATATAATGAAAATGCTAGGTTTATGTTTTGCTTTTCGGATATTCATGCAAAAAACTAACTTTTTAGGAAAAGCAAACAGCGCGGTGGTAAGAACTCCAGACCCCGGAGTTACGGTTTTATTTTGATTAATATGTTCTGATGGTCACTTTGTCTCGCAGGTCTGGACTTCACTTTACAACCATGTCTGAAGCATCCGCCTCATCTCCTCCCAAAAGTCTTGACTTGCCATCCACAACCGAGACCAGGGCAGCGGCAAAGTTTAAGATAGAGAAGGCCCTGGTGAAGCTCCCCCTCACCATGAAGTATATGCAGGGTGAGGAGATTGTGGGCTCAAAGATTGAGTCCCAAGTAAAATTTATGACCGAACCTAGTGTCAGAACTTGGGCAGAAATGCAGGCTCTAGTGAAAATAATGCATATACAGCGACAGGCTGGAGATACCATTGCAACTAACGTTGGAGGTTCTGGAATTCTTCGGGCAGCTTGCTTCCCATGCTCCGTGCAGTCTCCGGAGCTTATTCTTACTCTGGCAGCCCACTATAACTCTGCTATCCGGGCCGTCATGTTAGCACCAGCAGAACCATCGGGATTCCCCACTCCACTGGTGTCCCTTGGCCCAGCTACTTTCCAAGCAGGCCTGAGAATCCCGTAATTTGAGAGATCCTCGGTACTCATGAGGAAAGAGGCCTTGAAACAATTCAACCAACTGGAGGATGCCGCCCGATTGTACATGAACACTCACTGGCTAAAGGTCCCGAGGAGGGATCCCAAAAGAATGAGGATAGATATCCCCCGCTCCGAATTCAAAGAAAGCATCCAAATGGGGATGATAGCATTGGCCCGGGTATT
>MU226163.1:857397-867439 GCA_018584345.1 Thuja plicata | reverse complement strand
TGATGGATTGGGATACATGAGATTTGAGTAGCACATTGATTGTCTCAAAATATGATTGATGGTTGTTTAGATTGAATACCAAACTCAATGAGAAAATTTTGAAACCAAATAGCCTCAGTTTTGGTACCCGGCTTCAATAGAAGATGGACCAATAACAAATTGCTTCTTGCTCTCTAACAAAAAAGTCTTGAACCAAGTGAGAAGCTATAAGTTGAAGTCATGAACTTATAGCTTCTCACTTGGTTCAAGAATTGTTTATTAGAGAGAAAGAAGAAATTTTTATTGGTCCATCTTCTATTGACGCCGAGTACCAAAACTGAGGCTATTTGGTTTCAGAATTTTTTTTTTTTTAAAATTCAATTTTCTTCAAAATTTCAACATTCATTGGTTGAAACAGAAAGAGTTTGGTCAAAATGTTTCTACCATTATGTGTCGAAAGCTTGCATCATGGGTTTGGCATCCTAGTCGAAACAGAAAGAGTTTGGTTGAAATGTTTCGACCATTCTGTGTCGAAAGCTTGCGTCGTGGGTTTGGCATCCTGGTCGAAACAGAAAGAGTTTGGTCAAAATGTTTCAACCATTCTGTGTCGAAAGCTTGCATCATGGGTTTGGCATCCTGGTCAGATGGGTCAAACATTTTGACCAAACTTGGTCAAAACTTTTCAAACATTTCGACTAAATTTGGCTGAAACTTTTTGGACATTTTGACGAACGTTGGTCAAAGTTTTGATAAATAATGTGGGCATTTGGATATGCTAATTTCGACCAAGTTTGTGACAAAATTTCAATGTTAACAATAATGTGTTGATCTTTCGATGAGAAAAATACCGACAAAGCAATTTGTGGGTCTTTCGACCAATCTGTGTAGATAATTCGACCAATTTTCGTCGAAAATAGGGGCCAATTTTACTAGTATCACCCAAATGCTCAAAATGGGTTCCCAACTCCAACCACCCAATGTGATACCGTCTAGGGTCTCAAAATTCCCTAAATAACTCCATTACAAGGTTCTAACTCACTCAACACCCTGGTTCAACTCCTAAACATGCAAACCACAACCTATGCTAATTTCCTTTTATCTCAGAACAATTTTATGAGATCTATTTATTTCAAATTCAAGATGATGAGATGAATTTTTAGGGAAAAATGGAAAGCTTTTGGTAACATAAAAACATATAACCACACAAAATCTTAGGGTTCTGAAGCTTCATTTGATACCCCAAATTGTAATCTTTCTAACTGTGCAGATTCAGAGAAAGAAAATAGTTTTGATAGACATCTACTCTGTATCCAATAACTTTTTAAGGACACTCTATATCAAAGATCTATCCAATGAGAAGGGGTGTAGTTATTTTTTAACAAACATATCCCAATTGAAGACAAATCCAAAGGTGCATTACAAAGTTATGCTCTCTGCCCCAAGACCATTTTAACTGTTAAAACATGAAAAATGCAAAAATATCAACTTTATTGATCTCCAAACCTATTACATTGACTTCTCCCCATTTTGAAATGTGTTTACAACATATATAACTTGTTTTCATTGAATGAAACCGACCAAACACCTATAACTACCCTCAAACTCCCTCAAAACTGGTTGTTCTCTTTATTGGACAATTACGAAAGATGTATAAGTTTGTCAAGTTGACAACTAAAGTTGTCAACTTCACAACTACATTCTTATTAGTGATCGAGCCCTTGAAAAAGACTCAAAACTATAAAAAAAACCTAAAATGCTACCCCTAAGATCATTAAGATCTCATAGTGACCCCTATAGGCCTATTTTTCCAATAAGGCAATATTACATCCCTTTAGCACTTTTAGTGCATTTTACATAATTTAGTGGCTCTAATGGCCAAATTACATCCATGAGTTACCTTATAGGTCTTAATCAACTTCCTTTATACTTGGATCATCAAATGAACCCAAAGAGTGCTTTTCTAGCCTTAGGTGCCAAAATGGCTTACATTCATCATCCTTTTACAAAATGATCAATACTTTAACAAAACATAATTGGTCTTATTACATTGAAAATGACCCTTCATGGTCATGTATTCAATTCTTCTAGGATCTATGAGTGACCTTAGTGTACCCTCATGTCCTTGGTGCTCTGCACCAAGAAGTTGACCTACCATTTATGTCTTTGCAATCAGAAAAATCCTCTATCCTAATAGAAGACACAAGAACAGTAAATCTTGGTACAAAAGAAAATTCAAAATTTACATATATTTCAACATCGCTCAATGATCAAGAAAGAAAAGATATGACTGAGTTCCTCAAGAAACAACAAGCCAATTTTCCATGGACTTACAAAGATATACCCAGACTGGATACAGATTTAGTAGTACATCATCTTACAGTTGATCCAAAGGTTAATCATGTTAAACAAAAGTTATGAAAGATGCATCCACAAGTTTCTTTGTTAGTCAAAGATGAAATCCAAAAAATGTTTGATGCCGAGATCATCAGACCTATTGATTATCCTGAATGGGTCTCTAATATTGTTTCAGTAGGTAAACCTACTACAGGCATCCACATTTTTACAGACTTTAGAGATTTAAACTTAGCGTGTCCTAAGGATGATTTTCTTCCTACCAAATATTGATATCATAGTGGATTTGACTGCTGGACATGAAATGTTGTCCCTCATGAGTAGCTTCTCTAGGTATAATCAGCTCAAAATAGTGTTAGAAGATCAACACAGGACTGCGTTCACAACTCCTTGGGGTATATTTTATTATTAGGTCATACCCTTTGGTATTAAAAACATAGGTGCAACCTATCCATGAGAAATGACCACAATCTTTCATGACCTTCTGCATGTTATCATGAAAGATTATGTGGATGACCTTCTGATAAAATCCAAGACATACGACTCATGTATTTCCATCCTCGCTAAAATATTTAACAGATTGGAGAAGTACAAGATTTGGCTACATCCCAAGAAATGTGTCTTTGGAGACCAATCCAGAAAATGGTTAGGCTATATTGTGTCACACAGACTTGCATAGAATTAGATCCAAAGAAAGTAAAATCCATCTTGGATAATTTTCCCCTAGAACATTAAAGAAGTTGTTTAGTCTACAAGGAAAAATCCAGTCTATCAGAAGATTCATGTTACAACTGGCTGATAAAGTGCATCCCTTTTCTCACCTACTACACAAGAATATCAAGTTTCAATGGGATTCCCTATGTCAAAAAGCATTTGAACAACTAAAAGGCTATCTATCTAATCCTCTAGTGTTTATTTTGCCTGTCCTAGGTCAATCTCTAAATTTGTACATATCCACTACTAAAGTTGCACTGGGTGCTCGTGCGACATAGCTAGATGATAGTGGGAAAGAGCGAGCAATTTGTTATCTCAATAGAACTCTAGTGGGCTATGAACTGAATTATTCACCTATCGAAAAAGATTGTTTGGCTGTAGTCTTTTGTACACATAAGTTGTGTCACTACATGCTTAATCATAAGATACAACTTGTTGCAAAGATTGATACACTCAAATATATACTGTCTAAATATTCTCTTACTAAACACACTTCTAAATGGGTCATGATCCTCAGTGAATTTGACATTATCTATGTGGACCAAGAATATATTAAGGGACAAGTGATTACAGATTAGTTAGTTGAAGCTCCTATTCAAGAGGATCATCCTCTCATTTCTGATTTTCCAGATGAATCCATTGCGAATATCACCCCAAGCATCTAATGCAAACTTTATTTTGATGGATCTTTCAAAAAGAAAGGATCAGGGGGACGCATTTTATTTTTCACACCTCAAGGGGATCTCATCCCTAAATATTATAAATTACAATTTACATGCACAAAAAATATTTCCAAATATGAGGCCTTGGTGATAGGACTTTGCCAAGCCATCTAATGGAAAATCCTCATCTTATTGGCCCTTGGTGACTCTCTGTTGGTTATCAAGAAAGTCCTAGATGAATACCAAATGAAGGATGAAAGGTTACTCCCCTAATGTCGGATGGTTGAAGATTTGAAACAACATTTTACAGAGATTGTCTTCCGACAAATTCCAAGAACAAACAAAAAAGAAAATGAGGCCATGGAGACTATTGGGTCTTTGATATCCATGCCTGAACATAGTTCCCGGTGTGAGTTTCTTGTTGAGAATCTTATGGTCGCTGCCTATGACCAATTGAAGGATGAGATGGTATGTGAAATTGTTGATCCTAATTCCCCCTGGTACTGATAAATTTATTCCTACCTTAAGGATGGAACCACCCCACTTACCCTCACACAAAATCAACGTAAGACCTTTATCCACCAAACCTAATGTTACACAATCCTTGGTGGTACCCTATTGTTAGTAATAAGTGAGAGTGGGGGGGGGTGAATTAGTGGCCTCAAAAACTTATCCTTAACTTAACCACAAATCAATAAACCTTAGATTATTATGTCCCTACAAAATGCATGCCATTAAATACTTATAATGATTAACTATCTATCAGTTTTCCTTGTCCGTCCTTATTCTCCTTGATTACCAATAAGCAGTATAACTATTTACCGAAATACAGTAATTATGTAGAGTATATCGATGAATCTAGAATGAATTATGTAAGATACAAAACAATAAAGAAATATATCATACACACATATAATACATGGATTTTAACGTGGAAACCCTGTTAAGGAAAAAATCACCGGGACCGGTACCCCAAATTTTCACTCTTCTGAAGTGAGCCCTGTTAGGATCCAACCCTGCTAAAGGTTACACACACACTGTTAGGTGTGACCTTGTTAGAGTATTTTACACATATAGGTTGTCACTTAGTATCGGGCATCTAATGCTGCCATCCTTGAATCAGCCTCTCTCTTAGATTGTCAATAGGCATCGGGAATATCCAATGCTACTTTCATGAATCAACCTTTTTGGCACTCCTTGGGATGTACCTCAATATATATAATACTATTAAGTCCTGCTCTGTTAAGAGACTTGATGCTTCAATGGTTAAATTGAAACAAAATGACCTATTTCTAATGCAACTTGAATTATATATTTTCAGATCTATTTAAGTACATTACCTCTCTGATCAATGTATCAATTCAATTCTTTTGTGCTCCATACTTTCTTCTCTATGATGTTATGCTTACTGTTTGTCGGTGTCTGCAGAATTCCTTAGCTCTCCTTCATCTTGATTGATCAGTACTGCATGAAGTTGTTCTTCATCAGTTTCTCTTTAGCATCCTCTTTCTATTTACTCCCCTTAATCCCCTTTTCATGTGATACAAAAATGAATTAAGCTTGTCTCTTATATAGACATGATATTCACTGTTTCTTGATTCTCGATTCTCGATTCTTGGCGTAAAAAACAATCCAGCCAATTTGATTTAAAGAATAACTCCTGATTTGTCTCGTAGTTATCTTTATGCCAACTGTATAAATCAGTTTTAAATCAATTACTTAACTCTGGTCGAATAAAACAAAGAAAACAACCAGTTAAGTCTATCTTTAGCTCTTGCCAGGTAGATATTTTGTCATTTTCTGAACTCTCTGTTCTATCAGTTAACTCTTCAGTTAGTTGTCGGTTACAACTGCCAGTTCCATCGGCGTGACTACAATTAACTTTGGGATCTCCGTCCATTGGGCATCATTGGATTTTTACTCGTCGGGCAATTCTGTAGTTTGATTCATCGGGAAACATTGTCTTCTTCTTGTTGGGTCTCACTGTGAATTTTCTTCTTTTCCTTTACCGATGGTGTGCACTCCATCGGTGTTATATGTCACTTAGTGAATATTTGACTTGTATGCATTGCTGAAAGCATAACCTTTGGTCCATTGATTCTCTAAATTCTTTGGCATTATGTACATGACCGTACAGATGATATCAAGTTGACATCAATGACAATACAAACCATTAACTTATTTAATGCCTTGCATTATCTTCAACTTAACATTATCAAACATTTAATCAGTTACATGTAATCAATCTCTCCCTTTGGCATTGATGGAAAAAAACTTATATTATCACACTATACTATTTCTAATACAATTGTTGAGATTCATCAAACTACCAATCTCTCCCTTTTATCAACTGATAAATGTATGAACTTCGGTAAGCTCTGTTTTAGCTTAGATTTGATTCCTGCAGTTCTCTTTTCTTTTGATGTATTGAGTCCTTTTCTTGTGTCAATTTCTCTCCTTTTGATTATTCTCCTATTTTGATGTCTTTTTCTCTTTTCAGCATCAGCAACTCTCCCTTTGTATTATCTTTCATAAAACTTTCTCTTCTTAAGGATATAATCTCTCCCTGTTGGAGTAATCTGATAATGGATAGTCTTTCTCAGGAGAATGTGAGAATGTGATAATATGGATAATATCTCTCCCTTTGAAAACAATGCCAAACAAATATTTTACAAATATCTGACATTTATGTCAAACAATCATTTTCCTCCTATCCATAATATATTCCTTGAATTCCCCTTATCCATCAACAATACAACAATAATCTCTGGCACTCAGTTCTGATATATACCTTTCTGTATATAGATGTATCTTTTAATTTCATCTGGCTGCTTGCATCAACATGAATGATATTCTGATAATATGTGGGCTGATGCAACCTTCAGTTATTTTACTGACTGGTAGACAAGGGTTTGACCCCTAGTATTTTTCTCTGGTACTCAAATGTATCCTTGGGTAGTGGCTTGGTGAAGATATCAGTTAATTGTTCTTTGGATTGCACATACTCAAGTATCACCTCTTTTTCTTGAACTTGTTCTCTTAAGTAATGATACTTGATGGCAATGTGTTTAGTTTTTGCATGCATGACTGGATTCTTATAAATGTTAATTGCACTGGTGTTATCACAATAGATAATCACTGGTTCTAAGATCTTCATATGCATACCTTATAGCAACTGTTTGATCCATGCAATATTTGAGAAATTTGTAGCAGCAACAACGTACTCTGCTTCTGCAGTAGACTGAGAGATGCATCCTTGCTTCTTGCTAATCCATGTGACAAGTCTATCACCCATAAAGAATGCTCCTCCAATTTTTCTCTTAAGTTCAAATTTGCCTTCTCTTCTATACCATAAGACGAATTCCTCAGTATTCTTCAGATATCTTAGAATTCTTTTCACAGCAGTCATATGTGATTCCCTGGGGTTAGCAGAAAATATAGCAATAATTCCTACTGCATGTGTAATATCTGGTCTAGTGTGTACAACATACATGAGTTTTCCAATCATTGATCTGTACAAAGTCTGATTTACCTATGTTGTCTTGTCCTCTTTTGTCAACTTACATCTAGTAGCCATTGGTGTTCCAACTGGTTTAGATTCTTCCATCTCGAATATTTTTAGGACCTCTTTGATGTACTTGGACTGTGTAATGAAAATTACTTCACTTTGTTGAATGATCTATAGACCAAGAAAGAAATTGATCTCACCAAACATAGACATCTCAAACTCTTTGATCATCTCATTAGCAAATGATTTTTATAGCATAGCATTGCCTCCAGATATAATGTCATCAACAAATATTTTAGCAATCAAGGTGTTAGCATCAGTATCTTCTTTGAAATAAAGATTACAGTTTTCACTAGTCCTTACAAATCCAATACTTATTAGATAGGAATGAAGTCATTCATACCAGGCTCTCGGAGCTTGTTTCAATCTATAAAAGGCTTTGTGAAGTCTACATACCATGTACCTCTTGTCTGGATCAACAAACCCTTCTGGTTGTTCAATGTATACTTCTTCTTCAAGTATTCCATTTAGGAATGCTGACTTGAGATCCATCTAGTATACCTTGAATCCTTTGAATGCAGCATAAGCAAGTAATATTCTTACTCCTTCTAGCCTAGAAACGGGTGCAAAGGTCTCTCCATAGTCTATACCTTCCTCTTGTGCATACCCTTTGCATACTAGTCTTTCTTTGTTCCTTGTGACTTCTCCATTCTCATTCAGCTTATTCCTGAATATCCATTTTGTACCGATAATATTCTTGTCATCTGATCTTGACACAAGTGACCATATTTTGTTTTTCTCAATCTGCTCAATCTCACCATTCATAGCACTTACCCATTCCTCATTATCTAGTGCAACATTGATAGATTTTGGCTCAAACTCACAAATTAAACAATTTGAGTTTAAAGGCTTACTTCTTGTTCTTGTACCATCTTTCTTATCTCCTATGATCTGCACCTCTAGATGGTTCCTTCTTACATATCTTACAAGTACAGGTATAGTTCTTTGTTTATCAGCTTGATCGGTATTTTGATCTTCATTATGTTCTTCATCACCTTGCACATTATCTTGATCATTATCCCGACTGTCAGTATTTGTAGCCTGATGCTCGGGAGAAATGATTTGTAGCTCAGGGGCTCTACATTGTTGGTAGGGTAGAGTGTCATGTTCCTTGTTGCAAGTGAACTTATTGTAGTCCTCTAGTTCTTTAGTGCTTTCTTGTTCATTCTTCTCTGCAAATTCATCTATCTTTACATTTGCACTTTCAATCATTTTGTTAGTGGCTTTGTTTAGACATTTGTAAGCCTTGCTCTTGGTAGAATACCCTAGAAAAATTACTTCATCACTCATGGAGTCAAGTTTTCCATTTCTATCATCTTTTAAGATATAACATTGGCTGCCAAAAATTTTGAAATAACTTACATTGGGTGTATATCCATACCATAGCTCATAATGTGTCTTCTTGGTGTCTTTCTTCAATTGTACTTTGTTCAGTGTGTAAATAGCAGTACTGACAGCTTCCCTCTAGAATATTTGGGTTATGCTTTTTTATATCATCAGTGTTCTTGCACAATCAACTATTGATATGTTCCTTCTCTCAGCAATCCCATTTTGTTGTGGCATTCTTGGTGCATAAACCTGTCTTTTTATACCATGCTCATTACAAAAGTTAGTGAATTCATCTGATATAAACTCACCTCCTCTATCTGATTTAAAACATTTTAGATACTTACCACTTTGTTTCTCTACCATATCCTTATACCATTTGAACATCTTAAATGCTTCTGATTTATCTTTTAGAAACATAACTATCATCATTCTACAGTAATCATCAACAAAGAGAATAAAATATCTATCTCCATAATAACTCTTTGTCCTCATAGGTCCACATAAATCAGTATGGACTAATTCTAGAATTGCATCAGATTTATGGGTTTTTCTTTTGAAACTAGATTTTGTCATTTTACCATTTTGACAGTTTTTACACATGATGTTGTCGGGCTTGGTCATTGTCGGTAAGCCTCTGACATTTATCTTTTTTCTAATTTTCATCATGTTGTCAAAGTTCACATAACACAGTATTTTGTGCCATAACCATATGTATTCATTTGTAGCAATCAAACAAGTGGAGTTAGTATTATTTAGATAGAATAAGTTACCTTTTTTCTGCTCACCGGTACCAATCAAATTTCTAGATTTGTTAAAGATTTTTGCCTTCTTATTTTCAAATGCTACTTTGTGACCTGAATTATTCAACTGAGAAACACTCAATAGATTATAATTCAATCCATTTACCCAACAAGCATTCTCACACTTTATCTGGTTACTCAACATTATTGTTCCTCTAACTTCAACTGGACAAGGTGTGTCATTTCCCATTCTTACTAATCCACCCTTGTAGTATTCAAAAGTCTCAAACTTTTTCTTATTACCGATCATATGATGAGTGCAGCCACTATCTATGATCCAAACACCATTTTTGCTAATTTTAGATATGAGAGTTGTTTCTACATACCTTTCTTCATCATCATCTGAATCATCCTTTATAGACACAAACACCATCTCGATGTCTACGTCAAATTCAGTGTCAGTATCATCATCCTTGCATTTTTCTAGGCAGTTGACCTTCTTTTGTTTGTCCTTATAGTCTCGGGTATCTCTTCTTTCTGATTTTCAGTAGCTTTTGTAATCACCTCTGTCAGACTTCTTCTCAAAAGATCTGTCATTACTTCTGTCATCTTTTCTTCTGTTAGTACATCTTGCAAAAAAATGTCCAATCTCTTTGCAATTAAAACAAACAAGTGGTAATTTACCTTTGTATTTACCT
>MU226163.1:834493-857347 GCA_018584345.1 Thuja plicata | reverse complement strand
TTCAATTTCATCAAGATCATCTTCTTCATTTTCACTATCACTATCTTTTCTCATAGTGTTTTTGTGACTTGATTTACTTATTCTCATAGAAGTTTTGAATGTAGACTCTATGTTTGGTAAGACACTACTATCAATGTTATTCATCTCAAATGAAATCAGTCTTCCAATGAAACTGTCTAGAGTAACATTGCTATTTTCTACAACTCTCATTTCTTGAATGGAAGATACTCTAATAGTATAAGTAGGCAGTAAGGTTCTTAAAATTTTACTTATCACTGTATCTTCTTCCAGTACACCTCCAACTCCTCGGATAGCATTGACTAATTTAATTCTTGTGCTGTACTGAGTGATGTTTTCTCCTTCTTTCATTTTGAGATCATCAAACTTTCCTCTAAGGCTTTCTCCATTGGCTCTCAAAACATTTTTGTCACCACCATGTACAAGCTTCAATTTGTCCCACATCTGCTTTGCAGTTTTGCATTTTTTGACATCTTCAAATTCAACATCGAAGAGTGAGGAAGCAATCTCTATCATCATGCCATTATGTTCATTCTTCTCTCTCATTTGTTCAACTGTTGGTGCTCTTGTGGGAAACACATATTTAGTTTCTAGGAATTGAGTAACATCATTACCAATAACTGATAAGTGGAGTCTTATTCTGCTCTGCCATGAAGAAAAATTATCTTTGTTCAACTTGGGCACATCTCGTCTGTTCATCTTGTGATTTTGGCTTAGGTCTTGAAACCTTCCTTCTAAGCACACAAGCTCTGATACCAATTTTTAGTAATAAATGAGAGGGTGGGGGGGTGAATCACTGGCCTCAAAACTTATCCTTAAACTTAACAACCAATCAATAAACCTCAGATTATTATGTCCCTACAAGATGCATGCCATTAAATACTTATAATGATTAACTATCTGTCGGTTTTCCTTGTCTGTCCTTATTCTCCTTGATTACCAATAAGCAGTATAACTATTTACCAAAATATAGTAAATATGTAGAGTATACTGATGAATCCAGAATGAATTATGTAAGATACAAAATATTAAAGAAATATATCATACACACATATAACACATGGATTTTAATGTGGAAACCCTGTTAAGGGAAAAAACCACCGGGACCGGTACCCCAAATTTTCACTCTTTTGAAGTGAGCATTGTTAGGAGCCAACCCTGTTAAAGGTTACAAACACATTGTTAGGTGTGACCTTGTTAGAGGATTTTACACATATAGGTTGTCACTTAGTATCGGGCATCTAATGCTGCCATCCTTGAATCAGCCTCTCTCTTAGACTGTCAATAGGCATCAGGCATATCCAATGGTACTTTCATGAATCAACCTTTTTGGCACTCCTTGGGATGTACCTTAATATATAGAAGACTGTTAAGTCCTACTCTATTAAGAGACTTGATGCTTCAATGGTTAAACTGAAACAAAATGACCTATTTCTAATGCAACTTGAATTGAAAATTTTCAGATCTATTTAAGTACATTACCTCTCTGATCAATGTATCAATTCAATTCATTTGTGCTCCATACTTTCTGCTCTATGATGTTGTGCTTACTTTTTTTCGGTGTTTGCAGAATTCCTTAGCTCTCCTTCAGCTTGATTGATCAGTACTCCATGAAGTTGTTCTTCATTAGTTTCTCTTTAGCATCCTCTTTATATTTACTCCCCTTAATCTCCTTTTCATGTGATACGAAAATGAATTAAGCTTGTCTCTTATATAGACATGATATTCACTGTTTCTTGATTCTTGATTCTTGGCGTAAAAAAAAATCCAGCCAATTTGATTTGAAGCATAACTCCTGATTTGTCTCGTAATTATCTTTATGCCAATTGTATAAATCAGTTTTAAATCAATTACTTAGCTCTGGTCGAATAAAAAAAAGAAAACAACTAGTTAAGTATATCTTTAGCTCTTGCTAGCTAGATATTTTGTCATTTTCTGAACTCTCTGTTCCACCGGTCAACTCTTCAGTTAGTTGTCGGTTACAACTGCCAGCTCCGTCGGTGTGACTATAGTTAACTTCAGGATCTCCGTCCATCGGGCATCATTGGATTTTTACTCGTTGGTCAACTCTGTAGTTTGCTTCATCAGGCAACACTGTCTTCTGCTCATCGGGTCTCACTGTGACTTTTCTTCTTTTCCTTTACCGATGGTGTGCACTCTGTCGGTGTTATCTGTCACTTAGTGAATACTTGCATTTTATGCATTGCTGAAAGCATAAAATTTGTTCCATTGATTCTCTAAATTCTTTGGCATTATGTACATGACCCTAAAGATGATATCAAGTTGACATCAATTACAATACAAATCATTAACTGATTTAATGCCTTGCATTATCTTCAACTTAACATTATCAAACATTTAATCAGTTACATGTCATCACCTATTTCAAAACCTTTTGATGGAACTCTTTCGAGGTGTCTGAATTGGGAGGAAGTGAAAACATCCTTAGAGGAGGTACATCAAGGGATCTGTAGAGCCCATTCTAGTTGGCTTACTTTGTCCAATAAATTTTTATGCATTGGATACTATTGGCCCAACATAGAGAAGGATGCTTATCACTATGTGAATAAATGTGTATCTTGTCAGCAACATGAAGATTTGGTACATGCCCCCTCCCAATCTCTTCATTCTACCATCACACCTTGGCCTTTCTCTCACTGGGGACTTAACCTTCTTGGTCAGATATTCCCAAATTCCTCTAGTGGCCACAAGTATATCATTGCTACCACAAAGTAGTTTTAAAAATGTCTTGAAGACATTCCCCTTACTTACACCACTGGCAATATATTTTGAAGTTCATTTTGAACTATCTTATCTATTGCTATGTCATCCCTCAATACATTATCACAAATAGTGGAACCCCTTTGAAGAACAAATATATCACAGAGCTATGTAAGAAGTTTGATATTACCTAACACTGTTCCTCCAAGTACTTCCCACAAGGTAACGGTCAAGAAGAGACTACAAACAAAACAATCTTGAAAATACTCAAGAAAATAGTCGACTATGCTAGTCATGACTAAGACCTTCAGTTGAATCCCGCCCTTTGGGCCTATCACACTTCCATTCATACCCCCGTGGGAGCCACTCCATTTTCTCTTGTCTATGGTACTAAGGCCATCCTTCCCATTGAAATTGATCTACCTTTCCTCATAATCTCCCAGAAGAATATGATGTTCGAAGAAGAATATCAAGTTGCTCACTTGTAAGAGCTTGAAATACTTGATGTGATGCATCTTAATGCCCTGAACCATCTCCATGTGTATCAAAAGCATTTGTGCTTATATTTAAATAAGAATATCAAACCTCATGAGTTTGAAGTTGGCGATCTTGTCTTTTAGCATTACATAAAGAATCTCCAGAACCGTGAAAAGAAAGGTAAGTTTGAGTCTAACTGGCTGGGACTGTTTGTGGTTACAGCTAAATTTAGATTTGGAGCATATTAGATAGCAACACTAGAGGAATATCCTATCCCTGATCCTATAAATATCTTGCATCTCAAGTGCTTTTATGTGTAGTCCGTCAGTAATTCCTCTTGTACAACAGAAAAGTCAGAAAAACATCCAAAAAATCAGAAATCAGCGAAAATCCCAAAACAGTAAAAAATTGTCCTAAAAAAATCTAAAATCAGGATAAGACCTAAAAAAATCTATTATCACAGTGAAAACTTGGCAAACAGGCACCTTGATAATACAAAAAAGAGAGAAATAAGTTTGTCCATTTGTGAAAACCACTTCAGTGGTGCAATGGGTAAGTACCATGGAGAAAACCTATTTTAGGCACCATGTGTAGTTAGATCCATCATCTATTAAGACCATCCCTCATGATTTTAATCACTTTTCCATAATAATACCTACGCTTTCCATACTTGTGCAGAAGTAATTGTCCTGAAATCTGAGCTTAACCCCATGACACTGTGATCACAAAAAAGTCTTCACAAATCAACTTTTAGATCAAATTTCTCAGCTATTATTCCTTCCACAAGCTATTGCGATTGAATTTTCATTTCGATACCAAATAAATATTTTCCCATCAAGATGTATCCTTTTGACGTGGGCTTATCAATCCTCCATCACACAATCATTTTTATGTAAAGAACTTTGGACTGAATGACTACTTGGTCAGGTTAGCTTTTTGTTGATTTTATCTTTATGTTTCGATATACCCTACTCATTATTACATCGATCTTCAATATATTGGTGTATCTTGAATGATTTCTATTGGAATACATGTCATTTGTGACATGATCTATTTGTGATAGCTTTAGTGCATTTTTTTAGATACAAAATTATGATTATGCATGCCTCACTGAGGGCAAGATTCGTACACATACCACAAATCCCTAAACAAGATTGGGTGTGCCAAACCTCTCCATGAGTGTCATTGCATTGGTACCCTTGTGACTAAAATCCTACATTTATGTTCCTAAATCTATCTATTTGTCTCATAGTCTTGTCCACGCAAAGGAACCATGTCACTTGTATTTCCTAACACATAGTGCATACCTCCTCTTGCAAAATTAAACTAGGGTGTGATCTCTAACATAAACAAAATATAATACCACAAAAACCATGTAGATAGGATGCATTTTAGTTAGGGTCATATTGCATTTACCTTGGAAAGGTTCCTATTTATTTCCTCCCTCCTAAAGCTAGCTGAATAATCCTATTGGTTATGATTGATACACACAAAAATAATGTCTGAGTTTGAGTCCTCATTAATTGCATTCACTTAAGTTATTCCGTTCATTGCATTAGTTGTATTATTATGTTGATGAGGAGTTTAAGTATTGGATTAAAATTCAATGTACACAATCACATAATAATATTCATTTAGATGCATTTAAGTTTTTAGGTTCATTATCCATTTATTATCCATAGCATTAATTATTAATCCATATATATTACCTTTTATTATGTATTTTACACCATATTACATTAATCATTATATACACAACATTCACTATATAAATCACATATAAGCATTATCCATCCATAATCACAAAAAGTCATCATATATGCATCACATAGTCTATAATCACACACATCCTACATCACACATGTCAGTCATAAAATCATCATCCATTTAATACATATGCAAATAGGAATTCATAAACACACACATCACATAGGCCCATCAAAATCATGTATATATATGATCATGAAAGAATAATCAAGTGTCCAAAGTCTATAAATACATCAGAATCCATCAAATATACATGTATACATGTCATCAAAATGCCACTGTATATCCAAAATCTCAAAAATGCATGTGTATAAAACATGACGGGTACAAATCATGGTATTGGTCAAGAGGATGTCCCTGCACCTCCTATCTCATCTCCCCCTCTATCCTATGGAGGTATCATCCCTACTGAGGCTTGTGAATCACCCCCACCTGTATTGTGAGTGGAAAATCTCTCACTATATGTCACAAACCTTTGACCCTCGGGAAGAAACTTATAGTATAGACGTCGATAGTACTCCATCTCAAAGACTACTCAGATCTCTTGTCTGTATCCTACAAAGGCATCATGTACCACCTACATCACTCTGGGTCTAGTAGCAGCCTGCTCTAAAATATCTCTTTGCCCTTGTACTCCTTTGATCTTTGTTGATACACATCTATCTCTGCCCTCACCCCCTACAGCTCTAGTCTCAGGGCATCCATCTCCTATTGCATCCTCTCTATCTTCTCCTGCCCCGCTATAACCACTGTATGAGTCTTAATAATAGTGAATTCTCCAGCATCAACTTAGGCCTATAGTGTGTCTATAGAATACTGAAAACTATTCACTCATTCTCTCTCCCTTGTCAATACGCCATGTACACTGGCCATCTCTTCCTATAAACTTCCATTTGATGCCTAGGCAGTCGCTAGTAACCCCTGTAATCTGCCAACCTCTATCTACAAGATATCTCACTCTGTGACCATTGTATCATGAACCTCCTGTGAAACATATCCAAGAAGGGTTCCCTATACCTATCCCTATACTTCTGTCGGTGATGGTCCATGTACTTGTCCCAAAGTCATTGGAGGGACTCTACTTGTGGGTACCCATACCTACTCCCGCCGTCTCTCCACCACCACCCTCGGCTATGCCCTACGGTCCCCCACTCCCTTGTATCCTCCTCCATCCCCTCAATTGTCTCCTCCATCATATCCATCATCCCCTCCAACCCCAACACCATCCTCTCCTGCTATCAACTGCTCATCTACCTGAATAAGCCCTGGGATGGTCAATATGATAGGCCTATGTATGATCCACCACTAAGCATATGCGGGAGTCACTCCTGCATCTCACACCAGATCCTGACCCTGATGTCATAGAATAACTTCTATCCCTAACCATGATTCCCTAGACCCTGGAAATCCACCCCAATCCCCCATAAGTTTCCCACCTCTCGATTCAGTAGTGGATGTGAAAATGAATCAAGAACTACATCCCATGTTCGACCAAACTATCTCAACACCCGTAATGACATGTTTCATGCAATCATATACATTGTCCTCCCCATGAGTCAGTAGTCAGTCTGTGTGAATCCAAGGTAAAATAAATCCTCCCACCCGTCCTTTGTGTATTCCTGCTATTGCTGGAGCTTGTACCCCCACAGATCATACCCTGCATATGGAGTCCAATCATACCCCTGCATCTCATCTGATGTCCTCCACCAATGGATGATGAAATATGTCGACTCATATCGAATCGACGGTCTATATCTATAGGCATATAGATCATATGTCTGTTGAGTCTCATGAGGCCTGATGGGGCATACCACAATGATATGCTCCCATGCCCAAATTAATAACAATGTCACCCCCGCTCCTAATGTCCCACCTCTCTGATAGGTACACATATGTAAATCATAACAAACTATCTGAGGATAGTGTATCCCCAATAGTTATTCTCCCCCTCATCCTCTAACATGGTGTTAAGAACTCATACCCACCCCAAAGGAAATCCATTCCATGCATGGTCAGGCATCAACCGTCCACCGATATGTCCTGCTAAGTATAAGGCCACCTATCGCAACCACAGTCGCGCTACCATCACTACCCACCATGGTAACCAATGTCTCATAGTAGGTATCTGATCATACGGCTGCCCAAAATTTTTCTCTTTATAAGGCTCTGGGTCCTCTTTCATGTAGTCCAAGATCAACCCCCTGATGGGTATGCGGTATATTTGATGTCTTGAGTGATCGTAGCCTCATCCATCGGGAAATGAAAACTAGAAGTGGGGCAATGCCACCTCTCTATCAGTGTGGTCATGAGCACATTATGCACTATCAACTATGACCACAGATGAATGTGATCCAACCTGCATAGTGAAACCTTCCCCCACTCTTTCGGGGTCAAGTCATCAGTAAGTGCCATCGTATCTGGTCAACTCTCTCGCGACCTAAAAAATGATCCTGCCTCCTGCATTCACAAATACACATGTCAGTCCTTGTTACACAACTTAGTCCAACCTGGGGCATCCTAACACCCCCATCCCTTGTCTTTCACTCCCAAACTCCTCCCCCAATGTCTATTATTTTGTCAACCGGCATAGACATTGATTGACCTTTACAGATGATGATTGATGCATACACTGTTCGATGGAGCCATCGATCCATGATCGATGCCTCCGATGATTTCCGTCAGTCACCCTAGTTGACAATTTTCTGCATAGATGATGATCCATTGAACATTGTCCGCGTCCCAGTATACCTTGTCCCTGTAGATGACAATCTTCAATTATCATCTTTGTAGACAACAATCAGAAGATTATCATCTGTAGAGACGACGATCGCCATATTTTTATTTCCATATATGACAATTGGTGGATTGTCATCTACATAGATGATGATCCACTGATCGCCTTGTACTCCCTGACCAAATTTCCCCCATGAAATGCTCCTAAACTAGTGATAAATGTGAAAATTTGAAAATCTAACTAAGCTTAGTTAGGGTACTCACTAGTGGTCATGCATCGGCTGCCCACTAGTGTGTCCAGACACGCTCTCCTAGCTGCCTATGGTCTTGAGGATCGGCCATCACTCTCTTTTGCTTTGTCCTTTTTCTCTTTGTGGGTGAAAGTGACTCCTTCTTGGGCCCTCATGGACTATTTATAGGCCCCTTGGGACATGTTCTCCATCTTGGATCTCTTTTTTTTTGTCTCATTTCTTCTTGCGTCCCAGAAGTCATGCAATTGCCCATTTTTCTTCTTCCTCCCTTCCGCCTATTTTTCAAGAAAATTCTACAAAAAATATTCTTTTGCATTATTTTCTTGAGGATGCACACTCCTTCGCCATCGTTGCTTTAGGACCTTCTGTTCTCTCTGGGGCATCTTGTTTTTCCTTTTTTACTTTGACGTGTTACCATCCTTGATGCCGCATCAAAGAGGCAAAAAATGTAGATGTCTAAAATCATCCCTTAACATTAGAGTTATTTAATTATATTTGTTAAATTCTTCCACCTATTTAATTAAATTAGGTTCATCTTCTATAGTATTTAAATTTAATTTATATACCTCCTCCCTAAGTGTATTGAATTTTATTTAATACCTTTCCTCCATTAAATCCCCCTTTTAAATAATTTTTTAATTTATTTATTCCCTCCACATTCTAATATTCTACTAAGCTATGATTAGTCTAAATTTAATTTAGATATATCCTAAATCTAGATGTAGATCCTACCCTACCCACATCACTCTCAACAAATAGACCTATCCACTAATTAACTAAGGTTAATTAGGCTAATTTTTAGATTCCTACACCCATTAGTCCTAATTATTTTCTCATACATGGGTGAGCAAATTTCTAAAATTCACCTTTTCAAAAATTTATGAAAATTCCTAAACAAGGTTTCTTACAACCTTGATGACACTTTCTTACACTTTCCACAAATGCCTCATTGGACCAATTCTATGAAATTTATGACAAGATCTCTTACATGTATACTTGAAGTACACATTGACCCATCACATCTCAAGTTGCTTACACATGTGTGAGAAAACTTGGACTCTTGCAAGGATTATGTGTCCCTCATGTGGCACCTATGTGAATGTCACATGTGAACCACCTCAGCTAAGTCCCCCAAAGTCTTATAAATAGGAGCCTTGCCAAGAGTAAATCATATTTTATTTTATGCATTGCTATCATGTAAATATTGCTCTAGAATTTCATAGTTCATTTTCATACTTTTCATTCTTAGTTCATTGTTGAATCTAGAAATCACATACTAGGTAAATGGAAATAAATCTTAGTTTTATTTGATCTTGCATATCATTCTAGCTTAGTTTTACATTTTCATCTTCATCATTTGGTGAAGGCTTGAGACAAGTTCCTCATACTTGTTCTCGAGCTCTTCATCACATCAATAGTTTACATTGTAGGATTCACTCCATAGCAAGCAAGAAATCAAGTGGGATTTATATTTTGTGTTGGGAGAGCACACCCACATTCCTCTCTAATACAAAATCTACAAGTCTTGGGTGCACTTGTTTGGCTCATCGGAGGTTATGTTGGAAGCTATTGTGTAGTTGCAAGTTTTATGAATATGTGTAGATTATATTTATTTATCACTAACGTTGCATGACTGAGCTTGTTCCACACATAGTTTTTTATTATACACAGTTTCTTGTTACAATATTAGAAGATTATGGGAGTTCATTGCTGGTTGGGAGAATGACAAGGTGCATATTGCGGGTAAATCTTTCCCACTTACATTAGACCTAATCGCTGAGATTATGGGCCTGCCTCTAGAGGGTATTAACTTTTCCAAATACAAAAAATAGGGAATAAGGCATATAAAGATTTCCCTAAAAAAAATGAAGAGAAGGCTTTTCTTGTTAAGGGAAATGTAGATTACGTTAACATCACTAACATTAAGCTCATTTGGGCAAAATTTTAAAGGGTTATAATGGAATACTTTACCCTAGAAGACAAATTTACCAGAGTGTACAATTTTCACTTTGTTCTCGTGAATCACTTCTGCCTCAAAGTTAGGGTTTCCGTCCCCTACTTTCTGTCGAGCTCCCTCAACCAGACTATTACGGATCACAGAGTCAAATCTAGTCCTATTCTTTACGAGGGTCTATTTTTTCTTATTGCAGAATATGCGAGACCATATCCGGGAGCTAGTCCCTAAGAAAGTGGGATTATAGAAGAGGAAGAGAGTGGAAACCAGTGCTGGTAAGAAGGTAAATCCATCTCCCAGCAAAAAAAACAGAAAGGTTAATCCTGGAGAAAAAAGAGGCTATGCTGTCGATTTTTGATGAAGTGAAAGGTATGAAATCAGAAGATGACAATGAAGATGCTTCTTCCGAGGATGAAACCCTGGTGAAAGGTGAGAAGAGTATCAAGTAGACTCCTAGGAAGGAAAATACTCCAAATGATGAGAATGAGAAAGTGTCAGATGCTAAAAAGGATTCTACTTATGACATTGTGAAAGACCTTCAGAAGTAAATTCTTGAAGAGGTCATTAATCCAATTAATACTATTATTCAAGTTTACATGGAGGATACCCAAATGGGCTCTTGTGAAGATAATGATTATGGTAAAGTGGACAATGAGATTACTGACAAAGATGCGGATAATGAGGTCCTTAATGGGGATGATACAAGGTTCATGGAGATGGATACCCAAGATGATAATGAAAAAGGTAATATTCATGTGGAATCTCGTAGTGCTACTATCAACCGAGAGGATGACTCCATTTGAACTAAGATTATGGCAAGGGAAGAAAACATTGAGAAGGGTGATAATAGGGAGAATCAGAATGATACAGAGGAAGACATCTCAGAACAAGAATTCAACACTAAAAGGGTGACTAACATGAGTGTCCCAACTCTGGAGAAAGTAAGAAATAATGATAAGATGCTAAGGATGTTGTTATCCCTGAACAAAATGGGCATGAAATCCATAGTTGATAACCTTAATGCCCTGTACGCCTTGCTAGATGGGAACAACACATACAAAAATGCAATAAATATTGAAGATGAAGGTGTGAAAAATGATAAACAACTTTCAGGCTCGGGGTCAAGGACCAGATCCAATACTAAAAATAAATTGGCCTCCCAGTCAAAAGATCTCACCAGCCTGAAGGATTCTATCCACAATATCCAGAAACAACTGGTGAAATCTGAAGAGTACCTCAAGATGCTAGACTGAAATGTGTTGCTGGCTGAGTTTTTGTGTTTGTCGGCTGGAAGGTTTCTTTTTTTGCTTATTCTTTTTGTGGGGTTGATTTTCTCATTGTAATATCTGGGGTTGTACCCCCTTTTGTCACTGTCATTTATTGAGGTAGTAGTTGTTCCTTTGGTTCTTGTAATGCTTTATATTTTATCTCTTTTGTAAAGGGTTTCGGGGTCCCTTCAAAACATGTAGTTACCTTAATCAAAAACATTAGAAGATTCATACTGCTTATCTTTGATGATAATGACATTGATAGACTACTCATAGGCTTCAATCATATTGATCATGTTGTTGTTAGAGTAAGTCTATTTTACTTTAGCATCTTTAGAATTTGATGTTCCACCTTTCTCATATTTAGGTAGTGGCTCTTTAAATGCAGTGTGATCATCGTTAGTCTTATGTTGGTCAACCGTGATTATTTCATTGTCAATTAAGTCTTGAATCACATGTTTGAGTTTCATACATTCAATCATTGGCCTTGTGACCTTTGTTTCGATGATACTCATAGTAGTGATCGTGACTCCACCATTTAGGCTTGATTTGGGGTTCCCACGGTATTGCCTCTGGAAAAGTGATGATTTTATGTGTGATAAGAGTCCTTAATGTGGTTTCAAGTGGTTCTCCAAGAGGAGTGAACTTTCTTTTAGGACCATCTTTCCAAGGCGCTTTGTCTTTCTTTGATTCATGATTTCCTTTGAATGTGGATGTAGTATTAAGATCTTTAGTAACTTTTATTCTACTTAACAGATTAAAAATAGGTTGTTTTAGTTTGATGTTTGATGCTTCCACAACTCTGTCATTTACTACATTTTTGTTTTTGTTCCAAAATTAAATAGACTTGTCATTTCCATTGTGATTAGGATGGTTAGAGAACTTGTTTTCTTTGTAGATCTTGATCTCTCCCTTTCTCATAAAAAAATATTCAACTTTGATAGCACTATCCCCTATTTCATCAAAGGTAGTTAGACGTTGCAATCGAAGGCAAAATTTCATTTTTCAGGATCAAATTATTGGTGAAGATATCAATTTTCTCATTTTTAGAGATTTTTCTAGGATGCCTTGCAAATATATTTCTCCACCTTTGAAGGAAGGTGACGAAGGATTCTCCATTTCGTTGTTTGGTGTTACAAAGATCCAACATGGTAACAACGTGTTTAATGATGTAGGAATATTTTTCGATGAATTGCTTGATTAAGTCTTTGAATGATTTGATACCTGGAGGTAATTTGGAGAACCATTCCATGACAGAACCACCTAGACTTCTCAGGAATATTCTCATTAAATAGGTTTGATCATGCATGAATTTCATCCTAAGAGTGCAAAACTCTCTTATATGGTCTTGATAATCACTATCTCTGGTGTATTTATCATACATGGCGATGTCAACCTTTGAGGGAAAGGGTGGCATATGAAATTCTTCTTCAAATGGAAAAGGACATATAGATTCAAGTGAATACTTCTTTGAGGGTTTATCATTTTCTTTCTTCATTTCCATGAATTCAGATTGCACGACACGAAGTTGTTTGGTGAGAAAAGATATAGGGGTTTCCTCCTCTTGGGTTTTGAGTTGCTCCACATAATACCTTAGGAAGATTAACTCACGTAGATGCATGAAGTATTTCTCTTTGTCAGCATTAAGGACTCTCTCCATCATATTTTGATATCCTCTATCTTTTTGACACTTTCTAAACTATTCCATGGTGATTTCTTCATCACTATCAAAACTATCATGATCACTATGGTTACTATGATTATCAAGGTCATGATGTCCTCCCAAGTCATTCTCTTGACGTGACATGTTTTGAGTAGTTTGGTTCTCTTGGTTTGTTTGATTAGGTAATTCTTGATCAAATAGAAGATTCGGTCTTACCATCTCTCCTTGGTCAAAAGTGATCAATCGATGGTGACGTGTATTGTTAGGGTTCTGTTAAAGATGGCATTGGTTAGATCTGGTATTAACCATGAAAATCAGAGAGCCTAATGATTGATAAGGTGTCGATCAATTGTCAAAGGCTTCAAATAGATGATGTGTACAAGAGCTTGTCAAAGTTTGATTGGTTTTGATGATGATGAAGGATGTTGATTCAAGAGGTTGAGGTGAGGATTTTCTGATCTCTAATGGTGACTTCTTAGAATTTGATGCCAAGAAGGTTGAATACAAATATTGATGAAAATTTGATGATCAAGTGAACCAGATGTGATGACAGTAAGGTGTTAGACTTTGATGTCAATAAATGTGTTGATATGACTGGAAAGGGGTGATCCCACAATAGTGAGTTACACTTTTTTGCCTAAACGGATAGTGAAGTCTACATTTTGAAAGAAACTTTCAGATTCAGATGCATATTTTAGTTAAACTGTTTGAAATCAAAAGATGAAGTAAACTAGAGTCTTTAAGGATTTTCTGTCTAATTCTAAATATATATATATATATATATATATTTTTAATTGATTTGAATGGTTTTTTTTCTCCCACGAAAAACTGCAATGTTGTTGAAAACGTCATTTTCAAAAAGTTACATTGACTTCATAGAGCATAACTATTTTTCTAAAATAGATATCAATGCGCTTATTTAGAATTTGGTTTTGTAACATCTATACGAAGGGTATGCAATTGGTTTGATGACATTATCATTATTATTGCATATTTTATCAATGTTTGAAGTCGAGTAAACTGTAATTTTGACATACATTGACTACATAGCTTATAACTTGTGCATTTATCGAAATTCAAATTTTTTTAATAGAAAGTAGGCTCGAAGATGGAGGGCACTGTTATTTTTCAATTTTTTTTTCTCTTTTCTACTATTTTTCATTGAACGTCAAACTTGGACGTTTATATTGGATAGAAAACCTACATTCGATGCACGTCAAAAAACATAAGCCTAATTAATTCAAAAATTATCAAATATATATTTGTTAGAAAGATCATTCAGATTACTTGTGCGATGAAAAAGGACGTCTCCTTATTTTTCCATTTGAGCCCTGCGCTTGAGCCCCAAAGCCATGAAAACTTCATATTTGTGTTAGCCTCTGCAAATGGTCTCTAATCAGAGACTTTCGATAGAAAGTAGTTTCGATCGAAACTACTTTCTATAAAAATTAATTGAGTGGGATTTCCATAATCAAGGACTTTCGATAGAAAGTACTTTCTATCGAAAGTACTTTCTTAATCCGTCTACTTTGCAAATTTCAGGAGGAATTGATTCCTACAAAAAATTGTAACCCACTATTGTGGGTTCACCCAAAGATGACCAAAAAGGGTACTTGGATCACTAATTTGATTTTTCAAAGATTGTACGGAAATGCCTCCTGTCCTAGAAATGAAACTTTAAAATCAAGACTGATTTTCCCAAAAATAAAAGTTTAGACACCAAAAATGAACTTTTTACCAGAAACAAAAGTATATAGACAACAAGCAAACTTTCTCCCTAGAAACAAAATAAAAATGACTAGAGATAACTTTCAGAAAATGATGTCACAACTGAATTTCCCGAAAATGATCTTTTTCTAATAGGAAATAAACTTTTCAAGACAAAAAAAACCTTTTATTGACCCAAAATGTACTTCTCAGGACAGCAATGAAATTGTTTTTTTCCAAAGTAAGAGTGATGTTTCCAGCGAGCAATTTTGATGTTCAATGTTTGTTGAAAGGTGAATTTCTGCAGTATCACTGGAACACACATAGAAAATAGAGCACAAACACTTGTCTTGTCTCTAGAATCCCGCCATAGAGTGTATGCTCAAAATTATTTTCAAAAAGTGTTTTCATGGGTTTTACACAAGTCAAGAACGTAACAAGCAATCTAACCTCAAAAGTTTGGCTATAATTCCAATTCCATGGGCCATGCTAAGTATACTTGGATCTCGTGCGCATGTCCCTATCAATCTAATGGGTAATCTTAGGTGAAGATGTCAAGAAATAGTTACACATGATTGATCCTTCAAGGAGTGTGTAGGTAGGGGATCCCTTTTGGGGCTTGCCCGAGTTCAAGGTAGTCCAAGAACCCTACACCTCATTGCCAGGGGTATACATATGGTGAGTGTAAAATTCTTCCAGGGTGACACAACCCCTATGCACCATGAAAAAAACACCAAGGCTAAAAAGGAGGATAGTAGCTTAAGGATTTAGATTGGGTTCCTATTTAGACCATTAGGGATCTCCTAGAGGAGTGATCCCAATCACATTTATCTATCATGGTTTTGACACAATAGAATTTTTCTATCGTAGCTTGGCTTTATCTTGTGTTCACTTTGAGTCGTTCTCATGAGGTGAGTACTTTTTCCCACTGCGACAGGCTCTCTATGGTGTAACAAGAATGTAAAAGTGAATCTCATGTATGGGTCAGTATGCCTAATCACCTCAAAGAAGTGAGAATAATCTCCTATCACAATTTATATTCTAAACAAATTAAACACACATTCATTCTTCTCCTACAATTTCACATTTTTGGGATGAAATCAAGAGTACTTATGGAGGTTCCCAAGCGAAGACGAGTTAAATGTGTTTCTAGGTTTTTGATCACCTCAAAGAAGTGAGAGCATAATCCCCTAACACAAGTGAAAATTCCTTCAGGTATTGACCAAATAAGATATGTTCCTATGAAATTGAAATCAAATTTAAAGCATCAAACACATTGTTTGGTTTATTCCATTAGGCAACCTGAAAGATAAATACATTAGTAGTTTTGATTTCATTTGTCTTTGACATTCATCCTATAAAAACATGTAAGATCCTTTGCATTAAGATAATTTGAGCAAACAAAAGATCAATTCGTTAGGCTTAGCCATAAAATTCAACTGAAAGACTTGAATTCATTGTCAGCTACCCCAGAAATGAACTTTTGTCAACCAAAGATGAACAATATCCAAAAGATGAAAAAATGATCACCAAAGATGAAACAATTTAGCGCAAAGACAAACTATTTATTAGAAATGAGAGTTTTAATACCGGAAACGAACTTGTTTTTCTAGAAACGAGACAATTCTGATCGGAAACAAACTTTTTAACCAAAAATAAAGTAATTAAAATCAAATATGAAATAATGGTGAAATGGACTCTTCCCGAAAATGAAGAAATAATCCCCAAAAATGAACTTTCTTTGACTAGAAATGATCTTTCTTTGTCTGGAAATAAACTTTCCTTGCCGGGAAATAAATTTTCTTACTAGAAACAAACTTTGTTTGTAGAGTCTTCGACATGCAAGCACAAAAATGTCATAAATATGTGGAATGCTAGGCATCAGCCCCACAATGGGCACCAAAAATGTTAGTAATTATTGTGCACATGTATCTGCAACACAACACTTTAGTAAATCATTATTTCAATTGGTTAGTTCATGAAAATCAATCAAATAGCCACAAAATACAAGTGAAGATGACTTATTTCTTCCTAGTCATGAAGATTATGATCTAATTATTAATTCTCTTAGAATTATGCATATTAGATCAGTGAATGACACTCATGAAATAAAAGATTTCAATGAAGTATAACTAAAAGAATGCACAATTTATAATCACGATGAAGATATTAATGAAATTGAGACTAAGAATGATGCAATTAACCAAAAATGCAAGCTAAATCTACTGAATTATGCAACTACATGATGAATTCAGATGTGAATTACTATGATGAATGGTCTACAATGATAAATTACTACTAAAATGAGCTCTCAAATGCACAAATTATATAAGAATTCAAACTAGCATGATCTACTTGCAAAATGATGGATGGATATGAAATGTCGTGATTGAGGGTTGATTTTATAGAGTTTCCCTTGGAGGGAAAGTGATTCAAATTTGAATTTGAATTGGATGGCCAAGATTCAATTTGAGTTGAGTGGTTCATATTCAAACTTGATTGATTTGTGTCCTTGAATCTAATTGGTTGATGTGTTTACTTTTGTGTCATGTTGAGATAATATTAAGGATTTAATTAAATCAAAGTAATTAATATCTTTAGCCATGCGGATTTTTTGATCTTTATTTAATTAAATAGCTAGGACATTAATTTCTTAGGACTATTGATTTGTTATGCAATTTAATTTATTGAATTCAATTACATAATTATGCTTTAGGGTCCTTTGATTTAATTTGATCAGTTTGATAACATTGACTTTTATTTTGGTCCATCGATTATGCCTTGACCAATTTTAGGTGATTACAATAAGAGTATGTAGACATGAAAAGTTGTGTGTGTGTGTGTGTGTGTATAAACTTAAATTATTAAACTCTTAACCATTATATTTGTAGTACATATTGTAAGCATTAAAGTATAACAATGATATGTAATTGTTGATTCACTTCATTCATCCCCCAATTAAAATAATTTCGACGTGAGTTCGAACAATGCAAAATAATTTGAAAATCTTAATTTATCATTGTATCAATTAAAGGACACATTTTGGATTACCAATCACTCATGATTGTAGTTCACTCATGGTAGATACCTCAAAAATAAAATGATGCCAATAAAACTAATAAATAAGAGAAACTTTATTGGAAGAAGCACCCACAAAACAACATAACCTTCAAGTCAACAAATACAGACTAGGTACTAAAAAATGAGAGAGAAAAAATAAGAAATTATTATCCTCTATGTGTAGTGTTAGCAAGGGACCCAAAGTGGACTAAGCTACCTTTGAAGGTCTACATGGAGTGTCGCATGGAATGAAAATAATTAATAAAAAATGCATTGCTACATACGAGTTTGAATTGGTCAACTCAACATTTTATTTTTGCTTATGTACATGCCTATGTCTTAAACTAAGTCTTGTTGTAAATTCCCAAGTCTTCTAAATGATGTTAATATTGTTGCCAATGTTGTGTGAATTCCTATATTTTCGATATATTTTATATCATGTAAATATTGTTTTCTAATTGTTTATGTCTTCTATAGGATGTAAATGTTTTGATTAATAGGCAAAAACAAGTTTTGAAGGGCCTGAAACCCTGAACAAAGAAAAAACTTAAGATAGAGCATTAAGAGTTCCCCAAAAACACAACTGACCAGCCATAAAAAAAGGACATAATCCCCAAAATACACACAAAAGATCTGAGCCAAAGAGAAGATCAACACCCTAGAGAAAAAACAACCAAACCGCTGCACAAGATATACCATTAGAGAATCGTAGCATAAGGAGGAAGAACTATATTTTTATCCCCTTCATATGGGATCACAAATTCATGTTAAAAGAAGGTGAGGACTTCTTAAAATGTTTTTCTTTAACTCTTATCCAACCTTCTTCAACACTAGCATCCTTATCCTGCCAGCACAATGAATCCAAAGCTGCAAATCCAACACCCAACACTGGAGTTGAATCTTCCAGTGAAACAACCAACTCAGGACCAACATTGGACCTAACCAAAGGGAAATCAAGAAGAAGGACAATAGAATTAGAACCAGCAGCAGTCAAAACAACATTAGGGTCAGCAGCACCAACACCCTCGAAACCACCAACAAAAAGCCTGGTCTCAACCAATGAAGAAAGAGCAAGACCAGGTCCAATAGAAGGGATAGGAAAAAGATCCAGAACCAACAACATGACCAGTAGTCCTAGCAGACCCAACATGAGCAACAACCTCCTCAATAATAGGCACTGAATTTCCAATATAAGGAACAACCACCTTCCCACACTGAGAGGAAATTTTCAGGACAGTGTAATGTCGGGTAGAGGCACCCTTCCACCAAGAAGGAGAATATTTCTTCTTCTTAGTGTCAAAGCCACATTTGGATGAAATGTGACCAGTATTAAAACATTTTTGACACCTAAAAAGAATACCTGCATATTCAAGTTGTTGGATCCAATATCCCAAGGATGATTCACTTTTGATTTCATCTGGGAGGCCCTTCCAAGTGTCAAGATCTACCAAGATGCGAGAAAAAGTGGAATGATACGTATTGTAAGAATCATTATCAGTCATCAAAAATTCCCCCAAAGCCCCACCCACTTCCTCAAGGATGGAGTCATGCCAAAGATGAAGGGGCATGTTAGGGAGCCTAACTCTTATAGGGATCTTACTGAAGACTTCAGTGGAAGGATTGAAATCAGGGTGCCACGGCTTTACCATAAGCAAAAAGAATTCATCCTCCCAACAAAAGAAGTAATCACACAGGATCGTAGATGTAAATGTAAATGTTGTTATGTGAATCAACATCTATTGCATATGTGCCAATATCTACTGTAATATTTCTTCTTTATGATGTAAATGTTTTAGCCACTATAATGTGATTACATGTGTGGGTTTTTTAGTCATATTGTTAATGCCTATTTTTTCTAAAATATATAAATGTTGTAGGAACAATACTGCATCTACATACATGTCTTCTTTCTCATTTAATTATCATAGTACACATCACTTACTCCATGCATAGTTGCTAGCAATAGACTTCAAGGTGTAACGTTCACAATCAAGCAGCCAAAACATATTAGCAAATTTGATTGTTCATACATCCATCAAATCCTTTCCTTCATCTCACATGAATCGATCACCCCAAACAAGGCAACTTAAATTTGATACTTATTTCCACATATGCATTCAACCAAATCAATGAACACCTCAAATTAACAACATTTGCATTGTATACGCTTTTGTACAACAATGCCAACAATATTCACATCGTATAGGGCATTAAATCTAAGCTATTATGAGGTGGTAGAATTTGGGAGACTTGGTTTCCTAAAGGCATTTGGTTTTGAATTACGTTGCAGTCTACATTTCAAACTAGATAGCAATGGATACTCGCAACATAATTCAACACTAAAAATTCTTTAAGTAATTAATGTCTCCCCCATATACTTACATAATACATGCTAGACTTGAACATGTATTAGCAATCAAAATATACTAGCAAATTCAATTGTTCCAACATCCATCAAGTCCATTTATCCATCTCACAACTCAATCACTCCAAACAAAATGACAAAAAATTAAGACTCTATCCTAAAGAAGCATTCAATCAAATCAATGAACATCTCAAATTAATAACATTTACATCATATAGGTATTGCATAATAGTGCCAACAATATTTACATCATATAGGACATTAAACTTAACCTAGTATGAGGTGGTAGCATTTGGAAGAGTTGTTTTCCCAAATGCCTTTGTTGTTCAACTATATTCTAGTATACCTTTCAAATTGTATTCTGGATGTGCAACATTCTTTAACACAAAAAAGGCTTTTGGAGATACATTACTAGATATAGAATAGAGTCTAAATTGTATTGGTGCCTATTGAAACAAACACTTGAGGAGATGTGTGTAGGCAATGAGGTGTGCATGAGTGAGATGAGCAAGTATGTGAAGCATTCAGGCTTAGTTGGAACCATTAGAATTCATTGAATGGGAGGGGATGCATAGTTAATTTGTTTGTTAGGAGGGAAAGAGAAAGTGATTCTTGATAAATACAAGGAAGTGGACATTGTGGGTGATCAAATGCTTATTGATCATGCAATGCTATGAACATATATCAATAAAGTATCACACAATGTTCAGGGATGGTTTTGACCTAGGATCACTCAACCATCCAAACATACAACAATTTTTCCCCTTCCATAGATCAAACACATACATGTAGTAGAATGCATCCACATAAGTGCTATGAATTTAATTACTCCTTAAAAATTGAACATACATCCTAACAAAAAGCATGTCAATGAAAATGTAAAACCCTCTTTGAAGAGCATATTCAAGAAATTTAATCTTATATTTAAAGAAAAATATGTTATTATTTGACATACATAAACAAGAAAGGATGCATTTATATACTTCAATGGTTCTTTTGTGATTGTTCCCTCCCAACCTCACTCAAACCAAACAAAAAATGATTGCGGAGATGGTTCTTTGTTGGAAGCATGAGCCAACTATCTTAGACATGTTATCAACCCTTGTTAGTGGATTTGGAGTGGTGGTTACATTAGTATATATTGGTCTTGAAAATGGAGTGTAGCTTACTTAGGATGTGCTCAAACTTGAACAATTGATAACAACAAAAAAGACTTAGGGATATTGATGTTCGACAATTCCCAAAACAATGTATGATTTTTTATTTAAGGGTTAGTAGATTTCTTAACCACCTTTCACTCTACAAACCCCCTCCTCACTACACCTCTATCTTTTTTTCCTTCATCATTTTACCTTTAACCCTCTCATGCTCATATTTCCAATTGTTTTCTACCTTTGTAAAAATTTATGGTACCCTTATGATTCGACTTTGGCTTGCTCCTTCAATTCCTTGCCACAACATGTGTTTCCTTTCTCTCCTTCCTTTTCCAGGCTAGGCTTTGAGCTCCTCTAGCTTGTTCTTTCTTTTCTCTCATTGCATTAATCTTCAAGAGAGTCATATAGTCATATGTTGTTACCAACTTAGACGGTAAGCTCAACCAAATTCTATTGTCGTCAACATTGTTGGTTCTTTCATTGACAATGTGCATAGGTAACTTCACAAATTTGCTGATGCTTGAATCTTTTTGGTAATCCATTGCCTGATAAAATTTTGAGTCATTTCTACATTCACCTTCATTGTAAATTGGCTCAGTATCTTCATTGAAGTTTGCATTGCCTCCAACATATGAGCTCTATACGTCCATTTGAATTGTACACCTTGGACAATGTTGTGTAGAAAGAAAATAAAATAGAAGGTTTGAGGTTGATTGCCAGGTCTTTGTAAAGGCATTGATTTATTCTTAGAATGAGTTCAAGATGGCACTTTTTAGACCCAGTCTACTAGGACTCACCATGCAAACTGCCCTTAAAAAGGTTGGGGCTAATTTGGCATATCTAAGCTACCTCTTCCTTAGATTGATAATATCAAGGCCATAATCAACTGAAGTCATCTCTTGACATGATTTGACAATTAAATACCCTCTTCATTTGTTGTCAAGACAGTTTGAGGACCTTTCTTTAATTTTGATGCTAGCCCACTTAATCAATTGGTGAGAGTGTTAGTAATAACTGGGAGGGGGGTGAATCAGTGGCCTAAAAATTTATCTTTTAAAATTTAATCCACCAATCAATACACCTCAGATTATTAAGTCCCTACAAGATGCATGCCTTGAAATACTTTAAATAATTAACTATCTGTCCGTTTACCTTGTCTGTCCTTATTCTCCTTGATTACCGATAAGTTGTAAAACTTATTTACCGATGCTCAATAAATATACAGAGTATACCAATCAATCCAGAAATGCATATGTGAAATGTAAAATAATAAAGTAATAAACCATACACACATAACACATGGATTTTAATGTTGAAACCCTGTTAAGGGAAAAAACACTAGGACCGATACCCCAGATTTTCACTCTTCTGAAGTGAGCCCTGTTAGGAGCCAACCCTGTTAAAGGTTACAAACACACTGTTAAGTGCGACCTTGTTAGAGGATTTTTATACATAGGTTGTCACTTAGTATCTGGCATCTACGCTACCATCCTTGAATCAGCCTTCTTCGTAGACTGCCAATAGGCTTTATGCTAATCTTACTACCATCCTTGAATCAACCTCCTTCTTAGACTGTACATAGGCTTTAGGTAAGACCAATGCTACTTTCATGAATCAACATTTTTGGTAATCTGTTAGGATATACCTCAATTATAGAAGACTGTTAAGTCCTGCTCTGTTAAGAGACTTGATGCTTCAATGGTTAAACTGAAACAC
>MU226163.1:757288-809931 GCA_018584345.1 Thuja plicata | reverse complement strand
TATTTAATTAAATGGGGGAAATTGAATTTAATTAAATAAGAGGAATTTAATTAAAAGGGAGATTAAATCTTTTAATTAAATAAGAGGAATTTCATTTAATTAAAAGGGAGATTAAATCTTTTAATTAGATAAAAATGATCAAACCTTAGGAAATATTAAAATAATTGAATAATTGAACTAATTACAATTTGACCAAGGAAATTGATTTGAATTTAAAATATTGCAAAGCATTGATTTAGGAATTTGATAAAATGATAAAATGATAAATGGGGCCCAAAGTCTAGGCGACCATTTTAGGGTGCATACACTTGCCAACTGTATAAATCAATTGCTTAACTGTGGTTGAATAAATAAAACAACCAATTAAGTCTATCCTTAAGCTCTGTCAGCTAGATATTTTATCATTTTCTGATCTCTCTGTTCTGTTGGTCAATTCTACAGTTCGTCGTCGGTGACAACTGCCAGTTCCGTTGGTGTAACTTCAGTTAGCTTCGGGATCTCCGTCCGTCGGGCATCATTGGATCTTGCTTGTCGGGAAACTATGTTTTCAGCTCGTTGGGCATCCTGTGATTCTGCTTCGTTGGGAAACACTGTGAATTTATCTCTGTCTTTACCGATGGTGTGCACTCCGTCGGTGTTGTCTGTCACTTAGTGAATACTTGAGTTTTATGCATTGCTGAAAGCATAATCTTTACTCCATTGATTCTCTGAAGTCTTTGGCATTATGTACATGACCGTACAGATGATATCAAGTTGACATCAATGACAATACAAACCATTAACTGATTTAATGTCTTGCATCATCTTCAACTTAACATTATCAAACATTTAATCAGTTACATTTCATTAGAGAGTGCTTGTTGAAATTCTCCATTTCTTTTCTCCAAGACTTGTGGACATATTGTTATCCTTGAGCTCCATTCATGTCTTATTTTGACCACTTCCATTCTTGCCATGTTTTATTTTGAATTCTTATAGGTATACTAACCTCCACTATTGCCTCAATAGGTTCTGAAGTGCTCTTGGCATGAAAAGGAATAGTGCAAGAAACCTTTTTGTTGCCCTTTTCTACTAGGCCAGGTCCCTAATCAATCTATGTTCATCATTTATAGAGAAGAAGAAACAAGAATTGAGACAAAAGTTTTGAGATTTTGAATCTCTTTTATGCATAGTAAAGGAAACAAAAACCCTTAACCATTCAACTTGAATATCCAACCATTAAACAAATGGGCCTCTACCAATTCACCAATTCTTGTTTTCCAATTCCAGGTCAATTCCAGCAAACAAACGAGTCGTTAGTGTGATAGTAATATGATCAAGAATGGAATAAAAATTTTAATATTAGATAAACAAAAAATCTTTTACCATTTTCATAACCACTGAGAATTTATTTGCTTTCAACTTGAGTATGTAGGTTCAATGTGATGCTTTAGCAACATATTATTAAATGATAGTCAAACAAATTTTTTTTTGAATTGTACAATTTGACAGATTCTGTTATGTAAGATGTTCACAATTTTTCTTTTAAATCAGCTTTCTACTTTGATGATTTCAAATTGGCATTAACAATAAAATTAAAATTCTATACATGCAGTTATAAAATATTTACATCTTATACAACAAATAGACATTACAAAATAAAATTTACATTTTATAATAAAAATAGCCATTATTAGTTTAATAGCCATAGTTATTAACAATGTAAGAAAAATTCCATGTATATACGTACATTGCACTAACTACAACATCTTTATCTTATAGAACAAATAAGAATTAAAAATATAACACAAAATCCTATTACACTATGGTGGATAAGATATGTACATCATAACAAAGATATAGGCATTTACAAAAAAAACATTTACACATCTAGAAGAGCTAGTTGTTAATCATTTAAGAATAATTAGTCGTTAACAAAATAACTAAAAAACCCCATGTAAGCACTTGCAATTCACGTACTACAATAGTTTCATCAATTAGAACATATAGGCATTAACAATATTAAAAAAACCCCATATGCGCACTTAAAGTACAACGGTTAAAACATTTACACCCAAACTGTCCACTTTCCCACATTTAACACACACTATTTGTTGTTCCATCTTGGCCAACCACATTAAAAGTTTAGAACAAATAATTTAGGGTATACACAATAGTTAGGCATATATGTAACAATAATTACATATTAATGAAGGGATGATCAATGTTATTTTAGAAGAGTACATAGTAACATTGTAAGAATTTCCTTTTTGCTTGTTAAATTTTCTAGAGAGCTTTGTGCTTGGCGCTAAAGATATTTCTCACACCTAGGGTAAGAAACCCATCCCCTTGCATCAGGGTCTAATTTTCAGGTTATACCACTTCCAATCGGCTCTCTACCCTCCTAAACCTATTGTTGTCTATGAGGCCCCTACCTCACAATCTCCCTCGCCTGCTAGCATTATTGATAGGTCAAGGAAAAGCAAAAAGAAAGGTATTAGGAACTGGGGAGCCCTTAAAATTGCTTCTTACCCTCCCACCATAGACATCTTGAATTCTAATACCCTTGCTCCTGATGCTTGCATGAAAGGTAAAGGACCCATGTTGTCCACCTCCAAAAGGAAAGGGAGAAATCCCTCCCTCCCACCCCCACCAAGAAAATTAAATTCTATGTTGAGGAGGTGGACAATGAAGATGAGGAGGAGGTGGAAGAGGAACACAGTACCCCTCGCAGATCCAATAGATTGACCACTAGGTCTACAAAGTAAGGAAATAAGTTACTGGTTGATTATGACTCGAAAGACAACATTGTAAAGGGGAGTCACAAAATTGTAAGGGAAAGTGAGAAGAATAAGACTAATGAGTGCGAGGATAAAGATGTTGATGCTATTGGTAGCTCTAACAAACCTACCTCTAACAACTCTACTCACATATCTACCAATGTGAAGGAGGGACCCATGGATCATGTTGAAGGTATGCTACTAAATGAGGATAATCCTATTCCAACCAAACCCAATTCAGCTCTTGCATCGGATTTGACTAACTTGCAAAGTGAGATGGACAATCTGAAGAATAAATTAGGGGAAATGGAACAAAAAAATGGGGAACATATCCAGGTTTAGCCTCAGGGTAATGCACAACTCTGCAAATTCCCTATACCTGCTCTAGCATAAGATTCTTGCGTAATATGAACATGATGAAGGTTATTACACAGATTTGTTTAAATTGATCACAAATGATTGGAGTTATGTGCTATACCAGTTGGGTTGTGACATTAGACCCTCACATAAGGCTTAAACATTGGTTGATCAGAGCTGCGACTCCCTACCCCTCTGGGGTTTTCTATAATACTTTACCTATTGGCCTGGACACCTTTATGGACTATAGTTCATTTTTTATGTTTTTCGGTTGTAAAAGTAGGATTTTGGCTATTTTCTGTTACGAATGGTACTATGTTGTATTGTAGTGGCAATTTTGAGGATGATAGGCTACTTGACTATGACCTATGGTTATATAGTTAATTCTTTTAGTAGTTATGCTCTAGGCTGGTTTTGATGTTTATCTTCTATTAGTGTGCTATGTGTGTACACCCTTGGGTTGTGGTTATGTAAGGGTCAACACCCTAGTTTTGTTGTTGATTAATATAAAAAATGTTGTAAGAATATTTGAATCCCGTAGATAAAAAAATACTAACAATAAAATTGAAAACCTAGCATATATACTTGTAGTACAATGGCTAGAACTTTAACAATTCATATGGAATAGATATGTTTGAACAATATATCTTAAAACCCCATACATGCACTTACAACCTAGTGGCTAGAAGATGTACATTGTATACAAAAGATAGGCACTCACAGTTTAGAATAAATCATAGAATATAATGTTGACATCATATAGAACAAATGAGAAAGATAAGCATGGATAATATAACTATAAACCTGCACCTAAGAAAGCTGAATCAAAGCCCCTAGATAGACAATAATTTGAGGAGAGCTCATCTAGCTCTAACTTTTTAGAAAAGGAGGAACAACCTCCTACTTAGTTTGTTTAAAGGTCTACAAGGCATAAATAACCATCTAAAATGTATTTACCTAATGCCAAGAGATGTAATTTTTAAATACTAACAGGATGAACCCAAATTTGTAGAAGAGGTATTAGGTATGAAAGATGTAGAATTGTGGAGCATTGTTATGGATGAAGAAATGAAAAATTTGAAAAAAAAACTATACATGAGATCTAGTACCATTGCTTGAAGGAGGAAATCATGTTGGTTGCAACTGTGTGTTCAAGAAAAAGATTGATCCAAATAGACGTATTGAGAAGTACAAAAAATGGTTTGTTCCAAAAGGTTACTATCAAGTTGATGGTGTTGATTATGGTGAGATTTATTATTCTATGTGAAAATTACATCCATTAGTTTTTTTGTAACTGTTGCTACTTATGATCTAGAGTTTAAGCAAATAGATGTGGAAACAACTTTCATTCATGGTGATTTGGAGGATATTTATATGACATGGTCAATATCACTATATGGTGAAGGTAAACGTAATTTGGTTTGTAAATTAAATAAATTTTTGTATGGCCTCAAAAAAAGTCTTAGAATGTGGTACCAAAAATTTGTTACATATGCATTGTCTTTGATATTTAAACATTCTAAATCAAATAATTGTGTTTATTATTAAACATATGGTGATCATTTCTTACTTATTGCATTATTTGTTGACAATATGTTGTTTATTAGTAAAAAGAAAAGAATGATTTTAAAACTTTAGTCTCAACTTTTAGCTAAATTTGAAATGAAAGACCTTGTGGACCTAATACATTTTTAGGAAGAAAGTTAGAAGAGAGAGTTAAAAATGCTATGGATTGGCTGGAGAATTCATGTCATTTCAATTTTATAGAGGTTTAAAATGCAAGATTGTAGACCATTATGTGTTCCATTTACAATTGGAACAAAGTTATCTACTTCAAATTGTCCAACATTGTCATCAAAGCTGAAAAACATGAGAAAAGTGTCTTACCAAAGTGCAGCTAGAAGTTTAATTTATGTTATGATCTACACTATAGCAAACATTGTCCAAGAAGTGAGAGTTCTTTCTAAGTATATATCTAATCCTAGTAGAGTTCATTGGGATGCATTAGTTTTTTTTAGATACTTTAGGGTACCTTAAAGTATTCCTTGTGTTATCATGGTAATTTACTAAGATATGGATATTTCCTTTATATTCATGGTTATGTGCATTCAGGTTGGGCAAGTGATGTTGATATAAAAAGATCCACTAGTGATTAAATGATTATTTTATTTCGTGGTATAATTAGTTGAATGGCTCAACATTAGGTTATGGTCACTTAGTTCACTATGAAGGTGAGTATATGTAACTACTCGTAAAGAATCTATTTGACATAAGAGATTATGATTATATTTTGAAATAAAACAAAGTTTAGTGATAGTTTATTATGATATTTATAGTGCAATCTACCTAACTAATATTCATAAATTTCATCAAAGGACCATACACATTGATGTACATCATCGTTTGGTCGGAGATATGGTTGAGGATGGTAGGGTAAAGCTAGTTAAGATTAAGAATTTAATGAATGTTGCGGATCTTTAACTAAGCTTGTGAGCGCGAATAATTTTAGATGGTGTTTGGAGTCTAGAACTTTAAAAATCAATATATCACATTCTTTTGTTGTGCAATAATGATATAAATATTTGCATTCACTCTGCCAAGTTTATTTGAATAATAGATTCAAACAATTTGAAAATAATTTATGAAAGTACATCCATATCATTAATTTCTTTCTTTCATGAATTAAACCTCAATGTACAAGATGTACATATATTACTAACCATGTACTCCTAGTTCCCATAGATATGACAAGTTTTTGCCCATACGTGTGGAAATAAGGAGGCACCTTCATAAGTTTAGTACCATATAGTTATAAACTTATTTTACATAAATAAAGTGTACATGCCTTAACCCTATCTAAATGATAGGGTCATGAATATATAACCAAGAGCGAGTAAGGACAGTTTATGTCCATATAAGTGTAAATAAGAAGGCACCTTTATAAATTTATTACCATATTATTATCAACCTATTTAACATAAACAAAATATAATTGACTTAACCCTATCTAAATGACATCCATGAAATGTACTTTATAAACCTATTTATAAAAATCCATTCATATCAATTTCTTTTTTTCACGATTTTTTATGTAAATGATGTGCCCTTATTACTGACTACTTATAGTTTCCATCGATTTAGCGGGTCGATGTCCATATAAGTGCAAATAAGGAGGCACCTCTATAAGTTTAGTACCATATAATTATAAACCTATTTTACATAAATAAAATGCACATACCTTAACCATATCTAAATGATAAGGCATGAATATATAATTAAGAACCAATAAGAAAGGTTTATGTCCATATAAAAGCAAATAAGAAGACACCTTGATAAATTTAGTACCATATAGTTATAAATAAAGTATACACACCTTAACCCTATCTAAATGATGACGACCAAATGCACTCTTAGAAACATATTTATGAAAATACATTCATGTCATTAAATTGTTTCTTTCGTGAATAAACTTTTAATGTACATGAATGTGCATATATTACCAATCATGTACTCCTAATTCCCATAGATGTGGTGGGTTTATGTCCATATAAGTGGAAACAAGGATGCACCTTTAAAAGTTTGGTATCATAAATGTAATAGTATGCTTTGACCACCTACCCATACCCTTGATCTTTCCACTAATTTAATAGTTGGGTTGGGTTAGGTTAACGGTGGGCCTCTCCTAGTGGCATTAGTTGAGTGGAGTGTTCTCCCCTCCCTAGTTGTCACCAACTTATTAGTGGAGCCCTCTCTCAAGAGAGAAGTTATTCTTCCCCTCCTAATTTAGAGCAAGAAAGCGTCAAACCTAATGATGAAGTCACCAGCACTTCAATCCACCTAGAATTTTATATCCTGAAGCATAGGAAGGAAGCGACAGTGACCATGTTGGTGACATCGAATTAGAAAGATTTCAGCCGGTTGAATAAAAAATTGATCAAAGTTTTTGTAGCCTGCCTTTGAAACTTTTAGATTTTATGTAAGTATTGACCTATCATAAACAATCTCACTCGGAGCATTGAAGTTTAGTAAATTTTAGATGAGCGGTGAATCCTCTTAAATGATCTTGAAGTAGGCAAAGATAAGAATATTTCAGGCTCCCCTCTTATTTTACCAAAAACATTGTTGTTTTATCTTCCCCATGGATGACCTGACATTGACTTCTCTTGTGGTTTTCATTAAAAGCTGGGCATCAAGTGGTTAAGACTGTACACTTCATGGAATATTCAAAAACTATTAACCCAGCAGAATTAATATTTTCTGTGAAAAGATCCCTAACCTCAAATTGTAGTAGTTTCAACAGTCCATAAAAACTAAAAGTAACAAACACACACAAGAACCAAACTAGTTAAATACCCTGGAAACAACTTCAATATAATAATGAGTTTGATAATCTAAGAACTACTCACTTAGACTTCATATGAGAAGAAAAACAATCATCTTCTGAAGTCCAGACTACTCCAACCAGACATCTTACAAACTGCAAAGCCTTTGGCGCAACATTTCCTCATAAGCTGAGATGGAAGACTAAAAACATCTTTTCCACCTCATCATGCTGATTCCTGACAAAGCAAGAATATCAAATGGTAGAATTTCCAGCAGAGCAAATAAATACCTCTCAACAACCCCAACACCCAAAGGGACCAGATATATTCATCTCTAATAAAATTTAGCACAAAGCCATGACATAACATGTCAATAAGCAGAACGGGCCAGCAAAACTTGTTTTCTGACAAACAAGATTGGATATGGAACACCTTTCCACTACTAGGAAGTGAGGGAAGACCCAGAACAGAGAAAACCCCATTAGGTCCTCAATATGCTTCAAGGGCTTAAAAGAAGCTCCCACACATGTTACCATGGAGGCAATCAGAACCCAGGGGACGTATTTCTAAAATATGCAAGTATAACCAAAATATTTCTCAAACCAAGTCTGCTCCATAGAAAATTGTGGGTCTTCTAACCTCAATTTACGGCATGCTCAATTGATTGGAGTTTGGACACAAGAAAAACCTTTTATTAACAGAAAGACATATTGCATGATGACATTTGTTATGTACAAGACTTATTAGTTATTTGTCTTGAAAATGATTTTTTTCATTGGATGAAAGTTATAACAAAGAGACTTGATACTAATAACTTTTAATCAAGCCTTCTTAGTAGGTATGCAACTTGAACCTTTTTAGTTAAAGGCATGATCCACTCGCCATACAGATTGGCAATCAAAGAGGGTTGAATTTTGTAGGTCGAGTTTACTATTGAAACATCCAAACTAACCTCCTGGCCATATGCCTTTGCTTTTTCTTCAACTCTTCTCTGAACTGCTAGTTCAACATTTTCGAATGTGAGCAAATTCATCAGCTGGTCTTTGTCCTGCAGAGGAATTATTTTCATCAGGAACATGGTCTACATTTTTATGAACAATTACATGCAGTTTAAACCCCGTTTCAGATATTATAGGTCTGTGTCAGTATGATTTCTTGACGTCTCATGTCTAATTCTCCATGGTAGAGTCTAAAGACATTCTAAACCATGACTCAGTACTCTTAATTCATAAGGTGCATTGCACATTATCAAGATGTGAAAATTCAATTCTGAATTCAGTATCAGACAGGTTGACATCATCATCTCTTAATTTTACTCTTGCATGAAAATGGCATCTTCTATCACTCTATAAATACCCCTTCCAAGGCACATGAATATTCTGGCATAGTGTTAACTTTTCTGTTTGTATATCAATTAAGAATTAGAAACTGTGTGAAAGAGAAATCTCTAGAAGAAATATGAACCTGGGCACGAATTGCAACTTCATATACTTCTGGAGAGGCTCTGAACTTGGCTTCAGCTACAAATTTCCCATAATGGATCCTTTTAGAAAGTGCCTGTAAATAAGTGGAATACGTATTAACCTTCCAAATAATAGCTAAATAGCAATGGAATTTGTTGCTTATACTTATGGATATGGTTCCTTAACTAAAAGGCCTAATCAAGGTCTTCAGCAAGGTATCCACTTTCCTTATAATTATTCACACACAAAACACACACACAGATTCATGATAGACTTTGTACATGTAAAGAAATGGAGAATGGAAGCTTTGAGCATTACTGCGACCTAAAAGGAATCAGGACACCACAAAGGCAAAGTTCCAATGAAGATAGACTAATGCCTAAAGCCTGGCATAGTTAATGCACGACGTACCTGCAAACATAAAGTATCACACACTGCAGTTGACCCATAGTTTCCATCATCGCCCTTGGCAGCAAATCGTGGCAATAAGCTATCAAAATACATACTCCAAACTGATTCATTGATGTTGATAGAGTGAGCTATAGGGTGTAACACCTGTAACAACAATGCAAAATTGTCACTTTTATGCTTGCCTGTTGAAACTTGAGCCAAAGGGCAGTGGAATCACAAAGAATATTTTCACTGGTTATCATATTTGTGCAGATAATCGTTATCTGACAGTTAATGCTTTGGCATGTTTTCAATTGTTTTTATTTTGATGGTAAAAATACAACTCAGTCGAGCCAGAATTTTAGTTTTGAAAGTTAACCAGGACTTACAGTCAGTAGGCTTTTCTTTCACATTTTGACTATTGTTTTGATTTTGTTCGAGTTCTGAAGGTTTATGGCACCATATAGTCAGTAGGCATCATATTTGACTAAAACCATAATCACATCTGTAACAAGTGGTTAATATAATTGCAACGGTTCTTTCAAAATTCAAATGTTTTCTCCTTGGCAGCTGACCTATGCTATCTTCTCAGTAGTGGTTGTTTAATAACTCTTCTCATTCTTCTCAGTCTAAAAATTTAGGTGACAATTAATCATTTGACCTATAGCAGTTAAATTTGGTCTCCCAAGTTTCTCTTTCCAAGATCACCTTGTTCAGTTGTTTATTGTCCCTGGCTAAATTTTGCATTGTTATATCAATTTTTTTCTTCCTTTGTTTGAGACTTTCTATTTATTTAGGACATAATTGTCAACATACTATCATAAGTATAAACAACAATATTCATTGCTAGGCATTTAATATTAAGAAAATAATACTTATTCATCTAATTAACATCTAGAATTGAACTTTCACTATGATTCAGTCTTTTGATATAAATCCTGGTAATATTTAAACAGTTAATATTTTTTTTTTGGGATGGATTTGTGGCTCCCAATAGAAGGTTTTGGTTTACATCTTCCACCTGATTGGCACTAAATTTCTTCCTATGTTTAATCAGATAGTTATATTGATAAATACACAATATGAATACTGGAAACCGTTTTCATGACACTCAGAACTTGTTTATTGAAGGGACAGATGGAGTTTCTAATGTGGGCAGAAGGTTAATTAACCAAGGCATTTAATATTTATCTTCTCCATTAAGTTTTCAAGGCTTTTTCAGGAAACTGTGCTTTTCTATTTGACTTGTGTATACTCCAGGTTTCTGTAATCCACATATCCTAAATATCAATGTTTTGCATACTGCTAATTCTCAAAATTGGTACAATATACAATACAATTATCATTGATCAGTTTGGATTTCAACTTCAATCCAACAGTAGCACCTGTGGGTATCTCAGAGGTGGAAGCAAAGGCTCTGGTAAGCCTTCGGGAAAAAATGGATGCTCATCTGGGCTTTTATACCTACCAACCTGCATATACAGACAGGAAAGTCAATGATCATTGCAAGTAGACATTGCTTCAATTCTCAAATTTCAAAAGAAAAATGTTTATGTGGATATATGTTGGTACATTGCAAATCCTACTTAAATATGCTCTGAGCAACCTTATATAACAACTGCTTTATTGCCAAATTAGGCTAAAGAAATGAATACAGGAATCTCGAATCTCTTTTGATTCAATCTTAATCAACATTTTAGGCCACTTTTTGGGCAGTGAAGTTTAATTTTCTTAGTTTAAGTGATGGACAAGAATTTGCTGTGAAATGCAGCACTTGAACCAGACTTTTTAATTGTATGTTTATGCCTACGTAATATAGATAGAGATTTCAAAATAAGGATCTCATTATATCTTCTGTGATTCTGTTTATTATCTGGATAAATCCCTAACAGTTTGATATTTCCTTATATTCCTAATTAAGTGAACCCTATGAAAAGCATGTAAACAATCATCTTACTTTAGCATGAAGGTGTTCAGTTTCTCTAATAATGAATTCAATGAGTGAGCCGCTGAATCCGGGCATGGGAAATGCATTGACATCATACGCAGGAACGTTGAAACAGTACTGTGCTCTCTCAAGAAGATTAAAGATAATACTATCCTCTTGACGAATCAAAGAATTGCGGATGGCATCCAGTGTTAGGTTCTCACTGAGGTCCAATCGATCTTTCTGCACACTGCAACCTCAAAACAAAACATTGAACCAAACATAATGAGAATTAGTAAAAGGACCATGTTCTGGTGGTAAGACAGAGCAATTCCTATGGTGATGACTGATTCAAGCTTTGTTAACAATAGTCTGTGTTACAGAGGTGTATACGTGGTTTCCAACAAAGTATTACGTTACCTACACCAACAGCTTTGCCAAACTGGAAGCAATCCTAAAACAAAATACATAAGCCAGAAACTGTATGAATTCCAATGATGAATAATCCTAAGCTGGACAAGCCATGGTCTAGTGGCAGGACAGAGCAATTTCCGTGATGTTAATACCGATTCAAGCGCCGGTGAACATGATGGCATGTTGCAGTGGGGTGTAAGTGGTTGCTAATGAAGCAGGACCCAAACCCAAACCTATGCCAATAAGGAAGCAGCCTTTGAGATGCAATTCTCTCTAGCACCCTGCTTCGCTTCACTACTAACCAAATCAACTGTTTCCGTGTTATAGCTTGTGGTTCCTATATAGCTTCTGATGATGTGACGCCAATCATTTACAAGTTATTTACCACAATGGCCATAGTCCTATAATAGTGTTTTAGTCCAGCTAATACCCGCTTTCTAAGCCTAATGGTGTTCTAAAACTTCTGGTGCTTCCAATTATGTACGATTTGTAACAATTATCAAGGAAAACAGAGAAAAACGGCCTTGAAGGGAAAGAAACCAACAAACCTGAATGTGGACGAAGCCGAAACTCTGGCTACTTGCATACGGTTAGAATTCCTTGAAGCAGGGGCCAAGCTAGATGCGCAGATGGACCATTTCCCTTTTCCTTGAGAAACTTTCAACCCTATTTTTAATCCAAATTTGGAGGGCATCAAGGCAGGTGACGCAACCCGAGAAGGAACATACTGTTTAATATCCATCAAAAACCTCTGAGCTGTATGTCTCTATTTTCCTCCTGCTCTTCTTCCAAGCCAACAGGTCTATCCCTCTCGTAGAATGCAAAAGCAACTATAGAATAGCGGAATTCAAATTCTGCTACAGAAGACAAAAGAGAGCTGTTGATTCATGGATATTTGGGGGAACCCAAAAATCGTGACAGAATTTACACCAACTAAACAAATTGAATCCCAGCTTTAGAGGAAAAAAAAACACAAATCTCATCTAATTCCACCAATAGATGTGACAACCATACCTTCAATTCCCAGCCAGCAACAGTTCCACTTTCAAGGGTATAATTCCCCCCTAAATATATCAGGCATTCATAATCATCAATCTATGCTTCAAAATATACCATTCGTTTCAAATATTACTCTCCGACCAATCCGGGCATCAATGAAATAGGCAGACTTGATTACAGGAAGGTTAGTTATGAGATCTGAGATATGAATGGAGCGTACGGGAGGAGTACAGTATAAAAGGCGCAGAGTGGTACTTAGGTGTTGCTTAACGCCTACTGGCATGGTTGACGGGAAACATCAAAATTGCAGTTTTTGTTTGACGGACAGGAGAACATTTGCGGATTTGTTCACGCGTCTCACCTAACCTCACTAACAACTCTGAGGAAAGAAGAAAATAATTTTTTAAGGGAATTGAGACAAAAACTGTTTTCATTGAATTGAGAATCAGTCTTACGAATATGCAGGAAAATGTATAAAAAACTGGAAAATGTATAAAAACTATCTTTTTCTCTGTGCATGGATTTCCTTCTTGGGTAAACGATTCCAAGTTATATTATTATCTATCCCAACTTTCTTCTCATCAATTTCTTTTTGCTATTTTTAATGGGGTTAAGCTATTAAAAATAGTGAAATCCAAATTTTTTTTTTTAAAAGAAAGTTGGAAATGATGATCTTTGAAATTGCGTGTTCAACTTTTGCTATTTTTAATGGGGTTAAGCTATTAAAAATAGCGAAATCCAATTTTTTTTTTAAAAAAAGAAAGTTGGAAATGACGATCTTTGAAATTGCGTGTTCAACTTTGATGTTTACTGCCTCATAAGCTACCTTTTGTTTAGCCTCGTGGATGTTAAAAGTTCTTCTTCTTCTTTTGTTTTTCTTTCACAAATTCTTGCTACCTTCTATAGAGGTTGCTCCAGTGTACTAGATCTTGGATTATCGAAGAATGGTAAGATCAAATATAGATAAATTTGCTATATTATTTTACTATTTCTCTTTTATTATTTATAATTGACCTTTTAATTTATATAATATGATTGATTCATTATTATAGATTATGCATTGTGCTAATTTATTAAAAAAAAACCTTTTAGAACTAGTTATACCTTGAAGAACTAAGTAATATTGGAATCATGTTATAAGCATCAAGGTGAATTACAATAAATAATAATCCATTAGTAAGCCACCAACTTTTAATCAATAATTGTTTATAATTATATAATAGAATAATGCATTCATCTCACACTCAATTTGTTGTATTTTTGCACAACCTAACCATAACCTAACATTTATCACTCTTGAGGTTATTATCTTAGATATAAAATTCAACTAATCCAAATCCCTGGGGTTTTCCTTGTATACTATGATGAGTGCAATAATATTCATTAGACTAGATCACACTCGTCTTCACATTCCACATTTTCAAATATTAAATTCACCACTTACATTGATGATAATTAAAAATTGATTGTTGTGTTAGAATTTGTAAAATGTATGATAACCCAAGATCTAATGCAAGAAATAGAAACCATAAAATTGCAAATACAAATTATTAAAGTAATCAAAATAACATTATAGATTTAATGTCCAAGAGAATAATGCAAAAGCTCGTGAAACAAAATAGCATTAGAAAACCATAATAGTATGAAGCTACAAGATGTAAAATTTATCTAAAACTAGCTAAAAGAGTATTCACATTTATAGATCAAGTGAGATGGGGGAGGTGACAAATACAACTAATAAGAAGAGGGCACCAAATTTTTCCAATAATAATAAATGTAACTCTAATGGAAAATGTTGGCACCTCACATCACGCGCTCGAATACTTGTTTTATAAACCTAAGCAAGCTTAATTATGAAGTGAAGAAAAAACCTAGATAAAAAAAGAAAAAATGCCAACTAGAAAATACAAACATACACTAACACCCTTTGAATATAGCTTAGATTGGCTATAAGATAAGTCCTAGAAAATGAAGCTTAATGAGGTACTCGCGTACATAAAAATACCCACAAAGAGAAGAAGCCTCGTAAGAAAAGAGAGAATATTCATTCCTAAATAGAGAGATAAAATACCCTAAGATCAAGGAAGGACTAAGTAGACCCCAAAAGATGAAGGCTCTTACACCCCCCAACAATGCTCGCAAATAAAAACAATTTCTTTCTTTAAAAGGTTTGGTAAACATATCAACAACCTTCTTGAAAGTAAAGCAACAACAAAGATTGATGACTTATTCATGAATATGCTTCTAAATGTAGTGTGTGTGGACCTTAATATGCTCAATCCTCTAATGATGAATCAAGTTTCATAAGGTTTGAATAAAACTTTGTTTGTTAATATGACTAATGATTGTTTGAACTGTCAATACCAAACTTGGTGAGTAGATTTTGAAGCCAAAAATTCTCAGTAGAAACATTCATAGCTCTGCAATAATCAGCCTTAGTAGAAAAGTGAACAATAATGTATTGTTTATTGCTCAACTAACAAATAGGATTTAAATTAAAAGAGAAAACTTGGAGTAGACTTGAAATCCTAATAAGCACCTGACTAATTTAAATCTATGTAGCCTGCCAAGTTGATATAAATGCTACTACATAGTGATATAAATGCTACTACATAGTGAATCCCAACATTGGGAGTACCCTAAATATAGTTTCAATAGTCTACTTGGTTGCTTTCTAATATAAATCACGGGTCTCCAACATGAATATAGGGACCGCCCATAGCATATGAAATGGCAACTCTTAAGTTGTAGATACAAAGTGCAATCAACAAAGGATGAAGAACATTAAACCTCAAGTTTGACACTAGAATGAAAGTGATATATAAAGTTTCAATTAACCATGTGAAACCTTAAGATAAAATTTAGATCTTAAGTAAAATATGTGATGGTGATCTTCAAACCAAACTGGGATATCTTAATCCCAACCAAGTTGGTCATCAAAAACTTGTTATGTAGAGAATTTTTTATTATCACAATGGCAAATGAGAAACTCCTCATGATCAATAGATCATCAACATAGAGAACCAAAAGTGGCCAGTCATCTTGTTGCAAAATATACACATTTGAATTTGAATGATAATGAGACAACCCAAATGTGAGAAATAAGGAATCTATCTTAGTGTACCAATCTTGAGGGACATATTTTAGGCCATAGATAGACTTTTGGAATCTACAAACCAAAGAAGAGGATTGGATAGAACCTTGTGGTTTCTCTAAATGTATCTCTTGTTCAAGGATTCTATGAAAGAATCTCTCTTCACATCCATATGGTGAACCTTCTATTGATGTGTTGAAGTGAAAGAACACATCAGCTAGATGGAGCCCATCTTGACTACAAGTACAAAGGTCTCATTTAAGTAATCAACACTAAAGACTTTGAAGGAATAAAAATTAACAACTAGTTATACCTTATATTGATCTACTAACACATATACTATGAATCTTGTTATATAGATCCACTTGCATTGAAAAAATTGTCTTCCTTGGGGAAGGGTACAAGACACCAAGATTGTTTCCTAATCAAAGAGCTATATTCCTCTTATGTAGTTGTATCCCAATCAATAATACCAAAGACCTCTTAAATTTTTTATGGATTGGAGGTGGTAGTAATGAATATATTTGTAGGTCATTAATTTTTTCGACAAATCCACCTATTATCTAATGGATGTTCAATCCAACAATTTTCATCTTATAGTGACTGTTGAGCCAAAAGTGGAACCAAAGTTAAAGAATCCAAAGGATAATCATCAACCTTTGAATTATAGAAAGGAGAGGAAGGAGGTGGATCCTCATCATCACTCTCATGTGGAGGAAAAAGACTTTTCATCATTAGGAATCTACCTAGGTTGATTTGAATCCTTAGAAGATCCATCATATATTCAAAGATACTCTAATGTTGAAGGAAGATATGGAGAAGTGACTAATGTAGAACTCAAATATCCCTCCTCAAAATGAGGGCACTTTTCTCATTGAACATCTCTATGGAATAGGGTGAAGCAACTAATAACCCCTAACGCCATCTAAATAACGTACAAATATGCAAGGCCAACTCTATGGATCCACAACCTTATATTTCTTTGTAGGAATGTAGGCCCCATGAAAGAGAACCAAACAATCTAAAGTTCTTAACTAAAGGATTCTAATTGTTCCATGATTCAAAAAGATTGACACCCTTTAAGGCTATATGAGAAACATAATTTTTTTTATAACAAGCACAATTAATGGCCTCCACCTAATAATATAGTGCAAGAGATTTAGAATGAACCATACAAACCACCATTTTTTAAGGACCTAGTCTTTTATTCTACAACATCATTCTATTGAGGACTACATAGAAATCAATCTGCTACATATCAATCTGCTCTATAGTGTAAAACTACTCAAAATGATAGTTGATATATTCCACCATTTTGAATACACAAAATCTTGTTGGCTTTCCTTGACTATTTATTTGTAAAAGAAAATAAAGTCTTGAAAATACTGAAATATCTAATACTTTTTTATTCACCCAAGTATGCTACGAAAAGTTAACAATAAAATTTAAAAAAATATTTGTCCCTCCTAAAGAAAGGGTGGTGGAAATAGACCAACCAAATCATTATGAATCAACTCTTTTATTTGTTAAGATGTCTATGCCTACTCTTCTTCGATATTCTCTTCATGATGCTTACTAAGAATGCAACCTTGGAAAAAACCATTTGAAAAGTGAACTTAAGGCAACCTTGTAACCATGCTCTATTGGATGAGCTAGTGTAAATAGTGGTGGTCAAGATGGCCAAACCACTCATGTCATAGCTTACTTGCCTAATCAAAGTGCGCGATCAACATAATCAAAGGATGTTGGAGAGAGAGAGAGAGAGAGAGAGAGAGAGAGAGAGAGAGAGAGAGAGAGAGAGAGANGGGAGAGAGAGAGAGAGAGAGAGAGAGAGAGAGAGAGAGAGAGAGAGAGAGAGAGAGTTGTGAATTTTTTCTCCCCACTATAAATATACAACCTTTGAATCAAGAATTAACTCAACCCACTTTCTTGAACCCTATGCGAGTGATTTGGTAGAGTGAAAGGATATTAGTTTATATGGGAGCATACAAAGAATATCCTAAAATGTGAATTCCACCACATAAATATATTGTTCTCCTAGACACCTCAAAAGGAGGGTCATCACCCATCAAAATATTGGGCATAAAATAAGGTTGCAAATATGTGAAATTGTCTCAAAATGAAGCCATGAGACGCAAAACACTTGAATTAAGAACCCAAGAGGATGGTTTCTAAAAACTACTACAAGGTCCTTGCCCTTTCCTTTCTCATTCCTATTAGATTTTACATTGTTAGACCTCTCATGTAAACTTTTCTTTATTGACATATTATTCTTTTCTAGAATATTTATCTATTGATCTGTCTATGTATTCAAACATTTGTATTCACGATGGACAATTCTTTTACGACTTCTCTTTCTTAGGTTGGTCAACTTTTGAAGAAGTGACCTCTCATTGACTACTTTTGAGGTAACTATTTTTTTCCTCCTTCCCATTTTCCTATTTCCTGTCATTATCACATGTTTCATTCTATTATTTTGTGCATTGGTTGATCACTAAGACATGCGACTTACAAGATTTGAGAGTGCTTATCTAGATGAACTTATTGTGTTCCATAGTCAGAGAGATGGCAAATCTGTCCAAAAGTAGAGTTTCAAGAGCACTCTTTGTGACATTAAAGGTCGATACAAAAATTGAAAAATCAAGATCAAACTTAATTAGTAAACTGAAGATCAATTATTCATCTTTATTTTCATTCTTACCAATAGTTAGTGATTTAAATTTAGTAAAGAAGTTCTAGATGGTGTTAGAAATTCTCTCGAATCAAACTAATAAGATTCCAACTAATGATATATAGCAGAAACGTAAGTCTTAAGCAAAACAAATTGTATTGATTTAGAATAGGATAGTGGCAATAAAAAAGGTAAGCATTAGGCTTAGAACTATATTGGTTTAATGATGGTACATATGGTATTGATTGGTCATCTCCAAGCAACAACCCACTAACACGTAAGTGGGGGCAAAATAAAATGGAAAAGTAAGTGGTTGGTGATTGCGACGCTGAATCTCACCAACCACATTTTGATTCCACGTGCTTCATTGTATCTCCACAACATTTCAGCTCCAAAACCGATTTGGAACTGATTCCGTACGCTCAGAATATTTCTTTTCGAAAATTATGTATATCAAACTTATTTTGAGTAGTGGGTGAATGAGTGTTGGGTGGGTGATAAAATCTTTGAAAAGGAAGTTTTTATTTATTTATTATTAATAAAAATAAATTAATATTTTCTGTTTTGTTTTTTCGTGTTGAATTGATAATATATAGCTGCATTTGATATTGTAGTTGATTATCTTCACATATATCTATTTGATGTTGCTATTGCTAATAGGTGTATGGTTATCTCTCGTCATATCTATCTATATCTATATGATGTTGTGATATTGCTATCACAATTCAATTGTGTAGTTTTCAAGTCAATCCGTTTGACCCATGTTTCATGAGTAGTGGTTCTCAAGAATCAATCTCTCATGAGAATGAATGGAATACTTGACACTCATTGCATCTAGGTGATGCTCACATGGGTGAAGCATCGACCTTTTTCAGTAGATCACCATCCTAGTATTGCTCCAACTTAAGTACGCTTAATCATGGAGTTTCCTCCAAGGTTAAACCCACTTAACTTCCTACTCCATTTGCAAAACCCTCAACAATTGTTGTGCCTTATGAACCATTCATTATAGAACCCCTTTTGCTCATCAATTGATAAGTAGGAGATATTTTCTATAGCAAGTCAAATTGTGCTATTGCTATCAAGATTCAACTATGTAGTTTTTGAGTCAAACTCATTGACCCATGTTTCATGAGTAGTGGTTAGTTTTTGTTGATCAACAATATGGCTATCTTCAATTATACCTGTCTAATGTTGTCTTTGTTGATCAACAATTGTTGGAAAAATGTGTCTCAACCTTGCAGTTACATATGACAGCTATTTTTTGTAAATTGGTCATTTGAGAATGAAAATTTTCCAATTTCTTTTGCGGAGGTTCATTTTGGATATATAAGCATGTCGGTAAAGTTTCGTGGCAAGATCATGTCCCGTTTTGAAGATATAAAGTTTTCAATTTTTTTATGGGGTCATATAAAAATTTCAAACTCAAATTTGAAGGCCTTAGAGGCTCCGAAAAGGGTTCAGACTTTGCTTGGAGAAATATTTATTATTACGTTGTAGAGTTCTTTGTGGCATTTCCGAATTGGGGTTATAATAGGCAATCGGGTACACAGTTCACAAGTTATGGTCTCTGGAAGTTGGGTCTCCTGAAATAGGAAATGTAAAAATGCATCGAACATGTAAATGAGCTGTAAAAGGGAGTTACATGAGTTGGTGTGTGTATTGACACATCATAGGGCATCTTTGATTGGAGATAAGATGGGCGCCTCTTTTTAGGGTGGTTTTAGCCCATGGTTTTGTAATACCATTTGGCGATTTCTTGTATTGTATCTCCTATATAGTAGGTGCTTGAGATGTGGATTTTGAGAAAGAGTCTTATAGCTTTCTAAATACCTCTAGATCTCTGATCAATGATACTCCTGAAAGAAGCTTGCTCTGCAAGTATATTGTGATCTATTTTTTATTGCTGAATGATATATTGGGCTGCTTTTGGAGTGTGGGGTTTTTCTCCCGAAAGGGTTTTCCCCACGTAAATATGTATTGTGGTGCGAATGTCCCTTATCCTTATGTTTATTTCTATTAAGTTTCTCTAACTGTGAAAATGATACAAGAAAGTTTTTACATTACTCTCCCCTTAGGGTTAGTGTAGGAAGTTGTTCCGCTACTTAACTTCCTTACAAGTGGTATAAGAGCCTGATCGCCTTTGGTTTTAGTTGTGAGTTTTGGGTTTTTTGAACTAATCCAAATTTGAGTGGGAGATTGTGTAGAAGATACTTTGTGATCTTGCTGCAAGAATTTACAGATGGAGAGTTCTTCACGAAGGATAGAGGTGGAGAAATTTTCAGGAAATAACTTTGAAATGTGGAAGCTAAACATGGATGATCTGTTAATAGATCGAGATCTGTGGGATGTTGTTGATGCGAATGTCATGATATCTATAGTTTGGATGAGGCTACTAAATATGATGTTATGGAACGTAAAACCAAGGTTCTAATCAGATTGTACCTTGTAGGCTGTGTTCTAAACAATGTCCATGAAGAATCCTCTGCAAAGAAGCTTTGGAAGAAGCTTGGTGAGATGTATAAAGAAGAATCTTTAATAAATAATATTTTCTTGAGGAAGAAGTTGTATTCCTTGAGAATGGAGGAGGGTGGACAAGTTATATACCACCTAGAAGCATTCAATATGTTGGTGGCTCAGTTGGCATCTGTTGGTGTCAAAATGGATGAAGATGAGAAATGTTAGATCCTGCTTTATTCTTTGCCTGATTCATGGGATTCACTTGTTATGGCTATTGTCAGTAATTTTGTTGTTTTGAGGATGGAAGATGTGGTGGGTTCTTTTCTTTTTGAAGAGATGAGGAGGAAGGTATCCATCAGTGCCAAGGAATCTCTACTTGCCCGTGGAAGACCTAAGTAAAAATCTAAGAAGAATGAGAAGCATAACAATCCAAAGGGAAATCCAAATCTCCTGGAAAGTCCAAAGTCATTTGCTAGAATTGTGGTAAGCCCGGTCATGTTCGTAAGGACTGTAAAGAAGAGAAGAAGAAGAAAAAGAAGAAATTTGATTATGATTATGAGTCTGATAAGGAAGATGGTGACACGTTCATTGCAACTTTGGCCACTCATGCATGTGATGATGCATGGTTAATTGAATAAGGTGCATCCTTTCATATGACCTCTAATAGAGATTGGTTTTCTGAAAATGAAGAATTTGATGGAGGTAAGGTGCACTTGGGTGATAATTCTCATTTAAATATTGTTGGTCATGGTGAAGTTAAAATCATGTTTCTTGATGGTAGAATAAGAAAGATTAGTGGTGTGTTGCATCTCCCTGGTAAAAGATGAAATTTGTTGTCATTTAGCAAACTGATAGATTTGGGTATGCAGGTATTCTTTTATGATACATGGTGCAAAATGGTGAGAGGTGCTATGGTGGCTACTAGATGTGTCAAAATTGGCACCTTGCATAAGCTAGATGCATACACTGTTGAGTGTAATAGTACTTCTGTGGAGATCAAATATGTGGATACTCCATTGGAAAAGGTGAGAGTTTCACCTACAATAGTTGGTAATGGATTTTGGGTACCTAAGGGTGCTTTTTCTTCTAAACCAAATTTTCCTACAGATAAGACTATGTTGTGGCACCAGAGACTTGGCAACATTGGAGAAAAGGGTCTAAGGACCTTGAAAAAGAAAAACTTTGTTGAAGGTTTGAATGATTGTAATCTTGAATTTGATTTATGTGAGCATTGCATTTATGGAAAACAAAACCGCATTTAATTTTACTCGAGTTCTCATAAATCTTGTGGTGTGTTGGATCTTATTCATTCTGATGTGTTTGGTCCTGTTGATGTTCCTTCCATTGGAAAATCCACATATTTTATTTCATTTATTGATGATTATAGCAGAAGGACATGGGTATATTTTATAAAGAGTAAATCTGATGTTTTTAGTTGATTTAAGGAATTTAAAGAAATGGTTGAATTGCAGAACGGAAGGAAGATAAAATGTTTGAGAATTAATAATGGTGGTGAATTCTGCTCTAATAATTTTGATAGATTATGGCATTCATAGGTAGAAGATAGATCCATATTCTCCACAACAAATTGGAGTTGCAGAAAGGATGAACATGACGTTGATGGAGAAGGGTAGGAGTATGTTGAGTGGTGCTAGCCTTGAACAAAGGTTTTGGGTTGACATTGTTACCACTGCTTTCTACCTTATTAACAAGTCTCCTACATCCTATTTTATTGACAAAACACCCATGGAAGCATGGTCGGGTCATAAGCCCTCATTGAGACATCTTAGAGTTTCTGGTTGCGAAGTAAATGTATATGTGCCAAAGGAGGAGCGAACAAAATTGGAGAACAAGGCTATGAAATGTATCTTCATCAGCTACAGTCATGGTGTGAAGGGATACAAGCTTTGGGACCCTTTTGTACAAAAGGTAATTCATAGTAGAAGCGTTAGTTTTAGAGAAACTAAGCCTTCTCCTGTTACATTAGAGCCTGAAAAAAAACTAAAAATGATAAAAGGAAGATGTGATTCAATTGCCTTCTGCGTCTAAGAAAGTTGAATCCAAGCCCCAAGATAGGCAAGAAGTTGAGAATATCTCATCTAGATTTGAATATTCAGAAGAGGAGGAAGAACCTCTAACTCAACTTTTTCGAAGTTCTACAAGGAAGAGATAACCACTTGAAAGGTATTCACCTGATGGCTGGAGATGTATTTTTTCGCTGAATACTAGTGTCGATGAACCTAGATCTTTAGAAGAGGCACTAGGTATGGATGATGTAGAATCTTGGAAGATTGCTATGGATGAAGAAATGGAAGCTTTGAAAAAGAATGATACATGGGATCTTGTACCGTTGCCCGAGGGAAGAAAACTTGTTTGTTGAAAAAGGGTGTTCAAGAAAAATATTGGTTCAGAAGGAAGCATTGAGAAGTATAAAGCAAGGTTGGTTTCAAAAGGCTACTCTCAGGTTGAGGGTGTTGATTATGGTGAGATATTCTCTCATGTTGTGAAAATGACATTCATTCATTTTTATCTTTCTATTGTTGCTGCTTATGATTTATATGTTAAAGAAATGGATGTGAAAACTGCTTTCCTTCATGGTAATTTGGAGGAGGGTATTTACATGACACAACTAGAGAACTACGTGGTAAAAGTAATTTGGTTTGAAAATTGATGAATTCTTTGTATGGCCTCAAGAAGAATCCTAGGATGTGGTACCATAAATTTTATACATGTGTTCAGTTTTGATTTTGAGTTTTCTAAATCGGATCACTTTGTTTATTATAAAGTTGATGATGGTTGTTTCCTATACATTGCATTATATGTCGATGATATGTTATTCATTGGTAAATGGAAAGTTATTATTGTAGAACTAAAGTCTCAACTTGCAGCTAAATTTGAAATGAAAGACCTTGGTGCAACTAAACACATTCTTGGGATGGAAATTAAAAGATATAGAGTGAACAAAAAGATATGGCTAGGCTAGAGTAAGTATGTGAGCTCAGTTTTACAGAGGTTCAACATGCAAGATTGCAGACCATTATGTGTCCATTTTATATATGGAACGAAATTATTTATTTCAGATTGTCCTACATCTCCATCAGAGATGGAAGACATGAGAAGAGTACCTTACCAGAGTGTAGTTGGAAGCTTGATGTATTGTATGGTCTATACTAGACCAGACCTTGCCCAAGCAATGGGAGTTCTTTCCAAATATATGTCTAATCCTGGAAGAGTTCATTGGGATGCAATTAAAAGATTCTTCAGATATATGAAGGGTACCTCAGAATATTCCTTATATTATTTTGGTAATATGATGGGAGACAAAATTTCCATTAATTTTTATGGTTATCTAGATGCAGATTGGGCAGGTGATATTGATCATAGAAAATCCACCAGTGCTTATGTGTTTACATTATTTGATGGTGCAATTAGTTAGATGAGTAAGCGACAGGATGTGGTTTCTTTGTCCACTATTAAACTAGAGTATATGACAACTACTCATGCTTGTAAAGAAGCCATTTGGCTTAACAAACTATGTTCAAATATTGGAATAAAACAAGGAGTGGTAACAGTCTATTGTGGCAGTCAAAGTGCAATCTGCCTAGCGAAGAACTCAAATTTAAATGCTAGAACCAAGCACATTAATGTTCATCAGTATCATTTTGTCAAAGATATGGTTGAGGATGATAGGGTGAAGCTGGTCAAGGTAGAGACTTTGATGAATGTTTCAAATTCATTAAAAAATGCTATGACAACAGATAAGTTTAGATGAAGTTCAAAGTTTATGGGCCTCATGACCCCCAACAATTAAATGATGGTGTAAATACTCCCTTTGCGCTTTCTTGCAAGGTGTTCGAAGAGGGAGATTTTTCGGAAAAAATGTCTCAAACTTGCAGTTACATATGACAACTACATTTTTTAAGTCAGTCATTTGAGCACGTATTTTTTCCAATTTATTTTCTGGAGGTCCATTTTGGATATATAAGCATGCTAGTAAAGTTTCAAGGAAAAATCATGTTTGGTTTTGAAGATATTAGGTTTTTGGTTTTTTGACGGGGTCATACAGAAATTATGAACACAATTTAGAAGGTCTTGAAGGCTTTGAAAATGGGTCAAAGTTTCCCATTTTATTATCCTAGCTTTAGAGCATGTCGTGGCATTTCTGAAATGGGTTTCGAATAGCCAATCAGGTACACGATTCACATGTTATGGTCTCTGGAAGTTAGGTCCCCTAAAAATAGGAAACATAAAAATGCATCGAACATGTAAATGAGTTGTAAAAGGGAGTTACACATGTTGGTGTGCGCATTGACACATCATAGGGAATCTTTTATTGGAGATAAGATGGGCGCCTCTTTTTGGGGTGGTTTTAGCTTATGGTTTTGTAATACCATTTGGTAGTTTCTTGTAATGTATCTCCTATATAGTAGGTGTGTGAGATGGGGGTTTTGAGTAAGATTCTTATAGCTTTATAAATACCTTTGGATCTCTGGTTGATGATACTCCTGAAATAATCTTGCTCTCAAAGTATATCGTAATCTATTGTTGATTGTTGAATAATATATTGGGCTTCTTTTGGAGTGTGGAGTTTTACTCCCGAAAGGGTTTTCCCCACGTAAATATTGTTAGGATTAAGTAATACTAAGAGGGGGGTGAATTAGTATTACAACACTTTAAACATGAACTTAATAAATTCCAACTTAACCATATATATACTTAAATGAAAAGAACATAAACACACAACTCATAACACCATGAATTTGTTTTCGAGGAAACCCTGGCCAAGGGAAAACCCCGGTGGGGATGGTACCCATAAATATGTACTAAAATTATTGTTTTTCTGTTAGGAGCTGAATATTACATTAGCACATTTCCTTGTTAGAGGAATACACAACCCTGTTAAAGGTATACTGAGCTCACTTCTCATACAATCAGGAATATGATTCTATTACAATTATTTTTCTCAAGAATGAACAATACAAGCATCTTCTTTTCTTAGGTAGTTCCAATTGTAGCTTGCATCACCATATGTCTGATTCTAATATCACAATGCATCCATTTATTCGTTCGCATCACATCCATACAGTCTCTTATCCATCACTCACACTTCACTTCTCAAAAGATCTTCATATATATATCTTGTTACATTACCCAATCGGATTCCAATTGCATCAAAAAATATAATTAATACTTATACAAAAATTAATTAACAATTCGGCGATCATACACTATCAATACATAGGTAATCCAACATAGCATGTTTGGACTTCGCGTTATACTCCCTCAATCATCGCAACCTTTCATTTTCCCTGTATCAATGTTACTCGGTCTTCACATGTCTTCATCATACTGTAACTTACTGCACTCAACACCAAAACATAAGCGACCTTAACTGAAGGTCATACATATCCCAAAATAGCTTCCTCTAAGCTCGCATATCTCCATTCGTCATATACTTTCTTCACTGACCAAAACTGTACTACTTTCTGTACTTAGTCATTTTTCAATCCTTAACTCCAAAACTGTGTTTCACACCATGCGATCGTCCATACTAGATGTGTTTCCATAAATAAAAACCATCAAGTGTTCTAGAACACTCCTGAATGAACCACTTGCCAACAATATCTCTCTTTGGCATTGATGGCAATAATTAGTGAAAAATGACTAAGTGTCAATACCAAAATGAATATACATTGTCATTCTTTATATCCTCTACATATTTTCTTCTCCTCTATTTCTTCTCTGTGCATTTTTCATATCTTCTCTTCTCCCTATTTGACATCAATGGCAAAGGTATACAAAAATGTAGAATACATAACAAAATTGTGCCACTGCTTACCAAAAATTATACCATCTTTAGCACATCTTGGAATGAGCTCTCTAAGATATTCACTTCCCCTGACCATGTCTTCACCAGTATCTGAATCACATGAATCATCTCATTCAGTACAAAATAAGATGTCTCTGCTTCCTTTATCTCGGTAGGCATATGTTTGGTGAGGGCCTGCGCTATCTTCTCCATGTCAGAAAGATGTGTCTCAAGAATTGATAACTCAAGAGTGGTTAAAGTCTTTAGCATACCAAGTCTTCCCACAAATCTCCCTTTCATTGTATCCAAAACACTTAGTTTATCCAATATACTAGACACTTCTCTGTCTAACTCGAATATAGAGTGTGAAGAGGTCTCACAACTGTCCATCATCTTGTCTAGATTTAGTCTGTCCTTCTCTATTATCTCCTCAATGTTTTTGAGATGTCTAACATGATTTATGCAGTAACTATATAACTTCCTTCCATGTGATACACAACTCCTTTCCTCAGATATGGTTTTGTTCAATATGCCCAAGTCCCATGATATAGACTTGCATATTTGTTACAACTTCTTTGTGAGGTACTTCTTCTCTGCTTTCTCTTCAACAATTTTCTCCAAGGACTCATAGTGACTGTCAAAGTCATCAAATACTTTGTTCAAATTCTTTGCACTGTCCTTTGATTAGAAAGCAAAAGGTATAGGTAGGAATTTTTGAAAGTATCAAATTTTCTTTCCATTACCCTTTGTGTGCACCCTAAAATGGTCGCCTTGACTATGGGCCCCATTTATCAATTTATCAATTTATCAAATTTCTTGAATCAATGCTTTGCAACATTTTCATTTCAAATCAATTTCCTTGGTCAAATCGTAATTAATTCAATTATTTCAATATTTCCTAAGGTTTGATCATTTCATCAATTATCTTATTTAATTAAAAGAAAAAAATTCCTTTTTATTAAATAAAATAATCTTATTTAATTAAATACTCTTATCTTATTTAATTAAAATCTCTCTTAATTAAATAATATTATCTCATTTAATTAAAATATCCCTTTTAATTAAATAATATTATTTAATTAAAAGAAAATCCCTCTTTTAATTAAATAAAACCCCCACTTAAATCCCTCTTTGTTGAAAAATGAAATAAATTAAATAGAAATAAATAAAGTTCCTTTTTCTACACATCTTCCTAAGTGGTGGGCTTTTTGCCTCTTAATCACAGCCTTTGATTTTGCCTCTTAATCTCTACCGTCCATTTCTCTTTATAAGGAAACCTCTCCTTCTCATTTGAAAAATGAAGATTTTATGCTATTGTTATGTTGCAGGTTTGGAGAGCAATTTTGGAGGAGAATTTGAGCACTTTGGCTTGGATATTGCAACTTCTCTATCTTCTTGTCTTCTTCTTCTTGCATTCATGGATATTCATGTAGATTAGATTCATATTAGATTAAATTCATATTTTCTTCCATAGATTAAGCTTGCATATTTCCTTTTATAGATTAATCATGCATTGTTATCATATAGGTTAATTTCCTTTTATGTAATGCAATCATATAGAATAGTTTTCATTTCATTGCATATTGGATGATCATGGAGACTAGCATCCTTACTTTTTCTCTTTGAATCTCCCATTTCATGGTGTACTTGCAAGGGCACAACTAGGTCAATTTGAGGGCCTCCATCACAAACCTTTGCACTCCATGACTAGGGAGCTATGAGTTGATATTTGAGGCCTCATTCTTGAGCAACCTTGGATGGAATGACTCATAGAAGTGTGACACATTTTTAGTACACACCCTTGTCTTCTTCTCACCTTTTTTCTCAGATCTCTCTTTTGATTTAGCAAATGTAATGAAGGATAGTTTCATCAACTCATCCTTATCCATACTCTCAACATCAGTGTTCAGAGTCTTATCTCCACTTTCCAACAATAAAGATGAAGAAACATATGCATGAGTTTCCTATTTCTTTTCAACTTTATTCATTGTTTCCTTCACTGCTTCAACTTCGCTCACTTTCTGTTCTTCTTTCTCTTCTATTTCTAGAACAATGCTTCCTTCAATGTTACTCTCCTTATCAAAAGGATCATTAACATCCTGTGAAGTGTCCAAAGACATGAGCACATGAGAAACAAATAAATTTGGTTGCTTCACAGTACTCACAAATTCACTAGTGTCTTCACCCTTTGATTTATCAAGACTTATTTCAGCCATCCTTGATGACTCACCTATTTCAATAGTTATAGGATTAGTAGCCTTTGGTAGTGAGAAATTATCAGGTTCAGTATCCATCAGAACCTTATCCACAACCTTTTGTGTTTCCTCAATCACTTCATCATACCTTCTCCCCATTATCTTTACCAATCTTGACTTAGTTCTTAGCAAAGTTTTTAAATCTTTTAATATCTTTTCCATTTTCTTAACAGAAACAAGAGGTAACATGTCTTCAATTTCTTGTTCTCTTATTGTTTCATCTTCTATCTGTGCTAATTTTTTCCTTATTCCCAACTTCTCATAAAGCTCTTCAGGTATACTGTCGTCAACTTCTAACAAGTTCTTCTTAAAAAAAATAAAATAATGTATTACCATGTCTTCAATCACAATTTTATCAAATGCCTCATACCTCTCATAGTATCTAATGTAGGTGTTCATCTTACCCTTCTCAATTATCCTCTTTTTGAATATTTTCATGTCAGGCTTCCAAAGTTGTTTCACATCAACGATCTTCTCTTCAACTTTCTTCTTTTCTCCTTTCTTCTCTTCTCCCTAGTCTTTTACTTCTGTCCTTTATCTCTTAGGTGGAAAGTTATGTTTGGTGGATCTTGTGTTCCTTCTTGGCAATTCCATAAGTTTCTCTTGCGATGTTCTCTTTGGTGGTGTAGGTGTAGTTTCAGATATATCAATCACAGTAGAAGGTGGACTGATAACCTTCTCAACTTCAGGAGGTGGAAGGGCTGCAGTAGCAATGCTTGCCAACCTAGAAGCTCTTTCTGTCATATTCTTTGTTACCTCTTTCATCTCCTCTTTTGTTATACCAGCCTTGGTTTCTAGATCATCTACCAAGTTTTCTACTTTCCCCTTTCTTACACCTCTAGTCTGTTGTTCCCTCATGTTCGCTGACTTCTCTTCATAGGTACACCATATTTCTTCGAATGGATCAATTTCTGTGGATAGAATGTGTTCTACTTGCATAGTCAAGACCTTAGAACATACTTCATATCCCAGAGGATAACACCACTTCATCCTAGGTTGAACAATCTCAAAGAAAACACAATCAGTTTCAACCATGAAACAGATTGAATCTTTGTACTTCTCTACCAATGCCTCTGGAATCCTCTCTCTTTCCTTCATCTGTCTCTGCAAGATTTTGATAATCCCAAATTACTCACCATCAACCCATGTACGCTTTTTTCTTCTATAGCTCTGTGTGATCTGAATTCCAGTGTGTTCACTGTCCTTCCAAGCTCTAGGGTGCATACCACAGTATTTATGCACAATATGAATATACATGTGTATTAATAGAGACCCAAACCTAAATGCCTTTGACTTATCCTTCTTGATCTACTTCACATTCTCCAAAACCTGTTGTGCAAGTACTTCACAAAGGTTATACTTAACATTTTCCTTGACCATTTTATATGCCATCGAATTCACTCCAGCTGACACCGAGTTAGGTCAGCTGTTGTAATGAAGTTTATAACCTAGAATCATTGAAATCAATTTGACATCTTGCTGAAATATATCATTAACTATCATCACTCTCTTATCCCATTGTGAATGTAATAGGGTTTCCACTTTTTTCTTTGTGTTCTTCTCTGCAACAGGGATAACACCAGAGTTATCCAAACCTGTTATACCATGAATTAAGTCACTGTGAATCTTCACAGGTTGATCTCCAAGCCAAATGAATTGATCCTGAACTCTGGTCAGAATGATCTTAATCCATTCATCTTTGTCAAATTCGTAAAGTTTTGTCACTTGCATGATATTAAGGTTCTCCAGATGTGTGAACTCATCTTTCATCTTTCCATCTGCTCCAATCATATCTCTTTATAGATCTCATAGTCTCCTAGAGACTCATACTTACAATAAATGTAAGCCCTAATGTCTTCGACATGTAGAACACCATAGCGTGTTTGTGAAAATGCACCTTCAGGATCATCCTTAGTTGATTTGTATGGGTGTTTCTTAAACTTATACCTATGCCTTTCAGTGACATCAAAAATCAATGGAGTATCCATAACCAAAATTTTGAAAAAAAATCTAAATACCTTTTATCTATTGATTTGTGAATTTATGCTTCAATCAAAAGCTCACCGCAGTTTTTTCTTTGCTTCTTTTTCTCTAAACTCTATTCTCCTTAGGCTCTATTCTTCAAATGATGTTTAAATAAGTTCTTTTGAATGATCTTATAATTTATTGTGTATATAAATGATAGAGTTCCCAATAAACTCATCTCTTCACATAATCCAGTCGATTAACAATCTGGCGATCACACTATATAGATTTGTAAAACAATGCGATCACAGATATGTGTTCCACAACATCTCCACATACTCTCACTAAGATCGCAAGATCTTACTCCTCATAATCAGGGGCTGGATAGATTTCTGATGTTTTAAATTACTTTAAACATTAAATTAATAAATTCCAACTTAACTAGATAAATACTGAAATAAAAAGAACATAAACACAAAACAAACAACTCATAACACCATGAATTTGTTTTCGAGGAAACCCTGGCCAAGGGAAAATCCTGGTGGGGATGGTACCCACAAATATGTACTAAAAGTATTGTGTCCCTATTAGGAGGCCTAGCCATGTTAGGATCTGAATATTACATTAGCACATTTCCTTGTTAGGGGAATACAAAACCCTTTCATCTGCAATGTATCACTGTTACTATGTCTTCGCATGTCTTCATCATACTGTAACTTACTACGCTCAACACCAAAACATAAATGACCTTAACTGAAGGTCATACATATCCCAAAATAGCTTCCTCTAAGCTCGTATATCTCCATTCATCATATACTCTCTTCACTGACCAAACTACACTCCTGTACCCTGTAATTCTACTTTCTGTACTTAGTCATTTTGTAATCCTTAACTCCAAAATTGTGTTTTACACCATGTGATCATCCATACTAGATGTGTTTCCATAAATGATAGCCCTCAAGTGTTCCAGAACACTCCTGAATGAACCATTTGCCAAAAAATCTTTGTGTTGTAGTATGAATGTTATTTATCGTTATGTTTATTTCTGTTATTGAAAAAATTATCTAAGAAATGTTTTACATTATTCTCCCCTTAGGTTTAGTGTAAGAATTTGTTCTGCTACTTAACATACTTACGAGTGGTATCACACCTTGATCACCTTTGGTTTCAGTTGTGGGTTGTTGGATTTTTGGAACTAATGTAGATTTGAGTGAGATCTTCTGTAGAAGATAGTTTGTGATCTTGATGTAGGAATTTATAGATGGCGAGTTCTTTAGGGAGGATAGAGGTGGAGAAATTTTAAGGAATTATATTTGAAATGTGGAAGCTAAAGATGAATAATATGTTAATAGATCGAGATATGTGGGATGTTGTTGGTGCGAATGTCATGAGACCTATAGATCTGGATGAGGATGTTAAATATGATGTTATAGACCATAAAGCCAAGGGTCTAATCAGAATGTGCCTTGCAAACTTTGTTCTAATCAATGTCCGTCAATAATCCTCTACAAAGAAGCTTTGGATTAAGCTTGGTGAGATGTATCAAGCAAAATATTTAGTAAAAAAGATTTTCCTGAGGACAAAGTTGTATTCCTTGAGAATGGAGGAGAGTGGACACGTTACAGACCACCTAGAAACATTCATTATGTTGGTGGCTCAGTTGGCACTCATTGGTTTCAAAATGGATGAAGAGGAGAAATGTCAAATCCTACTTTATTCTTTGCCTGATTCATGGGATTCACTTGTTATGACTATTGGCAGTACTTCTATTGTTTTGAGGATGGAAGATGTTGTGGGTTCTTTGCTCTCTGAAGAGATGATGAGGAAGGTATCCATCAGTTCCAAGTAAGCCCTAGTTTCCCGTGGATGACCTTGGGAAAAAGGAAAGAAGAGTGAGAAGTGTAACAAGTCTAATTCCAAAGGGAGATCAAAATATACTAGAAATTCCAAAGTCATTTTTTGGAATTACGATAAGCCTTTTCACGTTCATAGGGAATGTAAAAAAAGAGAAGAGGAAGAAGAAATATAAGAAATTCAATTATGATTCTAAGTCTAAGAAGGAAGATGTCAATGCAATCATTGCAGCTTTGGCCACTCATGAGTGCGATGATGCGTGGTCAATTGAATCAGGTGCATCCTTTAATATGACCTCTAATAGAGATCAATTTTATGAATATGAAGAATTTTATGGAGGTAAGGAGTACTTGGGTGATAATTATTATTTAAATATTGTTGGTCGTGGTATAGTTAAAATTAGGTTTCCTGATGGTAGAATAGTGGTGTGCTGCATCTTCCTAGTATAAGATGAAAAAAAAATTTTGTTAGCAAATTGATAGATTCATGTATGCAGGTAGTCTTTTCTAATGTAGGGTGAAAAATGGTAAGAGGTGCTATGGTGGTTGCTAGTGGTGTCAGAATTGGGACCTTTTATAAGCTAGATGCATACACTCACGAGTGTAATAGTACTTTTGTGGAGACCAAATCTACAGATAATTCATTGGAAAAGGTGAGAGTTCCACCTAGACCAGATGGTAATGGATTTTGGGTACCTAAGGGTGCCTTTTATTCTAGATCAAAGTTGCCTGCAGATAAGAATATGTTGTGGCATGAGAGACTTGGCCACATTGGAGAAAAGGGTCTAAGGACCTTGAAAAAGAAAAACCTTGTTGAAGTTCTAAATGAATTTAATCTCGACTTCGATTTCTGTAAGCATTGCATTTATGGAAAACAAAACTGTGTTCAGTTTTATTCAATTTCTCATAAATCTTGTGGTGTGTTGGATCTTATTCATTCTGACGATTTTAGTCATGTTGATGTACCTTCCATTGGAAAATCCAAATATTATGTTTCATTTATTGATGATTATAACATAAGGACATGGGTATATTTTATAAAGAGTAAATATGATTTTTTCAGTTGATTTAAGGAATTTAAAGCAATTGTTGAATTGCAGATTGGAAGGAAGATAAAATGTTTGAGAACTGACAATGGTGGCGAATTATTCTCTAATGATGTTGATATATTATGTAAATATTGTGGCATTCATAGGCAGAAGACAAATCTATATTCTCAACAACAGAATGGAGTAGCAGAAAGGATGAACACGACATTGAGGAGAAGGGTAGGAGTATGTTGAGCAGTATTAGCCTTGAACAAAGGTTTTGGGCTAAACTTGTTGCCACTGCTTTCTACCTAATTAACATGTCTCCTACATTAACTCTTGTTGATAAAACACCTATGGAAGCATGGTCTTATCATAAGCCCTCATTGAGACATCTTAGAGTTTTTGGCTGCGAGGCATATGGATATGTGCCAAAGGAGAAGTTAAAAAAATTGGAGAACAAGGCTTTGAAATGTATCTTCATCGGTTACAGTCATGGTGTGAAGGGATACAAGCTTTGGGACCCTACTGCACAGAAGTTAATTCATAGTAGAAGTGTTATTTATAGATAAATTAATGCTTCTCCTGTTACATTACAACGTGAAAAAATTAAAAAATGATTAAAAGAAAGATGTGATTCAATTTCCTTCTACGCCTGAAAAAGTTGAATTGAGGCCTCGAGATAGACAAGAATTTGAGGAGAGCTCATCTAGCTCTGGATCTTCAAAAGAGGAAGAAACTCCAACTCATCATTTTTGAAGGTCTACAAGGCATAGACAACCACCTAAAAGGTATTCAGTTGATGAATGGATATATATTTATGCCATGAATACTAGTGTTGATGAACCTATATTTTTAGAAGAGGCACTAGGTATGGATGATGCCGAATCATGGAAGATTTCTATGAATGAAGAAATGGAAGCTTTGAAAAATAATGATACATGGGATCTTGTACCATAGCCTAAAGGAAGAAAACCTGTTTGTTGCAAATGGGTGTTCAAGAAAAAAGATTGGTTTAGATTGAAGCACTGAAAAATATAAGCAAGGTTGGTTGAAAAAGGATACTCTGAGGTTTAGGGTGTTGATTATGGTGAGATATTCTCTCATGTTTTGAAAATGACACCCATTCAAATTTTTTATTTCTATTGCTGTTGCTTATGATTTCTATTGCTGTTGCAAATTCATCAATAAAGGTTGTGACAATAAAAGTCGATAAAAGTGCTTGGTTATAGCATTAAAAGTTGGTTAAGGTAGAGGACTTTGATGAATGTTGCAAATTCATTAATAAAGGTTGTGAAAATAGATAAGTTCAAACAATGTTCAGAGTCTACGGGCCTCACAATCCCCAGCAATTAAATGATGGTGTAGATAATCCCTTTGTGCTTTCTTGCAAGGTGTTCTAAGAGTGGGATATTTTTGGGAAAATGTGTCTCAACCTTGTAGTTACCAATGGAAGCTATTTTTTGTAAGTCAGTCATTTGGGCACGTAATTTTTTCAATTTATTTTTTGGAGGTTCATTTTGGATATATAAGCATGCCGGTAAAGTTTCGTGGCAAGATCATGTCCGGTGTTGAAGATATTAAGTTTTTGGTTTTTTGACGGGGTTATACAAAAAAATTAGAGCTCAATTTTGAAGGCCTTAGAGGCTCCAAAAAGGGGTCAAAATTTTCCTATGACAATATTTTACCACCCTAGTTGTAGAGTGCTTCGTTACATTTCTGAAATGGGGTTATACTCAATCTTGTACATGATTCACAAGTTGTGGTCTTCGGAAGTTGGTTCTCCTGAAATAGGAAAAATAAAAATGCATCAAACATGTAAATAAACCGTAAAAGGGAGTAAAATGTGTTGGTGTATGTATTGAAACATCATAGGATGTCTTTGATTGGAGATAATATATGTACCTCTTTTTGGGGTGGTTTTAGCCCATGGTTTTGTAATACGGTTTGGTGGTTTCTTTTATTGTATCTACTATATAGTAGGTGCGTGAGATGGGGGTTTTGTGTAAGAGTCTTATAGCTTTCTAAATACCTTTGGATCTCTGATCGATGATACTCCTGAGAAAATATTTCTATACAAGTATATTGTAATCTATTTTTTATTTTTGAATAATATATTGGGCTAGTTTTTTTAGGGTGGAGTTTTTTCCTGAAAGGGTTTTCCCAACATAAATATCTGTGTTGTGGTATGAAGGTTATTTATCCTTATGTTTATTTCTGTTAAGTTTCTGTAACTGTGAACAATGATCCGAGAATTTTTTTACATTATTCTCCCCTTAGGGTTAGTGTAGGGATTTATTCCGCTACAAGTTCAACTTCCTAATAAGTGGCATCAGAGCCCGATCACCTTTGGTTTTAGTTGTGGGTTGTTGGATTTTCTAAACTAATCCATATTTGAGTGTGAGCTTGTGTAGAAGATAATTTGTGATCTTGCTATAGGAATTTATAGATGGAGAGTTCTTTAGGGAGGATAACAGTGGAGAAAATTTTAGGAAATAGCTTTTAAATGTGGAGGCTAAAGATGGAAGATATGTTAATAGATCGAGATCTATGGGATGTTGTTGATGCAAATTTCATGAGAAATATAGTTTTGGATGAAGCTGATAAATATGTTGTTATGGACCATAAAGACAAGGGTCTAATTAGATTGTGCCTTGTAGACTCTATTCTAATCAATGTCCATGAAGAAGCTTCTGCAAAGAAGCTTTGGAAGAAGCTTTGCGAGATGTATCAACATAAATATTTAGTAAACAAGATTTTGTTTAGGAAGAAGTTGTATTCCTTGAGAATGGAGGAGGGTGGAAAAGTTACAAACCACTTGGAAACATTCAATATGTTGGTGGTTGAGTTGACATCCATTGGTGTCAAAATGGATTAAGAGGAGAAATGCCAATTCTTGCTTTGATCTTTTCCTGATTCATGGGATTCACTTGTTATGGCTATTGGCAGTACTTCTATTGTTTGGAGGATGAAAGATTTGATGGGTTATTTTCTTTCTAAAGAGATGAGGAGGAAGGTATCCATCAGTGCCAAGGAATCCCTAGTTTCCCATGGAAGACCTAAGGGAAAATGCAAGAAGAATGAGAAGCATAATAAGTATAAATCCAAAGGGAGATCCAAATCTCCTGGTAAGTCCAAAGTCATTTGCTGGAATTGCGGTAAGGATGGTCACATTCATAAGGAATGTAAATAAGAGAATAAGAATAAATATAAGAAATTTAATTCTGATTCTGAGTCCGAGAAGGAAGATGACAATGCATTCATTGCATCTTTGTCCACTCATTCATGTGATGATGCATGGTTAATTGACTCAGGTGCATCCTTTCATATGACCTCTAATAGAGATTAGTTTTTTGAATATGAAGAATTTGATGGAGGTAAGGTGTACTTGGGTGATAATTCTCATTTAAATATTGTTGGCCATGGTAAAGTTAAAATTAGATTTCCTGATGGTAAAATAAGAAACATTAGTGGTGTGCTGAATCTCCCTAGTATAAGACAAAAAAAAAATCTCTGCTAGAAAAATGATAGATTCAGATATACAGGTAGTCTTTTCTGATGCAGGGTGCAAAATAGTGAGAGGTTCTATGGTAGTTGCTAGAGGTGTCAGAATTGGCACCTTGTATAAGATACATGCATACACTGTTGAGTATAATAGTACTTCTGTGGAGACAAAATCTGTGGAGACTTCATTGGAAAAGGTGACAATTTCACCTATAGTAGATGGTAATGGATTTTGGTTACCTAAGGGTGCTTTTTCTTCTAAATCAAAGTTGTCTGTAGATAAGACTATGTTGTGGTACCAGAGACTTGGCCACATTTGAGAAAAGGGTCTAAGGACCTTGAAAAAGAAAAAACCTTGTTGAAGGTTTAAATGATTGTAATCTGGACTTTGATTTCTGTGAGCATTGCATTTATGAAAAACAAAACCACACTCAGTTTTACTCAATTTTTCATAAATCTTGTGGTGTGTTGATTCTTATTCATTCTGATGTATTTGGTCTTGTTGATGTTCCTTCCATTGGAAAATCCATATATTATGTTTTATTTATTGATGATTATAACAGAAGGACATGGGTATATTTTATAAAGAGAAAATATGAAATTTTTAGTTGATTTAACAAATTTAAAGAAATGGTTGAATTGTAGACTAGAAGGAAGATACAATGTTTGATAAATGATAATAGTGGTGAATTCTTCTCTAATTATTTAGATAAATTTTATAAATATTGTGGCATTCATAGGCAGAAGACAAATCCTTTTTTCCCAACAGTAGAATGGAGTTGTGGAAAGGATTAACAAGATGTTGATGAAGAAGGGTAGTTGTATGTTGAGTGGTGTTGGCCTTGAATAAATATTTTGGACTGAAGTTGTTGCCATGGCTTGCTACCTGTTTAATAGGTCTCTTACATCATCTCTTATTGATAAAACACCTATGGAAGCATGGTCGAGTCACAAGCCCTCATTGAGACATATTCGAGTTTTTGGTTGCAAGGCATATACATATGTGCAAAAGGAGAAGTTAACAAAATTGGATAACAAAGCTGTGAAATATGTTTTCATTGGCTACATTCATGATGGGAAGGATACAAGCTTTGGAATCTATTTCACAAAAGGTAATTCATAATAGAAGTGTTTTTTTTAGAGAAATTAAGCCTTCTTTTGTTACATTACAACTTGGAAAAACTATAAATGATAAAAAAGGAAGATGTGATTCAATTTCCTTTTATGCCTGATACTGTTGAATCAAGGCCCCAAGATAGACAAGAATTAGAGGAGAGCTAATCTATCTCTGAATCTTCAGAAGAGGAGTAAGAACCTCCAACTCATCTTGTTTGAAGGTCTACAAGGTAGAGACAACCACCTAAAAGGTATTCACCTAATGCCTAGAGATTTATTTTTTCCCTGAATACTAGTGTTGATGAACCTAGATTTGTAGAAAAGGCACTAGGTATATATGATGCAAAATCCTAGAAGATTTCTATGGATGAAGAAATGGAAGCTTTGAAAAATAATGATACATGGGATCTTGTACCATTTCTTAAAGGATGAAAACCCATTGGTTACAAATGAGTGTTCAAGAAAAAGATTGGTTCAGATGGAAGCATTGAGAAGTGTAAAGAAAGGTTGTTTGCAAAAGGATACTCTAAGGTTGAGGGTGTTTATTATTGTGAGATATTCTCTCTTGTTGTGAAAATGACATACATTCAATTTTTTCTTTCTATTGCTTCTTTTTATGATTTAGAAGTTGAACAAATGGATGTGAAAATTATTTTGTTTCATGGTAATTTGGAGGAGGATATTTACATGACATAACCAGAGCACTACGTGGTAAAAGGTAAAAGTAATTTGGTTTGCAAATTGATGAAATCTTTGTATGGTCAAGAAGAGTCCTAGGATGTGGTACAAAAAATTTGATACATATGTGTTGATTTTTGGTTTTGAGTGTTCTAAATCAGATGATTGTGTTTATTATAAATCTGATGGTGGTTGTTTCTTATACATTGTATTATATGTCGATGATATGTTATTCATTGGTAAAGGGAAAGTTATGATTGTAGAACTAGAGTCTCGACTTGTTGCTAAATTTGAAATGAAAGACCTTGGTGCAGCTAAACACATTCTTGGGATGGAAATTAAAAGAGATAGAGTGAAAAAAAAGCTCTGGCTAGGCCAGAGTAAGTGTGTGAACTCTATTTTACAAAGGTTGAACATGCAGAATTGTAGGCCATTATGTGTTCCTTTTATAGTTGGAATGAAATTATCTATTTCAGATTGTACTACATGTCCATCATAGATGGAAGACATGAGAATATTACCTTAACAAAGTGCAATTGGATGTTTGATGTATGCTATGGTTTGTACTAGACTAGACCTTTTCCAAGTCGTAGGAGTTCTTTCCAGATATATGTCTAATCTTGGTAGAGGTCATTGGGATGCAGTTAAAAGTGTTTTCAGATATTTGAAGGGTACCTAAGAATATTCTTCATGTTATCATGGTAATATGATGAGAGAAAAAATTTCCACTGATATTCATGGTTATGTTGATGCAAATTGGGCAGGTGATATTGATGGGAGAAGATCCACCACTGCTTATGTGTTTACATTATTTGGTGGTGCAATTAGCTGGATGAGTAAGTGACAGGCTGTGATTTATTTGTCCACTACTGAAGTAGAGTGTATGAAAGCTACTCATTCTTGTAAAGAAGCCATTTGGCTCAAGAGACTATGTTCAGACATAGGAATAAAATAAGGAGTGTTAACAGTCTATTGCAAAATTCAGAGTGTAATTTTCCTAGCGAAGAACCCGTCTTTTCATGCCATAACCAAGCACATATATGTTCAGTATCATTTTATTAGAGATGTGGTTGAAGATGGTAGGGTGAAGTTGGTTAAGGTAGACACTTTGATAAATGTTGCAGATTCATTAGCAAAGGCTGTGAGCACAGAGAAGTTCAGATGGTGTTCATAGTCTATGGGCTTCATGACCCCAAAAACTAAATCATGGTGTAGATACTCCATTTTCTCTTTCTTACAAGGTGTTCGATAAGTGGGAGATTGTTGGGAAAATGTGTATCAACCTTGTAGTTACATATGACAACTTTTTTTTGTAAGTCAGTCATTTGAGCACAAAAATTTTCTAATTTTTTGAACTTCCTGTTTGTTAACAAATTGATATATTCAGGTATGTAGGTAGTCTTTTCTGATGTAGGGTAAAAAATAGTGAGATGTGCTATGGTGGTTGTTAGAGGTGTCAAAATTGGCACCTTTTATAAGCTTGATGCATACATTTCCAAGTGTAATAGTACTTCTGTGGAGATTGAATATGCAGATACTTCATTGGAAAAAGGTTATAGTTTCACCTACAATAGATGGTAATGGATTTTGGGTACCTAAGGGTGATTTTTTATTCTAAATCAAAGTTTCCTCCAGATAAGACTATGTTGTGGCACTAGATACTTGGCCACATTGGAGAAAAGGGTCTAAGGACCTTGAAAAATAAAAAACTTGTTGAATGTTTGAATAATCCTAATCTTAACTTTGATTTCTATGAGCATTGCATTTATGGAAAAAAAAATTGCATTCAGTTTTACTCAAGTTCTCATAAATCTTGTGGTGTGTTGGATCTTATTGATTATGATGTGTTTGGTCCTATTGATGTTCCATCCATTGGAAAATCCACATATTTTGTTTGATTTATTGATGATTATAGTGAAAGGACATGTGTATATTTTATAAAGAGTAAATATGATATTTCCTGTCAATTTAAAGAATTTAAAGCACTGGTTGAATTGTTGAACAGAAGGAAGATAAAATATTTGAGAAATGATAATGGTGGTGAATTATGCTCTAATAATTTTGATAGATTTTGTTATTCATAGGCAGAAGACAACTCCATATTCTCCACAACATAATGGAGTTGCAGAAAAGATGTACATGACGCTTATGGAGAAGGATAGGAGTATGTTGAGTGGTGTTGACCTTGAACAAAGGTTTTGGGGTTTTGGGTTGAAGTTGTTGCCACTTCTTTCTACCTTATTAATAGGTCTCCTACATCATCTCTTGTTGATAAAATACCTATGGAAGCATGGTCACGTCATAATCCCTCATTGAGACATCTTAGATTTTTTGGCTGTGAGGTAGATATATATGTGCCAAAGGAGAAGAGAACAAAATTGGAGAACAAGGCTGTGAAATGTATCTTCATCGGCTATAGTCATGGTGTGAAGGGATACAAGATTTGGGACCTTGTTGTACAGAAGTTAATTCATATTAGAAGTGTTATTTCTAGAGAAACTAAGCATTCTTCAGTTACATTAGAGCCTGAAAAAACTAAGAATGATAAAAAGGAAGATATGATTCAATTTCCTTCTACGCCCGAGAAAGTTGAATCGAGACCCCAAGATAGGTAAGAATTTGAGAAGATCTCATCTAGCTCTAAATATTCAGAAGAGGAGGAAGAACCTCCAACCCAGCTTGTTCAAAGGTCTAAAAGGCAAAGACAACCACTTAGAAGGTATTCCCCTGATGACTGGAGATGTATTTTTTCCTTGAATACTAGTGTTGATGAACCTAGATCTGTAGAAGAGACACTAGGTATGGATGATGCACAATCCTGGAATATTTCTATGGATGAAGAAATAAAATCTTTGAAAAAGAATGATACATGGCATCTTGTACCATTTCTTGAAGGAAAAAAACTTGTTGGTTGCAAATGGGTGTGTTAGGGATTTTTATTGCAAGTACCTTTTAAAACAGTATGAATTCTTGCTCTTGTATATTTCCAATTTATTATATGCAAGAAAATCCTAATTGATGAGGATTGGATAATATCCTCCTTTTTTGAGATCCACAGACTTAGGCAAGTATTACCTTTGAATGATTACTAACTTGCAGTATTAGTTATATTGGATTAGGTCTTTTTACTAGTTTGTTGAATTCCTTTTATTGTATAAATAAATCAAAAACTATGAAAATTACTCTAATTAATCTAATACAAAGATTAATAAGCCAAACTATTATCTTGACAATAGAAAACAGTAATGTGATAAGGATTCTCATCCTTCTTCCTTTTATAGTTCTCTAAACTTAGGAGGGTCAACCTGTTGATTCTCTCTTGAAGGAATTAGCAAACTAAATTCTATAATCTGTGAATAAAATTACTTGCAAATATGTGTTTTCTTATGAATGTAGTGTAATTGAATGATTTTTCTTAAATATTGGATGCGGAACAATTACTCACAAAACCATAAACCAGCACCTAATACTATGGGCAACAGAGTCAATCTAAAATGCAAATCCACAATTAGGTGACTAATGAAAATACATGCAACCTAGATAGAATGCCTTACATACTATCCACTCACTCCTACAAATTTGTTATCAGAACTTCATATCAATATTCAGCTTCTTGGGATCATCTTAAAGCATTACTGCTTCCTTGAACGACCTCACAAATGACTGCATAATTACCTTGTAATAGATATATTTAAATGCCTTACAATTAAACATATAAAATCTTGAACAAAGATAAAAGAGACAACACAAGATATAGAATAGATATTGCAATGTATTTTATTAATGTCTAACTACTTCAAAATACATTCAATAGAACAAAATAGTATAGAGGCTCAAACAAAATTGTAGTAGTCTGCCTTGTAATTATATTCCATCATCTTTCAAAAAGTTACGACATGCTCTATATATAGGCTAAAACCATCTTGGAATCCTCAAGAAGTAAGGATGCAACAAGCTTTGGATGGTTTAAGACCTAACCCTAAAAACATTGAAAAGGACAAAAGACAAGAAGAGACCAAGTGATGGATAGAAAAAATGAAGAATGACATCTGATTTGTTCTTGTCTTCTTGTGATTACTGGCACCTTTGTGTGTATGTGTTTAGGATAGCCTCTGATGTTTGTAGTGAGACCTAGTGACCACCATTACAGGCTAATTTACACTAGTCTTCAAGATGACTAACCTCCTTGTGCTCAAAGAGTAGATGCCTGGTGTTATTCTATTCTTCATCAATAATATCCAGGTCAACAGTGGCAGGATTTTTCTTCTTGGGCTTTGTTAAGACATCCCATGTTGTGAAATCATCTTCTACTGGCCATTCAAAGCTCTGAATGTTCTCCAATTGTGTCTTCTGCCTTTCCCACCTAGCATCCATAATGCTCTTGACATCTGTTATCAATTTGTTGAAATCTCTTTCTGCCTTAAAGGCCTCATCTAAGATCTTATTATATCTTTCCATATCCAATTATCCATTGTTAGAAACATATACCTCTTTATTAGGTAATACAATATAAAATTCTATGCTCCATACCCCTAGTGGCTTGATTTGATTATCTTTTGACCTGATTGATGGCACAAATCTATTGTAGTCAGGCCCAAACATTTATTTTGGCCTCAATTTGATTTTCCTTGCATTTGAAAAGGACAAGGTCACCCCAATTTTTTTGATCTCTTCTATAACCTGGGTTACAATTTCTAGTAGATCTGATCTCAATGGTTGCAATGATGCTAACCTCTCAAATAACCTGGTTCTAACTGACCATGTTGCATAGTAGGGGTTCAAAATTGATACAAAATTATTGACTTCAACTTGTAGGCCTAGAAATTTACCATAGGCACCATAAAATACATCCACTTTATCCTTTAATACATTTATTCTATGTTGTAAAACTTGCCTTAATGCTCCTAAAACAATATCATTATGCTCTTTAATCCCTTGTTTTGTTTCTGCTACAACATATTATGTTTCCTCAGTCTGAATCTTGGCATATGTTACTTCTTTATGTTCACCAGGGGCAACCTCATGCATCTCTTGTAATTTTTGAGTCAATTCTACAATTATCTTTTCCATTGCACGAATTTTCATCAGACCTAATTCTCTATCTTTGGCAATCAGGCTTGTTTCATCAAATATTTTCTGATATCTTTTAGCCATCTGTTCTACCTTTTCCTTGTTCAAGTGATAAAAATAGGTCAATGCTGGAGATATTTATAGGTCTCCTATATTGTGTACAGACCATATTATCTTATCTCCTTCCATCTTCTCTTAGACATTTATCAGTGATGGATTTTGGTTCTTAGGAGCAAGGGACCACATTGTAAGGGCTTGAGATTTAGAATCATAGCCACACCCTTTTATCATCTCTCCTATTTGGGTCTCTGTAGAAATATTGACATCAGATTTCCTTCTGATCTCGTCTATTATAAATGCCAAATCCAAGTCCCATCCTTCTACTAGGAGCATCCCACTGGATTTCACAAGTTGCCTGGCTTCATCAGGATTCAAACTCTCAGACTCTGGATCATATGCTTCGAGGGCTTTTAATGCTTCACTTGTAATTGCCTCTCCTCCTTGTGACTTCAATTCTACTACAACTTGTTCTTTCATTTCCCCTATAAGGAAGTCCTTAAACTCCTTAGTCTTGATGAAGTCATCATCTTTAAGGAACTCCTCTTGTTGTAGTTCCCTTTCATCTTGACACAAAATAACAGGCATTTCTACATTGTCATCAGTGTCTTCCCTCTTTTTCTTTCCCTCTATTATCGACTTCCTTAGTTGATGATCATATGCACTGGCCCCTATGAATAGGGCACCAATTCTATCCCTTTTCTTCGTGTGGGTCTTGGCAACAGAGGTCTCCCCTTCTTCTATTCTTTGCTTCTTTTGTGGGGGCTCTACATCCACCTCAGTCTCATGTGCTTCTATCAAATCAATAATGTTTTCCTCATTATGAGGTGGATGATCTTGGGGTGGTGGACTATGAATAGAATAGCTACGGCTGAACTCTGATGATGATTTCTTGTTGGGACCTATGTCCTTGTCATCATTTTAATCTTAAATTTGATTACTGAGCAATCTATGGTTCTCAATCATCTTTTCTAATTTCTACAAATAGGGCAGTCCTAGGAAAAATCCACCAAATGCGATCCCTTTCCTTTTCAATTGCTGCTCCAGATTCATTAAAGCATGATACTTTGATAGTCTTGATGAAATCACATCCTCTTCAAGGATGTTTCTGATTAAATATTCTTCTTCATAGGGCTGACGCCTCTTGGTGATACGGATGGTAGGTGTCAATAGTTTCTTGGCACTCTCAATAAATCCTTCTATGCAAATATATCTGTACAAGGTAACATTCATCCTGTAATGCCTTAACTATCCATTAACAAGATCATAGCCCTCTTTCCAATTTTAAAGTCTGAGGCAATGAACTACCTAGGAGTGAAAGTTCCTTTTCTATGAGAGGCTAGATGATCTCTATTTGTCAACATAAGATGCCACAGAAACTCCATTATTGTAATTATTGGTGGTACTCTATATGGAAAGATATGTGGTGGTTGCGACACTCTGATTAGTGTAAAATTATGGTGATAATATAAATCACCCCAGTTATGATCACCATTCTATTTGTCAACAAATTGACAAGGTCTCAATAATTGCAGAACTTTTACTGGAAGTCTGATCATATCTACTCCCAAATCGCTCAATAATGGGTAAACTACCAAATTCTCAAATGCAAAAAAATCTTTCTCCCTGGAGATGTAATTCCATACCCTTAACCATAATTGCACAGGGTTCTGTTGTCCATGATAGAATCTTCTGAGTTGTAAATTTGATTGGTCCAAAATATTGGAATTATAAAACATGATGAAGTGCATCAGCAATGAGTACTGTAGGAACTTAGGGATTCCTACCTTGTTCTGAATATCAAGGAATACTTGATGCATTTTGTCAATTAAAAACTCTATGTAATCATATGCAGTGCTTACATAGGGGCTCTGCAACTCTAGGATTATCATCAGCATGTCTGATGATACCCTTTCTCTCCCACTATCTACACCCAAAACTCTGCATAGGGCATAAGATATATACTTCATATAGAAAGCTAGGTCTTTGTAGAAGTATGGTGATGGATCACTTGGAATAGGGGCAATGTAATTTCTAGTTCCCCTTTGTGTGTGGGCCTGGATCAATTTAGACACAATAGGGGCCTCTCTGGTATATCTAGCAACTAGGGCTTTCAAGTTAATTTATGTGGAACATGGGTTATAGATATCAAAAGATTTCATGAACGAAGCTCGATCTAGGATTACCAAAATAGTGCCATCATCCTTCTTTATGGTCTTTGAAATAGTATCATACCTACTGGCCAATTCTAGGATCAAGTCCACATCAATGATTACATTAGGAACAACTAATTTGGCTAATCCACTAGTCCAGGGGTTTGAAATGGGCATAGGGCCATCACTATTTTTATGAAAATAACTAAATAAATGATAACCAGAACAATTGGTGTCTTGGAATCTCTAATGTATGCATAATTATCTCCTACATACTCATCATTTACCTTTTCCCCTGATTAGAGCTCGAGAGCAGTTGAATAAACTCTTCTGAATAGTTTCTTTTTCCTTTGCGGTCCTCATCATCACCACTTTTCCCACTGGTGGAGGCCACGCTTATTGCTCTGCTCATGTTGTCTGGTGTGAATTGTCACTGATCAACTTTCCTTTTCTTTTACCGATATTAAAACAAATCTTCCCCAAACTCTCACTTTTCACTTTGAACTACTTCAAATCTTTAAACCTTCAGCACTGAAAATCACATTCTGGATTATGGACTGAAATCTTCTCTATTCACTATGTAGACCTTGACTACTGTGTTCTTATTGAAAATGAAAAACACTGATGCAAATTATGAGCTCTGGATTCTTGAAAAATGGTAAAATGAAATAATAATGGTAATGCCTATTAATTCACCAATCTCCTTCATGAATTTGCAATTTGGTCTTTTCTGTCTTTACTTCTGCGTGTTGTGAAATCAATTCTAGCTCCTAGCCTTAGCATTTCAAACTAACAGATGATAAATTCAAATGATGAATTTTCATATAAAAACCTTATTAAATTCAAAAAGATATCAATATTTGATCTTATTGGCTCCTTGAGAACAACTCAACAATATTTTAAAACATGTTGTCATAACTTCTTCATTTCTATTAGCTATCAACTCTTAACATGGTGCAGAGAACACTTCATGTATCACCCTGATCTCACCATGGTTTCTTTCAGCGATAATGTGACTGTGTGATCTCTTTGTCTTGAAGAGTTATCCTTAACTCCAATTTTCTATTGAGACTTAACGACAACCACTGGATCATCCTTCAGATCAATGCCTACCTCTTAATCATTGTATGAGATCACTTAAATCTTATTCTCTTCAAGACTAAGCGACTAAGGCTTTAATAACTCATTTTACACCTTGGGTTTCTTTTAGAGACTATGCGACTGTGTTATCTCTTTGTCGCTTTAAGATTTCCTTTACTCTGAGTTTCTATTGAGATTACGTGACTGTCGCACGATCATCTTTCAATCAGATGGCCCACGTGTAATCTCATTTACTTTATGTACTTTAATATTTTCATCTGAGACTTCGTGACTACCATAGTTCTTGTTTTTAATCTAACGGCTCGCACATAATCTCATTTTATTTTCACTTAGCTGCTGTTCACTTCGTGACTTCATGAATTTAAGCAATCTCCATGTCGTGGAAGGAAAACCTTTTACCTTAGGTTTTCTTTGAAACTTCCTGACTAACTCAGGTCTTCAAAAGATTAGCCACGTGTCTCAATATGGATTATCACTACTGAATATCTGGATCTTCTCTGACCTTTTGACTTTTTAAAGCGATTACACGCCATCCATAGGATCTTTTCTTTTTGACGGCTCAGATCTTCTTGTTGAAAACTGACTTATACTTAACTAAACTCATCTTCAACCATCATTCTTATCACGACATCATGACCTGTTGAATCTCATTGTCGCTTTAAGAAATTGCTAACTCATTGTTTCTTTCCCAATTTAACGCCAGCTACTAGATCCTTTTTAAATTAGACGATAGTCATGATATCTCTTTATCTTTCATCTATCTGCAACTTTTCATCATGATTTCATGCTGGCCAAAGGATCTATCTCTCATCTGACAGCAATCACTTAATCTCTTTAGCTTTAACTTAACCATGGATTTAAAAAGAGATCACATGACTAAAGGATTTTAACCACCTTCTTAACCTTAGTTTCTTTATGAGACACTGCGACTGAGTAAACTCGAAGTCGCTTATACATTTCTTAACTCATGAGTTTTTATGGAGACTTCACGACCACCGTTGGATTACACTTTAGATTGATGACTATTGCTAAATCTAAGATCTTTTAACTTAATCCACATTTCTCTTGGTGATAATGCGACTGTATAAAACTTCAAACTTAACCTTAACTCAACTTTATAACTGTGATCACCTTTCAAGACAACACGACCGTATACTCAAAGTCGCCAAAGAAATTCTTTAACTCTGATTTTTCAACAAGATCATCCACCAACCACAGGATCAAGATCTGCATCTGTGGCTTGCATGCAATCTCACAAAGACTGAAAGCATATTCATTTTTCATAAAGATAACCTGACTTACAGAAAATTGCCAAGTCTCGATAGGAAAAGGAATATTCTTAGATTGCAATGAGACTTCATGACTTAAGTGAAATGATATGGAATAAAACACATGACTTAAGTGGTTGGGTTTCTTTTGAAAAAGTAACAACAAACTAGAATGGATTTCGATGAACTAGGGTTTTTCTTGGATATGCATGAAAATTTGACCTAGGGCTTAGGGTTTTTGCACTCTTTCTTTATTTTTAGCTTGAAGATCATTATTTGCAAAGGGATTTTGACAACTCTAGACAAGATTTTCAAATTTTAGGCATGGATATGACTGAGAACTTTAAACAATTTCAGGATAACTACAAAACTGGAAATACAACCAATAGTGGCTCTATCCGAGGATGCTTAAATGCAAGTTTAATGCAAGAACCCCAGATCTATGGTTGCAGACCACTCAAAAGATGCTCATTAACCTACTGCAAAAAGGAAACACACAACAGAAAGAAACACACCTATATACATATAATACAAAAATTTACTATGCATGGAACTTGAATTCTCAACTGAAGAAAGGTTTCAAAAATTGCCTATGCACTGGCAATTAAAATTCTTGTTCATCCATGTTCTTCAAAAGATAGGAATCTTTCCCAAAGCATTTAGAAACAATAAAGGGACCAAGCCATAAGGACTCAAACTTCTTGTGCTTCCCTTTATCCTCTGTTCTTACATTCCAATGGAGTACTAGATCACCAGGCACACATTTTCTTTCATGTGCTCTCTTATCAAAAAGATACTTCATTTTCTGTTGCAATTTTATGTTCTCTTTATGACCTTCTCTTCTGATTTCATCAAGCTCTGCTGATTGCATTGTCCTATCTTGCATTGGGTTAGACATTTCTAATTCTTCTTCTTGAATAAACTTGTATACTTGTAATAAATTTTCATAGGCATTCTAGACTGTAAACCATATACAAGTTCAAAAGGTGATTTACCTGTTGCCTTTTTCACTATTATTCTATTAGCCCATAGAGCTAGTTTTAACTTTGTGTGCCAAGCTCTTTTATTCTTTTCCAAGGTCTTCTTCAAAATCTTCAAAATGATTTTATTGCTGGATTATGATTGACCATTTTCTTGAGGATGATGTGGGGATGAATAAGACATTATGATCCCATATTCATTGCAGAATTCCTTGATTTCATCTGATCTAAAACACATTGCATTATCCATTACTAGCTTGGTAGGGACACCAAATCTGGTCAATATGTTTTCTAGTAAAAAATCATTGACCACTTTTCTATTTGCTTTCTTAGTGGGAATTGCTTCAATCCACTTTGTAAAATAATCACTGGCAACAAGTATCCAACTGTGTCCTCCATTGGATTTCTCTGAAAATTCTCCAATAAAATCAATACCCCACATTCCAAAAGGTGCTTTAGCACTCACAAGGTTCAATAATAGGGCACCTGATAATTTCAACTTATTTGAGAACCTTTTGCAAGGCTCACATTTTATGACAAATGCATGAGTATCCTTAAATAGGCTAGGCCAATAATATCCAGGCCTCAAAATCTTATGGGCAGTGGTCTTAGCAGAAAAGTGTCCTCCACATACTCCAACATGTATTTCAAATAATACTTTCTCAGCTTGGCTTTGATCTAGACATAATAATAGTACACCATTTTTGTATTTCCAATAAAAATCTCCTTGAACTAGGGTGTACTTCTGAGCTTGTAATCTGAGATTCCTCTTTTGATTATCTAACATAACTTCAGGACACCTGGCATTCTTAAGATGATACATGATGTCAACATAGAAGGGTTGTCTTTCAATACTTGTTACTGTTGAATCTGTAGTATGTAAAAATGTATGAAATGAATAAACGTAAGCAACTATATTAATTCCTACATTATCACATACACCTGAAATAAAAAAATATATGGGGAAAACATGCATGCAAATGAATGGAAATAAGAATGAGAAACAAAGACTAAAATACTCAAAACCACACATGCAAACCTCCCAAATGAAGATGAAGAGAGTGTTTTTGATAGTTGGGATGTGGTTTCTCACAAATCCAGCAGCATGACAATGTGATAAAAGTGCTTGTTGAAGATGAGGAGAGGGCTCTTCTTATATAGGATTTTTAGGGAAATGGATGGTTGAGATTCAAAGTTGGATGAAGGGCTAGGATTGCACAAGATCAATGATGTGGCCTTGAGGTTGAGGCCAAGTGGAGGCCAAGTGGATTAGGGTTTTGACCATTCAAAGCGGGAAAGATGCTCACACATATGTGAGAAACCTTTGAAAGTGATGGTTCAATGACAAGGTGTAAGAAGGTGTAAGAGGATATAAGAGGGTGAGAAGACCAAAGTTGCTCACACATGTGTGAGCAACTTGAGAAAGTGATGGCTCGTGGTTGAGTTCACATTTGAAGGGAGACAAATGTGTAAGTGTGTGTAAGGCTTTGTAAGAAATGTGTAAGGCTTTGTAAGAAATGTGTAAGGCTTTGTAAGAAATGTGTAAGTGGTGTGTAAGAAATGTGTAAGGATTTACAAGAAATGTGTAAGTGGTGTGTAAGAGTCACATGTGACTCAGGTTGTGTAAGAGTCACATGTGACTTGGGTTTGCTAATCCTTTGATTAGGATTGTATAAATGATTAGGGAGTGATTAGGTAGAAGATTGTGATTAATTAGTGGCAAGTGGGGTAGAAGGATGGGTTAGGTTAGGGAAGTGAGGTTAGGTGAGAGTTAAAGTTAGGAACCATGTGCTCAAATAGAATTAAATGCAATATTTAATTCCAAGTGGGAGAAAAAGGGATAAGCTAGGTTAGTTAAATTAATTTAAGAATTAATTAAACTTTAGGGAAATGGAATAGGATAAGACTAAATAAATGTAAATTTATTTAATCAGGGATAGGGATAAAGAAGATTATTAATTAAATAAATGTAAATTTATTTAATTAAAGGTAAGATAGGGATTATTAAATAAATAATAAATATCTATTTAATTAGGCTAGGACAAGGGTAATGGACAAATTTTAGTGTCTACATTTTTCCCCTCTTTGATGTAGCATCACGAAATGATGTTGGATCAAAGAAGATTAAAACATGATGGATAAAAGGGATAAGACTAGTAGAATGATGCCCCAGTCATTAGAGGATGAGGAAGGATGACAAGGAAGGAGTGGTATACCCCCTCAAGAGGACATGTGGGTTCGGAGAACACAAGTGTGCTCTCAAAATGGATAGGAATGATAGAAGGAAAGGGGAAAGGGATGATGGAGGAAGAATATATAAAGTAATGTTGCAATGGCGTGAGCAACCTAAGTTTGATATTGTAATTGAAACTATGCATCAAGGTATGAGGAACCAAGATGACAATGTGTCAAGTACATCATAGAAAAGGTCAAATACAACCATATGTCTTATGACACCCTGATATGGAAGACCATGATGCCTTGGGACAATAGGATGAAAAGAACATAATAAATGCAAAAAATACTAACACATACAAGAAACAAGCAATCATGCACATAAACCAAAAGCAAACCACAATTTTTCCCCTATTCAAGCTGAAAACCGATTGATTGATGGATTGATGATGATTGATTAAAGATGACAAAGTTAACGATGAGAACAATGCACATATAAAAGATAGGGAAGGATACATCCCATGATGATGATTTGAAAGAGTGAGCAATGGATTATCAATTGATTTGGATCAATATAATGATATGATTAAGGATTCATGTGCTAGATGACAAGATTGGATTGATTGGATTAGTATTGATTGCATTGGATTGGACTATTTTTGGATGTTTGGAGGAAGAGATTAGGAGGATAAATGATTTGATAAGAGGGGAGGAAGATAAGAGGAACTAGATAGAATAGAATTTGAAGATAATATGATTGGAGGATAAGATGGAT
>MU226163.1:664898-755737 GCA_018584345.1 Thuja plicata | reverse complement strand
GATAAGGGTATATGAATAGGGTTGGATTAATGGGATGGGAGGATAGGGAAGGATTGGTGGATAATGGATGAGAGATTGAAAGGCTTGTGAAGAAAGGGATAAGGGAGTTAGAAAGATCATCATTGGGACACACCTTCAAGGGTGATGGCGTATTGGATGAGGAGTAGTGAATTAGGAGTAGTGGATTTTGGGATTAAGGACCCAAAATAGAGGAAGGAGGTGACGGATTTAGGATAGTCATGGATTGAGGTATTTTAGGATCCAAAATGAATTTGAGGGATGTGGGATTGTTAAATGGAGGATAAAATGGATTTATGAAGGGAAGAAGATGTGGATTAGCAAGGTTGGATGCCAAGTTTGATTTTGCTTTGAGATGCATTGCTTCAATAAGTAGCTTGGGAATCCACATGATTTTTGAATTTTTTTCTTGGGCCTTTGTGGCCTTTTGAATTTTATTTCTTGTGGATCATATTTTTCTTTTCTTGAACATGTCTTTTAGATGGGACATGTTGATCCTTGGATTTTTGTTTTGTTGATTTTGGATTTATGCATTTTAGCTTTGGCATGCAAATTGCTTCCAATAGCAATGGAATGGGTGCATGAGGGTAGATAGTTTGGAGAGTTAATGGAAGGAATAATGGAGGGTGAATGTTGGAAGAGATAAAAGGATGTGTGCCTTCGTTGATCTTTATTATGGATTTGAGGTTATGGAGTGGTGGACTTGGATATGGTGAATGAAGGTATGTAAGGACCCAAAATGGATTGAAGGGATGAAGGATTTGTTTTTGGGACATAGGGACCTAAAATGGACGCGGATGAGGAAGGGATTGAATTTTGAACATAAGGGCCCAAAAAGGATGTGGATGAGGAAGGGATGAATTTTTGGACATAAGGGCCTAAAATAGATTTGGAGGATGGGGGACGGGAAAAATTGAGTTTAGATGGAATAATTTCAGATGTAGAAGGGGTGGAAGATTTACCAACATCTTGAGACATTCTTTTTCCAATGGGACACTTTTTATTTTGAAAACAAGATGTGAGTCCATGTGAATGGGGTTTATGGATAGATTGGATAGGTGTGATGGGATTTTGTGGAGGATTAGGATCATGTGGAGGGATAATAGGATTTTGAGAGGGATAGGAATCATGATATGGATTTGAATGGGCACTTTGATCTTGACTTTGGGGAGGATTATGTGATGTTGGAGTGAGTGGATCTTGAGATGGAAGGGAATCATGCAATGAAATGGAGGGAATGGAATCATGAGATGGAGTAATTTGATCTTGACATGGAGGGGGTTTAGTAGATGGGGTACATGGAATAGCTTCATAAAGTAGCAGGTAAGTGAAGGTTAACTCTTGACATGGATGGGAATCATTGGATGAGGTGGAGTTTGGGGATCATGGATGGGCATGATTGAGGTGCCATGGATTAGAGCACAGGAGTCACTACATGATGTTGGAGTCATCCCAACATATGCAGAGTGGTGGGAAACCTATAAGCCGATCAGGTTGATAGTTCCAAGGGTGGCACATGCCGATGAGCAGCCTGGGAAGGGAGAGGACAAAGGAGGACACGATGGAGATGATGGGGATGAGGAGGGATGAGACAAAGGAGGGGATGGGGGAGGAGAGTCCAGCCAAGAGTAGCAGCTCAAAGGCGATGGGGATAGGTAGAGATACCTATCGGGAGGTAGCCACCAGTGGTCCTAGACATACAGGGACAGGGGCCACAGGGGCCACCAGGATAGGGACCACCAGCTCTGCACATAGCCCAGGATGTACATGATACAATAGTGTCAGAGTGAGATAGTCTATGGACTGAGCTTGGGAGAGTACAAGGTTTATTGGCTACATCTCAGGTGATAAAGAGTAGTGCATAGGCAGAGATCCTGCGGTTACAGGGATTACTAGCCACCTCCCAGGTTACGGAGACTAGTTCACATGCAGAGGTGTTGAGACTACAGAGACTAATGGCCACCTCCCAAGCTACAGCCAACAGTCTATAGACAAAGATAGCCCAAGTACAGGGGGCATTAGTAGTTGAGACAGCTCATTGTGATAGTGCTTAGAGGGCATTAGACCTGTTACTGGCCCAGGTAGATAGTGGAAAGTTTTGGATGGGTGGACTGGGCGTGCCAAAATGTAGTATGTAAACATGTATGAAAGGAATAAACATAAGCAACTATATTAATTCCTACATTATCACATACACCTCAAATACAAAAGATATGGAGAAAGCATGCATGCAAATGAATAGAAATTAGAATGAGAAACAAAGACTAAACTACTCAAAACCACAGATGAAAACCTCCCAAATGAAGATGAGGAGAGTGTTGTTGATATTTGGGATGTGGTTTCTCACAAATCCAACAACATGACAATGTGACAAAAGTTCTTGTTGAAGATGAGGAGAGGGCTCTTCTTTTATAGGATTTTTAGGGAAATAGATGGTTGAGATTCAAAGTTGGATGAAGGGCTAGGATTGCACAAGATCAATGATGTGGCCATGAGGTGGAGGCCATGTGAAGGCCAAGTGGAGGCCAAGTGCATTAGGGTTTTTACCATTCAAAGGGGGAAAAGTGCTCACACATGTGTGAGCAACCTTTGAAAGTGATGGGTCAATGACAAGGTGTAAGAAGATGTAAGAGGATGTAAGAGGGTGAGAAGACCAAAGTTGCTCACACATGTATGAGCAACTTGAGAAAGTGATGGCTCATAGTTGAGTTCACATGTGAAGGGGGGAAAATGTGTAAGTGTGTGTAAGATGTGTAAGGCTTTCTAAGAAATGTGTAAGGCTTTGTAAGAAATGCATAAGTGGTGTGTAAGGCTTTGTAAGAAATGTGTAAGTGGTGTGTAAGAGTCACATGTGACTTGGGTTGTGTTAGAGTCACATGTGACTTGGGTTGTGTAACAGTCACGTGTGACTTGGGTTTGCTAATCCTTTGATTAGGATTGTACAAATGATTAGGGAGTGATTAGGGAGTGATTAGGTAGAAGATTGGGATTAATTAGTGACAAGTGGGGTAGAAGGATGGGTTAGGTTAGGGAAGTGAGGTTAGGTGAGGGTTAACGTTAGGAGCCATATGCTCAAATAGAATTAAATGCAATATTTAATTCCAAGTGGGAGAAAAAGGGATAAGCTAGGTTAGTTTAATTAATTTTAGAATTAATTAAACTTTAGGGAAATGGAATAGGATAAGACTAAATAAATGTAAATTTATTTAATCAGGGATAGGGATAAAGAAGATTATTTATTAAATAAATGTAAATTTATTTAATTAAAGGTAAGATAGGGATTATTAAATAAATAATAAATATCTATTATCACTATGTTATTAACTTGTACCAAGTCTAGGTTTTCTTCTGTCATAAGTTTTGCTAGACCTTGTCCTCTAACCAATTTAGTAATATGTATTTCTAAATTAAATTCTTGAATTCTATTAATCCATTTACATCACTTACCAGTCACTTTTGATTGAGTAAGGATGTCCTTTAATGCTGAATGTGGTACATATGCAAGTACTTTAGCATAAACTAGGTAGGGTATGAATGATTTAACAGCTTTCACCGAAGCATACGCCTGCTTCTCCATCATTTCATAGTTTAGCTCTGCATCTTGGAGAGATTTTCTAAAGAATGCAATAGGGTTCTCAAATCCCTCCTCATCTTTCTGAAGTAGAACAACAACAATAGTATGAAAGGATGCAAATGAGAACAAAGAAAAGGGCTTGCTATAATCAGAAGATTTTAAAATAGGGGCCGCTTGAATGAATTTCTTAATCTTTTCAAAAGCTAACTGATCTTCTTTGTTCCACTGGAATTTTGCACCTTTCTTTAATAACATAATAATTGGTTTGACAATTTCATCAAAATTGGCAATGAATCTTCTGACAAAATTGATCTTTCGTAGGAAAGATTGCACACCTTTGATATTCCTTGGAGCAGTGACCTTTTGAATAGATTCTATTCTCTCAGGTTCGATCCTTACTCCATCTTTGGACACTATGTGTCCCAATAACTTTCCCTTTGTGACTGCAAATTGACACTTTCTAGGATTTAGTGAAACACCATATTCTAAGGCCTTGTTGAATTTTTTTTCTAGATGTTCACAATGATCCCCTGCTTTCTTAGAAAATGCAGTCAAATCATCTTGGTAGATTACCATGAATAAATCAATAAACTCCTTGACTTCTACATCCATGGCTCTCTTAAAGGCTTCTCCTACATTTATTATTCCAAATGGCATTCTAACATATACATAAGTTCCCCAAGGAGTAGTAAATGCAGTTTTAAACTATTCTGACTCTTTAACAAGTACCTGATTGTAGCCTAAAAATCCATCCATCATTGATAATAGCTCACAACTAGTAACCTTGTGCAACATTGCTTCCATATTTGGTAGCGAATAATTGTCTTTCAAAGATACAATGTTCAGATTTCTGAAATCAACACATAATCTTATGTCACCATTCTTTTTTCTCACTGGTACTAGATTTGAAACCCAAGTTGAATGTCTGATAGGCTAGATAATTCCTGCATCCTTTAGTTTCATCAACCCCTATTGCATTTTGGGAGCCAACAGTGGATTAATGAGTCTCTATGTTTGTCTGAATGGTTTTACATCTATTTTGAGTGGGATTTCATGCTGGAAAAGGTCTTCCCTATAAGATTTTGAATCTTCATAAGACCATGCTAATACATGCTTATGTTTTCTTAATAATTTTATCAAATTGGTTCTAACATGGGAATCCAATCCTTTTCCAATATAAACTATCTGAGGAGTGGTCTCTGATCCCAAATTTATCTCCTCTAAATCCTCAATCTTGGCATTGCTTATTCTTGATGCATGTTCACTCTGATCACTAAACAATGCCTCTAGTTCTACCAATCCCTTAGTAATCTGATTAGAACTTAGTTGAACAACCTCATCCCCCAAAACACAATCCTTACCATCAATGACCTCAAGTAAAGTATTGCAATCTATGTGTTGGTCTTCATAATGATCAAGGCATTGAAGAAATATAAGGATATCTTAGTCATCTTCAAATTCTTTCCAGTTGTAAATATTGTCAGGGAAAACTGGACTTGTCTTAACCTCAACTATTGATACCCCATTTAAGGTCAAATCATTAGTTTTCAAAGCAACAATAGCTAAGAAGTTTGCCATAATATTTTTAGACCTTTCTATCCAAATTATATTGAAGGCATCAAAAAGCTCAATTTGGTCCCAAATAGCATGTTTATACATCTTCAGTCTATCATTTTTCATAGCATATTTGTACCTAACTTGGGCTACTACTAACTCGAAGTCACTATAAACTTTTAGACATTTTATACCATGTTTAGCAGTAATGTCTAGCCCTAAAAATAAAGCTTCATATTCTATTGTACTATTTGTACACTGAAAGATAATAAGAAAGAATATTTAAATGTTGTACCTGATGGAGAGATAACTAAAACTCCAACTCTTGATCCCTCTTTAGAACAGACTCCTTTAAAATTCATTTTCTATAAACTATTATTCTATGTAATCAACTCCTTCACTAAAGGATCAATAGTCTTATATTGATGAGCACTCCTTTTTATCCTGAATTTCTCCATATCAATATCAACATAGTAATTAATATTATTATCCTCATGCAACTCTATCATATGAGGTGTCCTACCTTCTATGGACACCTTTACATTATTCCCAGCAATATTGGAAGTGGCATAAGACAAATCACACTGAATACTGCCCCCCATTGAAGCAATCCATTTTATGGACAAAAACATGTCATAATGTGGTGGGATATCAACCACCAGCACACGCATAGTCAATAATAAATTAGGGCATATAGCTAATTTTTAAGGTAAGGCCTCAATGGTTCCAACAACAGGGATCTCTCTTGAATCCATTGCTTGACACCTCCTATGAGGAGTATCTACTTGCAATCCCATGGATCTCATGATTTCTGCATGCATGACTGTATCAAATGCTCATGAATCTATCATGCAATTTTTGAGCATCTTACCATTTATTACCAATGTTAGGAAAAAGGGATCAACAACCCCTACAGATGTATTTGTGTTTAGGTAAATCTGAGGGATCTTAGAAATCATCCCCTCAAGTTCCTTCCCCTTATTGTTAGATTTCTTTTCGACATAATCTATTTTTGAGGTTTTACTGGTGATACATTGTTCAACACTGAAAGGACCTTTTCTTTGTGTTCTTTTATCCTCATCATTTCTAGGAATGGGACCTTCACAGTCATCTAAGATAAACACTGGCCCATATCCACTGGAGTATACTTCACGTCAGAATTTTTTGGTTTTTCTATGATGATATTGTTTTCCTCTATTTGAATTTTTAGATTAGGCTCTTCCTTCTTGGATTTCTTATTTTCAACTTTGGGAGAGGAAGCACCTGCTTATGGCACTTTAGTTTTACCTTCATGTACATCTTTTGAATCACTAGCTTTGTTCACAATTTTGACCTTAGGTTTGTTTACATTTTCCCAAGGTCCATCTCTTTTTGGTACATACTTGGCATCTATCTTATTTTATTTAATGAAGATGCCTGTTGGATGACTACCCACATTACCCACAACTCTATTTCTTAATTGGTAGTTATTTCTTTCTTTTTTCACTGGATCAACAATGATTCTAGCCTTTTCTTCCTCAGAGGGTTTTCTTATGGTAGTAGATCCTTGACTATTTTGTACAGAACATCTTATATCATCAAATTCCTCTTCATCACTTTCAGATAGGAATTGTGTGTGATATACCTCTGTTCTTCCTTGTGAACCATATATGTCATGGTTCTCAACTTCTTCTAAATCTATATCAGATCATGCATAGGCATTAGTCATATCATATCTATTGTGATCACATAGCTCATCTTCTTCAACTTCTTTCTCTTCATTAGCAATGACGTCTAAGGCTACAATAAAAAAATCAAGATTGTGTGGGGCTTAACAAACCTCACACCAGTAAGTGTCACTGCACATATTCATAGAATTTTTATGTAGAGGGTCAGGGGTTCTATTTTCTGGCTTATCTTTTCTTGGTGGAGCAATAGGCTTTCCATCCTTGAACTAAGTACCATAGGAATAATTGTGCATCCTATTTTGTGGGTTATAGTTATTGTTATAGGATGGTTTGTTATTTTTTGGATCCTTGTACTCTTTATAATTAGGTTCTTTTCTCGTACTAAAGTGAGAATCATCTCTTCTACCCATTTTCCCTGATACCCTTCTATTCACCTCTATGTTTACTACTATTTTATATGCATCTGTGAGACTTCTAGGATTTTTTTCTCTAAGTGCATAACCCATTTTTGAATCAAAAGCATTTAGGTATGTAGCCAAACATACCTTTTCATCCAATTTGATTTTTTGAAAGAGCTTGTGCATGGCTCTCTGAAATCTTGTGTTGAATTTAGTAACCTCTTCATTGAAATTCTTCTTTATGTTATTGAATTCATTTAGAAAAAACCCTTCATTGGTTTTGTCACCATAATGATCTTCGAACAAATCTATTAGCTCTTCCATAGATGCAACTGAACCATTAGACAATCCTCTAAACCATTCCCTAGCATCTTCTACTAGGGCTTGAACAAATAACTTCATTAGGACATCCTCGTGATTAATATTTAAATCATCTATAATATCTATGAATTTTCTTAAATGGACTTGAGAAGAAATGACATTGTTTCCTGAACACTTAGGGAGTTTTTCTCCAATATCATTAGGAACTGCATTAGGATAACCAGGAATGCCAATAAAAGTGAATTTCTTGTACCTTTCTGGGTGTAATGGCCTCCTTTGAAATTTGTCATCCTCCTCAAAAGAAGCAGTCTTGGATTTTGAAGATGTAGTGTTTTCACCACCAGCATAAGAATATTTAGAAGATTGCAAAAAGTCAATCTTTTTCTTCATCCCTAAGGTTGTAGCTTCAGCTTCTGCCTTCTCCAACATCTTTTCCATAGTTTCTTTCTCCCTTCTTGATCTTTCAAGGTCCATGTCTAGATTAGACATTTGTTCAGTCAGGACTTTATGATTTTTTGGTTCCTCAACTTCATTTTCAGTGACTTTCTTTTTTCCTTTATCTCTAAAGGCTTGAGGACCTAAACCTTTGTGGGTATTTGGAGTCTCTTGGTCTCTGTGAGACCTCTCAACATTTTTTACAGCTTGATGTCTCAAAGATATTCTTCTAAACTTATCAACATATTTTTGCTCATGTTTTTATCTTTTTAAGATCTTTTTCCCTTTTCTTTTGTTGAACAAGGGATAACTGCCTCATGAGGATTCTTTCCTCCTCATCAAGTTCATCAGAAGGAACTTCAGAGTCTGAGATAATAGTATCAATTCCTTCTCTTTCACTAGAAGTAGTAGTAATGGCATATGTTTATAATCCAAGGTTTGGCTTCTTCATACTCTGAGGTGTTCCCCTCATGACTGGACTGATTTGTATCCTTACTTCTAATGTTATTTTCTTCATTTCTTGGAGAAGAGTCATTAATATTTGCTTGATTATTCTTCTCTCTCAGAGACATCTTAGTTCTTGAAGTAGTTGGGATCCCACTTTCCAAATCCACTTCTGGATTATCTCTCATTCTTGACCTTGTATTCATATTTCTAGAATTTGTATTAATGTTTCACTTGAGCAATGATTACAGAGATTCACGTTTAGAGCTGCCACCCAACACAAGTTTGGGAAATATGAATACTACAAGAATGACCTAAATTGGCAAACTCAAATTAAAACTTGATTTATCTTTTAAATACGCCAGCGATTCCTTAAAAGTTTCTTTTCAAGACTTTACTTGAATCCCCAGTAGAGTCACCAATTTGTTAGGGATTTTTCTTGAAAGTACCTTTTAAAATAGTATGAATGCTTGCTCTTGTATATTTCCAATTTATTATATGCAAGAAAATCCTAATTTATGAGGATTGGATAATATTGTCATCCTTTTTTGAGATCCACAGACTCAGGAAGGTATTACCTTTGAATGATTACTGACTTGAAGTATTAGTTATAGTGGATTAGGTCTTTTTACTAGTTTGTTGAATGCCTTTTATTGTATCAATAAATAGAAAATTATGAAAATGACTATGATTAATCTGATATAGAGCTTAATAAGCCAAACTATTATCTTGACAATAGAAAATAGTAATGTGACAAGGATTCTCATCCTTCTTCATTTTATAGTTCTCTGAACTTAGGAGGGTCAACCTATTGATTCTCTCTTGAAGGAATCAACAAATTGAATTGTATATTCTATGAATACAATTACTTGCAAATATGTGTTTTGTTATGAATGTAGTGTAATTGATTGATTGTTCTTAAATATTGGATGAGGAACAATTACTTGCAAAACCATAAACCAATGCCTGATCCTATGGTCAACAGAGTCAATCTCAAATGAAAATCCACAATTAGGTGACTAATAAAAATACATGCAACCTAGATAGAATGCCTTACACAATATTCACTCACTCCAACAACTTTGTTATAAGATCTTAATATCAATATTCAACTTCCTGGGATCATCTGAAAGTGTTACTCTTTCCTTGAAGGACCTCACAAATGATTGCACAATTACCTTGTAATTGATATATTTGAATGCCTTACAATTAAAGATATAAAAGCTTGAATAGAGATAAAAGAGACAACAAAAGATATAAAATAGAGATTTCAATGTATTTCATTAATCTCTAATTGCTTCAAAATACATTCAATAGACCAAAATAGTACAGAGGCTCAAACAAAATTGTAGTAGTCTACCTTTTAATTATATTCCATTATCTTTCAAAAAGTTATAACATGCTCTATATAGGATAAAACCATCTTGGAATCCTTAAGAAGTAAGGATGCTTCAAGATTTAGATGGTTTAAGACCTAACCCTAAAAATATTGAAAAGGACAAAAGACAAGAGGAGACCAAGTGGCGGATAGACAAAAATGAAGAAAGAAATCCGATTTGATCTTGTCTTCTTGTGATTACTGGAACCTTTGTGTGTATGTGTTTAGGATAGCCTCTAATGTTTGTAGCAATACCTAGTGACCTCCATTATAGGATAATTTACACTAGTCTTCAAGATGACAAACCTCCCTATGCTCAAAGAGTAGATGCCAGGTGTTCTTCTATTCTTCATCAATAATATCCAGGTCAATAGTGACAGGCTTTTTCTTCTTGGGATTTGTTAAGACATCCAATTTTGTGACATCATCTTCTATTGGCCATTCAAAGCTCTGAGTGTTCTCCAATTGTGTCTTCTTCCTTTCCCACCTAGCATCAGTATTTCTCTTGACATCTGTTATGAATTTGTTGAAATCTGTTTCTGCCTGAAAGGCCTCATCTAAGATCTTATTATATCTTTCCATTTCCAATTCTCCATTTTCAGAAACATATACCTCTTTATTAGGTAATACAATATCAAAATATGTGATCCATATCCCTAGTGGCTTAATTTGATTATCTTCTGACCTGATTGATGGCACAAATCTGTTGTAGTCAGGCCCAAACATATTTATTCTAGCCTCAATTTGATTTGCCTTGCCTTTGAAAAATGACAAGGTCACCCCAATTTGTTCTATCTCTTCTCCAACCTTGGTTACAATTTCTTGTAGATCTGATCTCAATGGTTGCAATGACGCTAACCTCTCAAACAACCCAGTTCTAACTGACCATGTTGCATAGTAGGGGTTCAAAATTGATACAAAATTATTGAATTTAACTTGTAGGCATGTAAATTTACCATATGCACCATAAACTACATCCACTTTATCCTTTAATACATTTATTATATGCTACAAAACTTTCCTTAATGCTCCTAAAACAACATCATTATGCTCTTTAATCCCCTGCTCTGTTTCTACTACACCATACTCTATTTCCTCACTCTAAATATTAGCATTTGTTCCTTCTTTATGTTCAGTAGGGGCAACCTCAGGCATCTCTTGTAATTTCTAAGTCAGGTCTACAATTATCTTTTCCATTGCACTAATTTTCATCAGACCCAATTCTTTAGCTTTGGCAATCAGGCTTGTTTCATCAAATAGTTTCTAATATCTTTTAGACCTTTGTTCTGCCTTTGCCTCATTCAAGTGAGAAAATTGGGTCAATGCCTGAGATATTTTTAGGTCTCCTATATTGTGTACAGACCATATTATCTTGTCTCCTTCCATCTTCTCTTGGACATTTATCAGTGATGGCTTTTGGTTCTTAGGAGTAAGGGACCAAATTACAAGGGCTTGAGATTTAGAATCATAGCCACACCCATTTATCATCTCTCCTATTTGGGTCTTTGTAGAAATATTGACATCAGATTGCCTTCTGATCTGGTCTATTATAAAGGCTGAAGCCAAGTCCTATCCTTCTACTAGGAGCATCCCACTAGATTTCACAAGTTGCCTGGCTTCATCAGGAATCAAACTCTCAGACTTTGGATCATATGCTTCGAGGGATTGTAATGCTTCACTCGTAATTTTCTCTCCTCCTAGTGACTTCAATTTTGATGCAACTTGTTCTTGCTTTACCCATATAAGGACTTGTCCTTAAACTCCTTAGTCTCGATGAACTCATCATCTCTAAGGAACTCCTCTTGTTGTAGTTCCCTTTGATCTTGACACAAATTAAGGGGCATTTATACATTTTCATCAGTGTCTTCTCTCTTTTTCTTGCCCTCTCTTATCAACTTCGTTGGTTGATGATCATATGCACTAGTTCCTGTGAATATGGCACCAATTCTATCCCTTTTCTTCTTGTGGGTCTTTGCAACAAAGGGTTCTCCTGCTTCTATTCTTTGCTTCTTTTGTGGGGGCTCTACATCCACCTCAACCTCATGTGCTTCTGTCCAATCAATAATGTTTTCCTCATTATGAGGTGATTGATCTTGGGGTGGTGGACTATGAATAAAATAGCTACTGCTATACTCTGATGATGATTTCTTGTTGGGTCCTTTCTCCTTTTCATCAATTTGATCTTCAATTTTTTTTATGAGTAAGCTATGGTTTTCAATCATCTTTTTAAATTTCTGCAAATAGGGAAGTCATGGGAAAAGTCCACCAAATGGGATCCTTTTCCTCTTCAATTGCTGCTCCAGATCCATTAAATCATGATACTTTGATAGTCTTGATGCAATCACATCCTCTTCAAGGATGTTTATGATTAAATATTCTTCTTCACAGGGCTGATGCCTCTTGGTGATAGGGATGGTAGGTGCCAAGAGTTTCTTGGCACTCTCAATAAATCCTTCTATGTCAATATATCTATACAGGGAAACATTCATCCTATAATGCCTTAACAATCCATTGACAGGGTCATAGGCCCTCTTTCCAATTGGAAAGTCTAAGGCAATGAACTACCTAGGAGTGAAAGTTCCTTTTATGTGAGAGGATAGATTCTCTCTATCAGTCAACATAAGCTACCATAGAAACTCCATTATTGCAATTTTTGATGGTACTCTATATGACAAGATATGTGGTGACCATGAACAACCATACACTCTGATTAGTGTAAAATTCTGGTGACAATATAACTCACCCCACTTATGATCACCATTCCATTTGTCAACAAATTGACAAGGTCTCAATAATTGCAGCACTTTTACTAGAAGTCTAGTCATATCTACTCCCAAATTTCTCAACAATGGGTAAAATACCCAATTCTCAAAAACACAAAATTTTTGCTCCCTGGAGGTGTAATTCCATACCCTTAACCATAATTACACAGTGTTCTATTGTCCATGATATAATCTTCTGAGTTGTAAATTTGATTGATACAAAATATTGAAATTATAAAACATGATGAGGTGCATTAGCAATGAGTACTGTAGGAACTTAGGGCATCCTACCTTGTTCTGAATATCAAGGAATCCTTGATGCATTTTGTCAATTACAAACTCTATGTAATCATAGTCAGTTCTTACATAGGGGCTCTACAACTCTAGGATTATCATCAGCATGTCTGATGATACCCTTTCTCTCCCACTGTCTACACCCAAAACTCTGCATAGGGCATAAGATATATACTTCATATAAAAAGCTAGGTCTTTATAGAAGTATGGTGATGGATCACTTGGAATAGGGGCAATGTAATTTCTAGCTCTCCTTGGTGTGTGGGCCTAGATCAATTTAGACACAATAGGGGCCTCTCTAGTATATCTGGCAGCTAGGGCTTTCAAGTTAATTTATGTGGAACATGGGTTATAGATATAAAAAGCTTTCATGAAGGAAGATCAATCTAGGGTTACCAAAATAGTTCCATCATCCTTCTTGATGGTCTTTGAAATAGTATCATACCTCCTAGCCAATACTAGGATCAAGTCCACATCAATGAATACATCAATAATAACTAATTTGGTTAATCCACTGGTCCATGGGTTTGAAATGGGCATAGGGCCATCCTTTGATGTCCTAATCATCACCACTTTTCCCACTGGTGGAGCGAATGCCTACTTCTTTAGTCATGTTGTCTGATGTGAATTGGCACTGATCAACTTTCCTTTTCTTTTACTGATATTGAAAAAAATCTTCTCCAAACCCTCACTTTTCACTGTGAGCTACTTCAAATCTTTAAACCTTCAGCACTGATAATCACATTCTGTATTCTGGACTGAAATCTTCTCTATTCACTATGTAGACTTTGATTACTTTGTTCTTACTAAAAATGCAAAGCATTGACACAAATTATGAGCTCTAGATTCTTTAAAACTGGTAAAATGAAATGATAACGGTAATGCCTATTAATGCCCCAATCTCCTTCATGAATTTGACATTCAATATTTTTTGTCTTTACTTCTGCGTGCTGTGAAATCAATTCTAGCTCCTAGCCGTGACATTTCAAACTGACAGATGATCAATTCAAATGATGAATTTTCATATGAAAACCTTATTAAATTCAAAAAGATATCAAGATTTCATCTTATTGGCTCCTTGAGAATAGCTCACCAATCTTTTAAAACATGCTGTCATAACTTCTTCATTTCTATTGGTTGTTATTTGTTAACATGGTGCAAAGAGAACTTCATGTATTACCCTAATCTCACCATGGTTTCTTTCAGCGACAATGTGACTGTGTGATCTCGTTGTCATGAAGATTTATCCTTAACTCCATTTTTTTATTCAGACTTAAGGAAAACCACTCGATCATCCTTCAGATCAATGACTACCTCTTAATCTTTGTATGAGATCACTTAAATCTTATTCTCTTTGAGACTAAGCGACTAAGGCTTTAATAACTCATTTTACACCTCGGGTTTCTTTTAGAGACTATGTGACTGTGTTATCTCTTTGTCACTTTAAGATTTCCTTTACTCTGAGTTTCTATTGAGATTAAGTGATTGTCACCTGATCATCTTTCAATCAGATGGCCTACGTGTAATCTAGTTTACTTTATGTGCTTTCATATTTTCATCTGAGACTTCACGACTACCATAGATCTTGTTTTTAATCTAATGGCTCGCGCATAATATCATTTTCTTTTCACTTAGCTGCAGTTCACTTTGCAACTTCATGACTTTAAGAAATCTCCATGTCGTGGAAGGAAAACCTTTTACCTCAAGTTTTCTTTCAGACTTCTCGACTAACTCAGGTCTTCAAAAGATTAGCCACGTGTCTCAATCTGGATTATCACCACTGAATCTTTGGATCTTCTCTAACCTTTTAAATTTTTAAAGCGATTACACGCCATCCAAAAGATCTTTTCTTTTTCACGGCTCAGATCTTCTCACTGAAAACTGAATTATACTTAACTGAACTCATCTTCAACCATGGTTCTTATCGCGACATCATGACCCATTGAATCTCATTGTCACTTTAAGAAATTGCTAACTCATGGTTTCTTTCCTGATTTAACGCCAGCCACTAGATCCTTTTTAAATCGAACGATAGTCATGATATCTCTTTATCTTTCATCTATCTAAAAAAATTTCATCACAATTTCACGCTGGCCTCAAGATATATCTCTCATCTGATGGTAGTTGCTTAATCTCTTTAGCTTTAACTTAACCATTGATTTCAAAAGAGATCACACGACTAAAGGATTTTAACCACCTTCTTAACCTTAGTTTCTTTATGAGACACCGTGACTGAGTAAACTCAAAGTCGCTTATACTTTTCTTAACTCATGAGTTTTTATGGAGACTTCACGACCACCATAGGATTACACTTTAGATCAACAGCTATCCCTAAATCTCAGATATTTTAACTTAATCCACATTTCTCTTCGTGATAACATGAATGCATAAAACTTTAAACTTAACGTTAACTCATCTTTGCAACTTTGATCACCTTTCCAGACAACGCGAATGAGTATACTCAAAGTTGCCAAATAAACTCTTTAACTCTGATTTTTCAATGAGATCATCCGCCAACCATAGGATCAAGATCTGCATCTACGACTTGCGTGCAATCTCACAAAGACTGAAAGCACATTCATTTTTCATAGAGATAACCTGACTTAAAGGAAATTGTCTAGTCTCAATAGAAAAAGGAATGTTCTTAGATTACATCGAGACTCCATGACTTAAGTGAAATGATATGGAATAAAACACATGACTTAAGTGGTCGGGTTTCCTTTGAAAAAGTAACAACAAAATAGAATGGATTTCAATGAAATAGGGTTTTTCTTGGATATGCATGAAAATTTGACCTAGGGCTTAGGGTTTTGGCACTCTTTCTTGATTTTTGGCTTGAAGATCATTATTTTCAGATGGATTCGACAACTCTAGACAAGATTTTCAACTTTTATGCTTGGGTATGACCGAGAACTTCAAAAACTTTCAGGCAAACTACAAAACTGGAAATACAACCAACAGGGTGTTCAACAAAAATATTGGTTCAGATGGAAGCATTGAGAAGTATAAAGTAAGGTTGGTTGGCAAATGATACCCTTAATTTGAGGGTGTTGATTATGGTGAGATATTCTCTCATGTTGTAAAAATGATATCCATTCAATTTTTGCTTTCTATTGTTGTTGCTTATGATTAAGAAGTTGAACAAATGGATGTGAAAACTATTTTCCTTCATGGTAATTTAGAGGAGGATATTTACATGATATAGCCAGAGCACTGTGTGGTAAAAGGTAAAAGTAATTTGGATTGAAAATTGATGAAATCTTTGTATGGTCTCAAGAAGAGTCCTAGGATGTGGTACCTTAAATTTAATACATATGTGTTGAGTTTAGGTTTTGAGTGTTCTAAATAAGATCATTGTGTTTATTATAAATCTGAAGGTGGTAGTTTCTTATACATTACATTATATGTTGATGATATGTTATCCATTGGTTAAGGGGAAGTTATGATTGTAGAATTGAAGTCTCAACTTGCTGCTAAATTTGAAATGAAAGACCTTGGTGTAGCTAAACACATTATTGGGATGGAAATTAAAAGAGATAGATTGAATAGAAAGATATGGCTAGGCCAGGGTAACTATGTGAACTCAGTTTTACAGAGGTTCAACATGCATAATTGCATGCCATTATTTGTTCCTTTTACAGTTGGAATGAAATTATATATTTAGGACTATCCTACACTCCATCAGATATGAAAGACACGAGAAAAGTACCTTACTAAAGTGCATTGGAAGTCTGGTGTTTGCTATGGTCTGTACTAGACTAGACCTTTCCCAAGAAGTTGGAGTTCTTTCCAGATATATGTATAATCATGGCAGAGTTCATTGGGATGCAGTTAAAAGATTCTTTAGATATTTAAGGGTACCTCAAAATTTTCTTTATGTTATTGTTACCCAAAATTTCCTATTCTATGCTCTTTTGGCTTACAAGTGGAGTAAATGTGTCTCCCACATGGGTTGAGACCAACTTGTAAGGTTTTTGTCCATGGTTTCTAGTCCTTGTCTTGTTTCTGCAATATTCCTAGGTCTGGTCTAAAACCATTGTGTCATTTTAAGAGAAAGACCCTAAGGAAAAACCTTAAAACCTAAGTCTTTGTGGCTCATTCTAATTTTTGGTTACCTTTTCATGCCACTTGAAGTCTTATAATGTATGTGGATTTTTATCTTTTATGTCTTGTCTCCTAATCTCGCAATCAAGAGGGAATATTCCCTTTTTGGAGACTTTGCGCGACAGGTTATCTCTTAATCTTGTAAGAGAAAGGGAATATACTTTTTGATCTGGAGATTTGGTGAAGGTATGCTATTTTCTTGGTGGGACCAGTTCCTATTTATTTTATCTCCCAATCTCATGATTTTTGGCAGTTAGTAGAAAATATTCAGCGACTTGGTGTGGCGGTTATCTCTAGATCTCGTAATGTTAGCGGCTAAGTAAGTTTGATCTAGAGATCTGGCGACAAGGTATGGACTTGACCTTTTCTATTTATCTCCTAATCTTGTAATGTCATGGTTAAGTCTCAAAATATTAGGAAATCCAGCGCAAACCCTTTATTTAAGTTCAGATGTGTGGTTTTTGCTAGATCTCATCAGTTAAGTCTGGTCAAGTTATTTATCTAGCGACTCAGAGATTGCTTTTATCTCTGAATCTCAAGACTAGACCAGGGTTAAGAATTTCATTTGGTGATTCAGAGATAAGATTTATCTCTAAATCTCATGATCAAACTTGAGTCAAGAATTTTATTCAGATATTGGGAAAGGATCATTGATGCAGATCAGATTGGAGGGTTGTTGTTGAGTCTCAGAATGGAACTACACTTAAGAATTTCACTTGGAAACTTTGAGATTGCTTTATCTCCAAATCTCATAATGGAACCTGGGTCATGCCAAGTCTGGTCAAGTTTTATTTGGCAATTCAGAGATAGCTTGTATCTATGAATCTCATGATTAAATCATAGTTAACACAAACACTTGGAAATTGTGAGATATGCCTTGTCACTCAATCTCATAATAGACCAGAGTTAAGGAAATGTCTTATGAGATCACATGTTGGTCGTTGATCGAGACTGAGATCTAGGGTTATCACAGAATTTCTAGATAAGTTAGAGTCAAGCAAGAGGATTCAACAATTAAGAGATACAAGGATAAGACTTGATCAAATGTAGACATGTGTCCAAGAGCAAGACAGGATGAGTGGTTGTCACTGAATCTTGAAACAAAACCAGAGTTAGACCAAGGTGCTCAGAGTTAAAGACAATTTAAAGTAAATATCAGTCAAGTTTTTTTTGATCTGATGTTGGGTGTTATGCCTCAAGCACAAAGATGAAGGTTGTTAATGATAAAGGCATTGTGCCTACATGATGTGTGTCCAAATTAGATCCTGAGCTCGTGGGTAACTTAGAAGAGGATCGATGGTCCTATTTTAAAGCTGGTTAAGATTAAAACCTGAATTGTTGATAGGATTTTCCATACCACTTATGACCGTTGCAATTAGATATTTCAAATATTCAAATCAGACAAGGTTTTCCATGGCGGTGGTGTGATTTTTCAAGTGCAGACAAGGTAGATGGATCAGACGAAATTCCCGGTAAAATTTATGATGATGGGAGCTATCTCCAAGACTTATCTGATCATCTAAGATATTTCTAGAGATGCATTAATGTGTAGAGGTGACTATTTTAGGGTTTTTTATTGTTATATCAAGAATATCTTTTGTAACCCTAAGTTTCATGATCTGATCTGATTGGATTGATTCTCGGGCCTTGGTGGTTGAGGAGTTTATATATAACTAGTTTTAGAAGCTTTTGTAAATAGTTTTTGGGGCTTATGTAAGACTTTATGTGACATATTTTCTATCCCCAAGTTTTTCATGTCTGTATTACTCTCTGAATCATAAAACAGTGGCTGATTGTTGAAGAAATCTTTAGGATATCTTAGTCCTCTTTCTTTTCTAAATCTTTGTGTACTATTGTGAATTATTGATAAAGATAATATTGTGAATTTTGTTCATTCCATGTTAGCTTGTCTCATTTCTGTACCTATTTTCTAGAGTAAATGTTAAATTTTAGGTCATAGTCCGTGTATATCTTCTTGAAAGCTAGTTTTTGTGAAATATTTTCTTTCCCTAAACAGTTTTCATCTCAGACCTCTCTATGAAACACTTTTACAAGCCTATTCAAAAATTTGTACTTGTTTTAATTCATGTATTTCATGCTAACTCTTAGCCATTTTTTTTATGATTCATGTCATACCCGGTGTATCACCTAATAGATTAAGTTATTGCTTTTTGTCTTTCAGTTTTCCTTCTATCCCTTTTCCTCCCTAGTTTTATTTTTAATTTTCAAGAGCAAGATAGGTGATTATCCAAGATGAACCATCCTAGAATATGGAGGTCTCATTTCAAGTTTAGCAAGGTCCCACAACCTGGAAGTGAATCCCAAGTTATACCAGATCACTAGACTCTCGAGTTTAGTAGGGTGTAAATTTTCTATTTATAGTTATCATGGTAACATGATGGGAGACAAAATTTTGATTGATATTCATTGATATGTGGATGCATATTGGGTAGATGATATTGATCATAGAAGATACACTAGTGCTTATGTGGTTACATTATTTGGTGGTGCAGTTAGTTGGATGAGTAAGTGACAGATTGTGATTGCTTTGTCCACCACTAAAGTAATTTACATGACAACTAATCATGCTTTTAAAGAATCCCTTTGGCTTAAGAGATTGTGTTCATACATTGGGATAGAAAAAGGACTTGTAAGATTCTATTGTGACAGTCAAAGTGTAATCTACCTAGCAAAGAACCTGACTTTTCATGCCAGAACCAAGCACATTGATGTTCAATATCATTTTGTCAGAGACATGGTTGAGGATGGTGGGGTGAAGCTGGTTAAGGTAGAGACTTTGATGAATGTTGAAAATTAATTAACAAAGGTTGTGAGCACAGATAAGTTCACATGATGTTCAGAGTCTATGGGCCTCACAACCATCAACAATTAAATGATGGTGTAGATACTCCCTTTTCTCTTTCTTACAAGGTTTTTGAAGAGTGGGAGATTGTTTGAAAAATGTGTCTCAACCTTGTAGTTACATATGGAAGCTATTTTTTGTAAGTCAGTCATTTGAGCACGTAATTTTTCCAATTTCTTTTGTGGAGTTTCATTTTGGATATATAAGCATGTCAGTAAAGTTTCGTGGCAAGATCATATCCAGTTTTGAAGATATTAATTTTTTAGTTTTTTGATGGGCTCATACAAAAACTTTGAACTTAATTTTGAAGGCCTTAGAGGCTCCGAAAAGGGGGTCAAAATTTTCTTGAGATTTCTCTTCTCCATACTAGATGTTTAGCGTTTCATGACATTTCCTAAATGTGGTGATAATAGCCAATTAGGTACATGGTTCATAAGTTATGGTCTCCAGAAGTTGGGTCTCCTGAAATGGGAAATGTAAAAATGCATTGAACATGTAAATGAGTATTTAAAGGGAGTTACATGTGTTGGTGTTTGTATTGACACATCATAGGGCATCTTTGATTGGAGTTAAAATGGGTTCCTCTTTTTGGAGTGGTTTTAGCCCGTGATTTTTTAATACCGTTTGGAAGTTTCCTTTATTGTATCTTCTAAATAGTAGGTGTGTGAAATGGGGGTTTTGTTCAAGGGTATTATAGCTTTCTAAATACCTTTGGACCTCTGATTGGCGATGCTCCTGAAAGAAGTTTTCTCTGTAGCTATATTTTAATTTTTTTTATTGCTGAATAATATATTGGGATACTTGTGGAGTGTGGGGTTTTTTCTCCCAAAAGGGTTTTCCCCACACAAATATTTGTGTTTTGGTATGAATGTTATTCATCCTTACGTTTATTTCAGTTAAGTTTTTGTAACTATGAAAATGATCCGGGAAAGTTTTTACATTATTCTCCCCATAGGGTTTGTGTAGGAAGTTTTTCTGCTACTTAACTTCCTTACAAGTGGTATAAGAGCCTGATCACCTTTAGTTTTAGTTGTGGGTTGTTAGTTTTTTTGAACTAATCCAGATTTAGTTGGGAGCTTGTGTGGAAGATATTTTTTGATCTTGCTGTAGGAATTTACAAATTTTGATTTCTTCAAGGAGGATAGAGGTGGAGAAATTTTTGTGAAATAACTTTGAAATGTGGAAGATAAAGATGGAGGATTTTTTAATCGATCAAGATCTGTGGGATTCTAATGATACGAATATCATTAGAAATATATGTCCAGATGAGGCTGCTAAATATGATGTTATGGATCGTAAAGCCAAAGGTCTAATAAGATTGTGCCTTGCAGACTCTATTCTGATTAATGTCCATGAAGAATCCTTTGAAAAGAAGCTTTAGAAGAAACTTGGTGAGATGTATCAAGAAAAATCTTTAGTAAATGAACATTGTTAAAGGTGATTTTTATAAGCGCTCACTGTTGGTTTTCTTACTACGAGTTGGCTCACTATTGGTTGGTCTAACTACCCTAAAATATGAATATGGTTAACTACCAATACAATTAGACTCACTGCCAATACAAAATATGTTTACTGACAAAATGTGAACTGGTAGAACTAAATTTGACTATGCATGAAATAATTCCAATTGATAGCACATAGATCACTGAGAGTAGAGATCTGATACAGACCATCTATTAGCATATACCAAACTTATGGAAATATATATATACGACCTTATTTCTGCATCACTCAACTTATTTCATACCACTGTTTGATATACCGAAACATACTCACACTATATCACCTTTAGTTCTTATTCCCTAACTTTTACATATATTTAGACATCTATTCGCCTGATCTCTCACACACTTCACACCCCAGATATAAAAGGATTTTCTTTATTTATAAAAGTATCCAATAGGGTAGCCACAAAATTTGACCAAGCCACAAAACATGTTGGCCACAATACAAAAGAATTATAGTTATATTTAACATGCTACCACTGATCCTAAATGTAGGACACACATGAAATCTTTACAACACGTTACCACATGACCTAAGTATATGTCACACATAAGATAAAATTGCTTCATATTACATTTACCATTAATTATGGAGCCATTCTAATACCACAACCAAGATCATGTCTTGATCAATAGAATATATGAACCCGCTGATTGATGAAAAATGATAAAACCTATCTAGAAAATAGATATGATAACTTTACCAAAACTTTCGATGAACTGCATGAATGACCAAGACACCTGGAATATTTTGTAAGCACAATACTCAATAGGATACCATCAAAAACCACTATGCAACTCCAAACATTGAAAGCATGTTGACGTTGTGTGTTAAAATGTTGACATACTTCTATGAATCATTCCATCCAAGGTTGCTCAAGAATGAGGCCTCAAATATCGATCCATAGCTCTCTAGTCATGGAGTGCAAAGTGTGTAATGGAGGTCCTCAGATTGACCTAGTTAGTGCCCATGCAAGTACACCATGAAATGAGACATTCAATGCATGAAAATGAAATCTAATCTATATGATTACAATGCATAAAAAGAAATTAATCTAAATGATAACAGTGCATGATTATTCTATGAAAGAAAATGCAAATGCAAGTTTAATCTATGAAAATAAACATGAATCTAATCTACATGAATAGCCATGAATGCAAGAAATAGAAGACAAGAAGAGATAAGTTGCAATATCCAAGCTCAAGTGCTCAAATCCTCCTCCAAAATTGCTCTCTAAACCTGCAGCATAACAATACTTAAAAAATCTATTATTAGAATGAGAAGGAGAGGGCTCCTTATAAAGAAAAGTGAATGGTTGAGATTAAGAGGCAAAAATCAAAGGCTATGATTAAGAGGCAAAAAGTCCACCACTTAGGGAGATGTGAAGAAAAAGAGATTTTTATTTAATTTATTTCCTTTTTCATCAAATAAAGTGCTTTAAGTGGGGATTTTTATTTAATTAATTAAAAGAGGGGCTTTCTTTATAATTAAATAAATTAGAAGAATTTTATTTAATTAAATGGGAAGAATTTAATTTAATTAAATAAGATGAATTTAATTAAAAGTGAGATTAAATCTTTTAATTAAATAAGAAGAATTTTATTTAATTAAAAGGGAAATTAAATCTTTTAATTAAATAAAAATGATCAAACCTTAAGAAATATTGAAATAGTTGAATTAATTACAATTTGATCAAGGAAATTGATTTGAATTGAAAATATTGCAAAGCATTGATTCAGAAAATTGATAAAATGATAAAATGGGGCCCAAAGTCTAGGCGACCATTTTAGGGTGCATACATTTGCCCCTCTTTGACTAATATGTGGTCAATTTGGGAACACATGTAATCAAAGAATGCAGTTGAAGTGTGAGGTCGACTTGGGATCACAAAACAACCCAGACGTGTGAACGATTTGGGAACACATCAGGACAAAAATAAGCACAATTGAAAAAGACAAAGTCAACAGCGAAATAAGTAACTGACATGTCAGAGATAAGAATCTCAAGCAAGAATGATATAATTGATAAAGATGAATCAAAGATTGAAGTTTGATAGGTACTGCCCCCTCGTGATTGAAATCAAAATGAGATAGAGGAGAAACAACAAATTGATAAATTTTGATCAAATCGAACTAAAGATAAGGTTCTTGATGTAAGATGAAAGATATAAAGATCACAGAATTAAGGTAGATCATTAAGCATGAAATATTATGCACCAAGATTGAATTAGAAGAAAAGAAGTGGGTGAAAGTGAATGAAAGATAGAAGTTTGGAAGAGGTGGAAAGAAATGGAGAGAAGAAAGAGAATTTTCCCCAAAATCAATCAACTGTTTAAGATAGAAAATTTTGATTGAGATCACGAAAGAAGATAAGGAAATGAAGATGACCCATGACCACAGTTGATTAAAAGTCCACAACAAAGATGAAGAAAACCCTCTCAAACTCATAATGCAGCCTAAAAATGCAAATTAACATGAAGTCTAACAATGCAAACTACATGAAAATGCAAAGGTGTACTTGCAATAGAGCAACTGTAACATAGGACTTTGTGTTCATCATTCATAAGAGAATGTTAAAGAACTTATTTTCATCATTGGGCCATTATTAACGGACTTCAGAAAATCACACAATCATCACTAGTCACAAGTGCAACTATGAAGATATGAATGTGATTTATATCGGATTGGAATGTGGAAAGATTCTAACATAAGAATCAAAGACATAAAGGTCAAGATGACTGTGATGTTAGCTTACCCAATTTAATATAAAGAAAACATGCTTGCATCAAGGCATAAAGGCCAGGATGACCAACAGAATGGTTGTGATAAAATAGTGAAGCATAAAGTAGGAAGAAAATAAAAACATGTTCCATGCCCCAAGTCCTCTAGCTATGCATCACGGAGAGACTTATTAGACAAGAACACTCAACAAAAATAGTCAGCACACAAAGAAAAGATCATGACATAGCTCAAGCATTAAGTGTTGCATTTAAATATTTAAATGTGTTAACTGATACTGAGTTCTGAGGATAAGGATCAAATTCTTGCAAGCAGGCAAGACCACATGACAAAACAGGGTAAGACAAAACCGATAAGTGTTGAAAAACACTCAATGTCAGGGGTTGTATTGAAAAATACAGTTGAGGTGGTGTTGAAAAACACCGTTTGTGAGGTGTCCTAAAGACAAACGCATCCAAGAGACTGAATCTAACACAGTTATGCCCCCTAGACAAAGACAAAGACCAATTCTAGACCGAGGCAACAAGGACAAGGAATGATGGAGAAAGGCTAAGTGTCGAGAACTCGCGCTATGAAATAGGGGTGCAAAGGCCTCAAGTAGTGCTTGTTTCCAGGTTTTCACCACTTGGGTTTTATTACAATTTTTTCATTTTTTTCAGGAATTTTTATAATTTTTTTGAATTTTTGCTACCAAGGTGCCTGTTTCCAGGTTTTCACCAAGGCACTTTTTCTATTTTTTTGAATTTTTGAATTTTTTGAATTTTTTGGAATATATAATTTTTTGGAGATACATCAAAGCGCCTATTGCTAGGTTTTCACTAAGATGATCATTTTTTCAGGACATTTTCTGATTTTTAGAATTTTTGACAATATATCATTTTTTTGAATTTTTTCAGGATCAATAAATATGTACAAAAGGATGCCCCCAGACAGAATGGACATCATGGATAGAACTTCTTTAGGTGCAAGACATTGATAGGATCAGGGAGTTTTTCTCCCTTTTCTGTAGATAGTAAATAAGCACCTGTCCCAAAAGCTGTTGTGATAATGTAAGGTCCAATCCAATTAGGTTCAAATTTTCCCTTTTGATCTCTATGCTGTTGATTCTTAGGATTTTCACGTAGGACAAGACCTCCCACTTGGAATTCTCTAGGGAGAACCTTTTTGTTGAAGGCTTTGGACATGCACTTTTGATAGACCCTCATATGGTCAAATGATGTTTGCCACTTTTCATCTAGAAGTTCTAACTCTTGAAGTCTCATGGCGTGGTAGTCTTCATATGTAACTAGACCATGGAGAGAAACTCTAAGTGAAGGAATTTCAACCTCCAAAGGTAATACTGATTCAACACCATATGCAAGGGAAAAAGGAGTAGCCTCGTTAGGATTACAAATACTCGTTCTATAGGCCCACAAAGCCAGATTTATCTATAAATACCAATCTCTACCATTCTTACAGACTGTTGTATGTAAGATTTTAAGAACAATTTTGTTTGATGCCTCTGCTTGACCATTTCCTTGCGGGAATTAAATGGAGGACCAATGTTGTTTAATCTTGAATTTCTTACAGAGTTGTTTAAGGTCCTTATTTTTAAATTGGTCTCCGTTATCAGTAATAATCTTGGCAGGCACTCCATATCGATAGATGATATGGTTCAGAATGAATAGAGAGACTGTCTTGCCCAAGGCAACAGAAAGTGGGACAACTTCTACCCATTTGGTGAAGTAATTAGTAGCAGTAATGATAAACTTGTGTCCACTTGATGAGTTGGGATGAATCTGCCCAACAAGGTCAAAGGCCCAACGCTGAAATGGCCATTGGGATATAGAAGGAATGAGCTCCCTACCTAGAGCATGTATCAGGTTACCATGTTTTTGACACTTTTCACATGTCTTTGCAAAAGCTACTGCATCATGGGCCAATAGTACCCCACCCTAAGCAACCTTCGAGCCATGGAAAGACCATTGGAATGTCCCCCATAGATGCCCTTGTGAATGTCAACTAACACTTGATCAAATTCTTCCTTTTCTAAGCATCTAAGAAGTGTCCCGTCTATACCCCTCCTATACAAATCATCAACGATAAGGGAATGGTGAGAGACATTTCTGGTAAGGTTTCTGTGTTCAGATCGGTTAAAGGTTTCAGGTATAATGCCATCATGAAGATATGAGTAAATGGCAGCATAACGGGATGATCCATGACCAACAAGGGTACAAATGACATGGCTTTCTTGGGAGTCAAAGATAGGGTGATGTAGCTCTTCCACCAGGAACTCAAATCTTGATTCATGTTGATCTAGCTGAAGAAGTGAAGCAAGTGTAGCCATGGCATCAACTGCTTTGTTTTCTGCTCTAGGGATTTGCTGAAATGTGACAAATGTGAAATATATTTTCAAAGAATCAACCATTTTCTTGTAAGGTATCATCTTCTCATGTTTTGTTTGATATTCATTGTTAACTTGGTTGATTATCAGCTGTGAATCCCCATAGATGTGTAACTCTATAATTCTCCATTTTATGGCTATCTTAAGTCAATTTGTTAAAGCTTCATACTCAGCAATGGTGTTTGTACATGGGAACAATAATTTGTAAGACTTAGGGATTGTGTACCCATGAGGAGAAACAAACAACACACCAACTCCTAAACCATTTTGCATAAAATATCCGTCAAAGAACATCCTCCATGTTCTTTCAGTCATATACATAAGATGCTCATGTGGGAAGTCAACTTGAATAGGTGCATTATCTTGTAATGGGAAATCAGCCAATTGATCTTCTATGGCATGTCCTTTGATTTCTTTACACTCGATGTGCTCTATGTCAAACTCTGAAAGTATCATCATCCATTTAGCAAGTCTACCTGTGAGGGCAGCCTTACTCAGCAAATATTTGAGTGGATCTATTTTGGCTATGAGGTGTATAGTGTGCGCAAGCATGTAATGTCACAACTTTTGGGAAGCAAACACAACAACAAGGAAAGATTATTCAATGCTAGTGTAATTAACCTCATAAGAAACAAGAGTACGACTGATGTAGTATATAGCTCTTTCTTTCCCATTTTCATCAAGTTGAGCCAGTAATGCCCCCAAGGAAGATTATGTCACTAAAATGTATAAAATAAGTGGTTTACCTAGGATAGGAGGCATTAAAATAGGAGGATTTTCAAAGTACTTCTTGATTTGATCTATGCCCTTTTGACAATCCTCATTCCAAATACATTTGACTCCCTTATGTAAGTTCTTATTGAAAGGTTGAGCTCTATCTACCAATTATGAAATAAATCTCCTTATAGATTGAAGACTGTTCATTTGACTAATTTTTTTAGGAGGTGGCATATCAATGATCACTTGGAATTTTCAGGGTCAACCTCTATTCCTTTTTCTGAAATAATGAATCCAAGTAGTTTTCTAGAGGTGACTCCAAATGCACACTTTTTAGGATTTAACCTTAGTTGAAATTGCTTCATATGATCTAGAATTACTTCCAAATCATCTAAGTGTGTATCTATTTGTTTAGATTTGGCCAAGGTGTCATCCACATAATCTTCCATATTCTTATGCATCATGTCATGAAAAATAGTTGTCATAGCTCTTTGATAGGTAGCTCCTGCATTTTTTAATCCAAAAGGCATAACGTTCCAACAATAGTTCCCTATGCACAAGTGAATGCAGTCTTTTCTTGATCTTTAGGAGCTATCTTAATCTGATTGTACCCAGAAAAACCATCCATCAAAGAATAAATCTCATAACCCGTAGTCATATCCACTATCATGTCTATATTGGGGAGTGGAAAGTCATCCTTTGGACATGTTCTATTGACATCTCTAAAATCTGTGCAAACTCGAATAGATTTATCATGTTTGGAAACTGGTGCAATGTTTGATATTCATTCAACATAGGAAATAGCTCTTATAAATTTTGCACCAAGGATTTTTTCTAATTCTGCTTCGACTAGAAGAGCTATTTGAGGATGCATCTTCCTCAATTTCTATTTAACTAGTTTAACATTTGGAGCTATGGAAAAGTGATGCATAATAATATTAATGTCCAACCCTAGCATATCTAAATAAGTCCATGCAAAGTTGATCTTCTTTTGTTGTAAGAACCTAGTGTAAGTTTCCTTTTCTATTGGTGACAAGGACTTAGCCAGGTGTACTATCTGTGGAGCCTCATTTGTACCCAAATTAACTACTTGTGTTGGTTAAATAAGCACTAAAGATCAATCTTGAAAATAGCTAGGAAGACGATCAAGTACCTCATCCTTAGGAGCCTTAGAGAGGTTTTCACCCTTGGATACACCATTTCTTTTTACTTTTTTTGGTTCTGACATCGCCACACAGTGGTTTTCACCATCAGAACACCTATTCTTTTTATTTTATTTTATTTTTATCTTGTGACTAAGGTACTTGATGTCTGGCTCTGTCATACTGGTAGCTGGTTCGCTGGTGGAAGAGACTATGGGTTCAATGGAATTTAGATAACAAGCTATCTCATAATCATTTTGGAATGTCAAAATCTCAGGTTCTTGATAGCATTGGGACCAATCAATAAGGTCAGGATGAACAAGAGGTAAGTCAATGACTGGTTCAAGGCTATAAATATGAATGATATTATCTCTAGTGATTGAAGAGTCAGAGTCCGTCAAGTATCCCTCTAAGCTACCCAAATTAGGATTCATTCTAACAAGTGAAGAATCGTCCACTAAGACAACACGTGGGTTCAAAACCTCTAATCCTACACATGACTCATTGGCTACCTCAGATTGAAAACTATAAGTGTGAACAACATCAATATCTCTATCAACTATGGAGGGCTCTGAAAAAGAGTCCCATTCATACTCATGTGAATCTATTTCTGAACTGTGACTAGGATGCTTGCACCATGAAGGTTTGGGACATCGCGATGTAGAAGGTTCAGTTTCATCAAAAGTAGCACTTTCTCTTTCCATTAAACGAATAAGATTCTTTCTTTGACGCTCTCTCAAAGGATCCTCTAAATTTGATTCTTGCTCTAAAGTTGCAACTGATGCATGGGCGGCTGAAATATCTGAATCTCCCCAAAGGAAAGTAGTGGAAGGGACCCAATCTTCACACATATCTTGCTGATTTGTCAAATTAGGTTCATATTCTGGTTCATCATCACTATCCAACTTTTCAAAGAGATGATTAGTAGGCTTGTTACAATTTTTGAATCCTAGGCCAACTGGTTTCTTAGACTTGCGTCCAAATTTAGCATGATCAAGAGGTTCAGACCTAGCATCCAAATTATGATTAAGAGGGCCATAACTAGGATAGGCCATATTATTGACAAAGTTATATCCTCTTCCATAAGCTTTAGGAGAGGGAGAGAAGTCCTCATTGTGCTTATATTTATCTTCTCTATAGATCCAATCTCTAACAAATTTTTCCTCTTTCTCATTTTGAATAGGCACTGATGATTCTACAAATTTGCCAAATAATGTCATAGTTGAAGAGGAAGGCTTCATCTCTTTTGAACGTTTACCATAAGACCAAGGTGAAACTGGCAATGTTGTGAGGGAGTTGATTTGATACCCCCCATACCAAGGTCTATCATTTTAAGCTTGTTCTTACATTCAACCAATGTAGCATCAAAATATTCTACTTCTCTATTGATGAGAACATGAGCCCTTGCTGAAATTGAATTAACAGATAAAGTGTTATCCTCAGGTATACAAATCTCTATGCCATTGTAGGGGAACTTAACACATTGATGGTAGGTAGATGACACTGCTTTCATATCATGAATCCATGGCCTACCAAGTAAGATATTATATGCAAGGGGTCCAACATCAACTATTTGAAATAAAATATCCTTTTGAACAGGGCCAATCCTAACAGGAAGGACGACCAACCCCTTGGAACTTATTTCTGCCTCATCATAGGCTTTGATAGTAATCCTTTTTCTGGTATCTATAACTTCTTTAGAATAACCCAATTCTTTCAAAAGACTAAAAGAACAAATATTAAGCCCAACACCCCCATCTATTAACACACGCCTGACATGGGTTCTATGGATCATGACCTCAATATGAAGGGAAAGATTGTGCGGATGTCTCAAAGCTTTATCATCATCTTCTTAAAAACCACTTGAGGTCGTTTTCCTTGATTTACTTGATATCTTGTTGTAACTGGCATGAAAGAAAAAGTACTAGCTGATAGGATTACCCTAAGAGACGTTGGTACCAAACTAGGATAGAAAAGACATTAACTTATCCAAAAAGAGGTGATAAGATAGTAAATTGCAAATAGGGATAAGCCAACACTGCCACAGAGGTGCCCTTTAAATTTGGGTGAATACCCTAGCACATATGGACCAGGAGGATGGTCTTACCCAAATTATATAAATTGAGATTGAAATTGTATGAAAGTGGATGGACAAGAGACTACCAAAACTCTCCAAGTGTGTTATCAAAGAATCTAAAGGTTTATCTTTTCAACAAGGATGGTTTCTAGCCCACCAAGCACTAAGCAAGGTCGCTTGTGAAATCAAAGATTGCTAATTCAAAAGGTCAAACGTAAGAATCCTAAGAAAAAAAAGCTTCTAACAGCAGGGTAAGTAATCCAATTAGATCCGGATCAACCCATAAAATTGAAAATGATGGGACAACAAGCTAAAACGGGCTCAAAAATTATAGCAACAGTTCACTGATGGGCAGTTTCGTGCAAGGAAATACTGTCTCACACGAGGATTTGCAAGATCGCATGATAGAATGCACAGAGCGGCGCAAGAAAACTCAGACTGGTGAAATAGGTAATAGCAAACTGACAGCAAGATTTGCGTGAGGATACTCAGATAGTCGCGCAAGGAAATGTAGTGAATGGTGTGAGAAAACAATTTTCTCGTGCGAAGAAAGGTCACAGAACTTAGATTTTGTGTAATTTAAATAACCAACTAGGTACATTAATAGATTTTATCATGAATCAGGCACGCAATACAACAATCAGGGAGTTCAAGCAATCAATGTCTTAGAACAATGAGCAAGGGACAAAGCAAACTTGCACATGAACATAGATAGTGTCATAGTAATTCTACTCCATAAGAATGCTACTTGTGTATGTTCTCAAATGTTTTCTAATCATGCACATAGTCCTAGAAAATAAAAAGTTGGTTGCACTATGGTTCTTAGTAACGGCTTGACTCTGCAACTTTTGCAATCTCAAGTGGGTGAAATCCAATCCCGGTGCACTGAGTTTTTGACACAGGAGAATTTAATCAATCAGGAGCTGCTGAGGAGATTTGACAACCCACAAGAAACTACACCCATGGAGATGTCTTCCACAAGGACATTTATATAGCGGTTGTTACTACCATGGCAAAAATGGTTATTACCGCTTGAGGTTCCATCCATATGGTTGACCCAATAAAGGGAATGTCCACTATGGTTAACCCTCTCTAACAAGGAAGACTCACAATATGGACCACATGGGGGCTTAGTTTGGATTCAAGGGTTCCAAGTTTCTAATTCTCCCAAAAGGGAAAAGAGCATAATCCTCTAGCCTCTTCACCTCACCAAAACATAGCAAAAATGATTCATTGACGTCCCACTAATTTTAAATCACCTCATTCAAGGCTCACACAACAACAAATGACACCAATCCCCCAAAGAGAGAAAGTATAGCCAAAAGTTGAAGTCCAAACCAAGTTGACCAATGAGGTAAAAACAAAATCCTTCCCTACCTACAAGGGGATCTATCGTCAAGAAGAGCTTCGCATGTAAGACAAGCGAATGAAGCCCACTTTCTCAAGATCACCACAAATAGTGTTCATAGGGCATAATTACTATGTGAAACATGTATGCAAGAAAGAAAATCTAGGTCCATTTTTAGAGCACCAATTGGAAATGTGATCTATGAAAGCAAGAAATACTCAAGCTAGACACATGAGATGTTCATTTTAATTCCCAAAATCCAAATGTTGTAGAGATTAATAAAATACCTCAAATCCAATACAACGCGAATCATTTTGTTGTTTATCCAAGCAAGTCCCAATCAGCAACAACAAATCACAAACCACTAGAAACAGTAAATATTAGTGGTTAGCAAGAAAAATTGAGATATAAAAAAATATAGCAATGCAAACCAGATCTCTGGTACGGAATCTCGTGTGAGGAAGTACACAGAGCCGCACAAGAAAGTACACAGTGCCACATGAGGAAACATAAATATCGCGTGAAGAAGTGCGCAGCTACGCGACAAAATGCACAGGCAGGAAAAAAATGTAGAAAAATAGCAAACTAGTCAGATCACAGCCTGATGCCAAATCTCGCATGAGAATCCATGCATAGCCACATGAGGAAGTACACAGAGCCACGCAATAAAACACCAAAAATAGCAAAATATCGCGCCTTAGCCTGCAAAATCTCGCGTGAAATTTCCCTGTAGACAGAAAACAACAAATATGGAAAAGACAAAAATTTTGAATCCAAAAATAAATTGATGAAAAATAGCTAAAGAGACAGAAAATAAATCTTCTACCCCACGGTGGGTACCAAAAATGTGTCTTAAAATGTTGACACACTTCTATGAATCATTCCATCCAAGGTTGCTCAAGAATGAGGCCTCAAATATCGATCCATAACTCTCTAGTCATGGAGTGCAAAGGTGTGTAATGGAGGCCCTTAGATTGACCTAGTTAGTGCCCATGCAAGTACACCATGAAATGAGAGATTCAATGCATGAAAATGAGATGTACTCTATATGATTGCAACGCATAAAAAGAAATTAATCTAAATGATAACAATGCATGATTATTCTATGAAAGGAAATACAAATGCAAGTTTAATCTATGAAAATAAACACGAATCTAATCTACATGAATAGCCATGAATGCAAGAAGAAGAAGACAAGAAGAGAGAAGTTGCAATATCCAAGCTCAAGTGCTCAAATCCTCCTCCAAAATTGCTTTCTAAATCTGCAACATAACAATACTTAAAAATTATATTATTAGAATGAGAAGGAGAGGGCTCCTTATAAAGAAAAGTGAACGGTTGAGATTAAGAGGCAAAAATCAAAGGCTAAGATTAAGAGGCAAAAAGTCCACCACTTAGGGAGATGTGAAGAAAAAGGGATTTTTATTTAATTTATTTCCTTTTTCATCAAATAAAGTGCTTTAAGTGGAGATTTTTATTTATTTAATTAAAAGAGGGGTTTTCTTTATAATTAAATAAATTAGAAGAATTTTATTTAACTAAATGGGAGGAATTTAATTTAATTAAATAAGATGAATTTAATTTAATTAAATAAGATGAATTTAATTAAAAGGGAGATTAAATATTTTAATTAAATAAGAAGAATTTTATTTAATTAAAAGGGAGATCAAATCTTTTAATTAAATAAAAATGATCAAACCTTAGGAAATATTGAAATAATTGAATTAATTACAATTTGATCAAGGAAATTGATTTGAATTGAAAATATTGCAAAGCATTGATTCAGGAAATTGATAAAATGATAAAATGATAAAATGGGGCCCAAAGTCTAGGCGACCATTTTAGGGTGCATACAAACGTACCTGAAGATCTTTCTTTTTTTGAAACAAGTACATCAAACATTATACACCAAAAAATTTACATACTAAACTTATTCTGCATGTATAACCAAAACCTTTCACCTCACCGATAACATGTCGATAACTACAATTGTCCAACCAATACTTCCAACAACCAACTGATACCACCAAGTAGTTGGTATGATGGTTTTGACATCAATGAAAATAATGCCAGCAACATCGCAATATGTCTAACAATCTCCCCCTTTGGTATTGATGGTAAAAAAATTAAAAGAATAGAACACCTAAAAACTCCAAAACCAAAAAATCCCCCTAAGTAGATATGCCATTAATCTTTTTTACTTCCTATTTCTCTCCCCCTTTTTGTCACAATGGTAAAGGGCCAAAAACCTAGAACTTAAAAATTCAAACAAATAAAATAATCTACATAGTAAAATTTTTTTTTACCTTTCTTTGATTATCAAAAACTTCCTCTTCCACTCAACAACATCAACATCCCTCAAGGCACACAAACTATCATGTTCCACCATCATGTCAAAAGCTGAAATCTAGCTCAAAGATTGAATACACTGCTCATAACTCTTTGCATCAACAAGGATACTAGATACACACTCCAAAAGAGCCTCGATCATATCCTTCACCAACCAAAAATTCTTCACCAAGTCTTCTCTCTGTCTCTATAACTGCAACAACTCAACTTGAAGCTAACCAACCTTTATCCTCTATTTTCCTCCTTCATGCTTGAAATAGTCATTTGACTTTCCCAGCTCATTCAATTATATTTTTTTAGCTTCAATTCTTCCTCTAAAATTGTTAACAATAGCATGCCACCAAATAAAATACCTATACGCATCTGAAATTTACTTTCTACAGTATTTTTTCTCATCGATTAATCTAGATAACTTCTGCTTTGCATCGATACACTTCTTCTTAATCGAATATGAGAAATTTCTGAAATTATCTCCGCTCTGCAATAATTTGTTGTCAACAATATTAAACAACTCCACTGGTATCTTACCAGACACACTAGAAACAATGATCTTCTTACTAATCAAGTGTTCAATCAACAATTCTTCTATCTTTGTTATGTTCACCAGAGATAAACTAGTCCACAATTCACCAACTCTCCCAAACTCACTATCTTCTAGCCAAGACTAAACCACATTAGAATCCATAGATTTATATTCTGATAGAGAAACTGCACCCTTTTCATCATCACTCTCTTAAATGGTAACAATCTAGTATCCTCTCTTACTAATTTTTCTTCTCTTAGGTTCCGAAAGGGAACCACCGACAACAACATCCAAATCGTTATAAATAAAGTGGGAACCCTCCTCAACATGACACACCACCACTACACAAAAAACAACCAAATTGGAATAAATACTCATCTCCAATGAAGTGAAATATGCTTTACAAGTATCTTATCAGCTCTCTAGAGACCCTAGATATCTATAAATTTATTTACTGATAGGGATATCGATCCTCCAATCCACATTCTCTTTACCAGGTAATGATCTCATGGAATAGAATGCTAAGAACATGATCAATGAACCAAATCTAAATGCATAACCTTCCTCAATAGTCATCTTCACATTCTCGAGAAAATTATCAAACAACATCTTGCATGGATCAAACTGAAAATTCTCTCTAACCATCTTATGAGAAATATAAACAACCATAACGGAAGTTGCACCAACACGATTCTGAAACTGAATTTTATAGGAAATGCCATAGGAAACATACCTCACCACTAGATCAACAATAGTATTTATTTGTAATGCATGTTGATCATGATCAATAGTAGTCAACTTCTTCACCTCTTTGTAGATGATTGATTTCTTTCCTAATACATCTCCAATGTTCCACAATCCTATAATGTCTTCAATTACTTTCTTTTTCACCTGATAGGTCTTATCCAACATTAGGTTTCCATCCTAAAATTGTCTTATCAAAAATATAATGACTCCTTATCATCACACCTCTCCCCATATATCCAAACCTTGATTCTATTTTCTCTGCAATTCTTACGTGGACAAACCAATTTCCATGTGCCTGATTCTGCCATGATCAAATTCCTAAAAGTTAACCCTCTTTAACATTTTTTATATGACCACACTAGTACTACTAACAACCTTTCTCTCAAGCTCTGCTAATTTTTTTTCTCCTTATAACAGTGCCAAATCATTTCAAACATTAACTTTTATAACCACAAATTTTCATATTTTATTTTGCCGCCAAAAATAAATATCGGTGACACAACTCAGTCATACTTTGCACATCAATCAATCAATTAATCAATAACTAAAATTATTATTTGACCATCAATCATATTGGAGACAAGGTAGTTGCAACCAATGTTGCCTCATAGAAGAGGAAGTGAATGATATAGCTATTTAATACTAACCCTAAGCCAAATCATTCAACTCAGTTATTGAAAGAGCTAGTACCAGGATCCGGTACCACAAGGCTCTCTTCATCAACAACATCTTTCTTTTTCCATATCATGTCAGTCTTATAAGATTCACTTAAAACTGAAACATTATTCAATTCTCCAACATTTGTCGCATCACCACCATATCTGCATGTGTTAGCATAATGACCAATCTGACCACATTTGAAGAAATTAACATTCCTCTATCCTGATCTCACCGATCGAATTCTAGATCTACATTGATTATCTTTGTTACCATAGTTGTGATAAACATAGAAATTCCTAGGAGCAATCCCTTATTTCATTAACTGTCATTGTTTTATAAAAAAACCCTTCTTTATCTTCTTCACCAAACTTGTGTTTCAATGCATTGATACATTTTTGTATATACATACTTTTAACAACAACATAACTTCTCCTTTCTATGCAAATATTACCTTGGCATTGCTACATTCACTCAATATTTTTTTCAGCAACACATTATACTGGTTTTTCATCATTGATATAAATATGTAGCATAAAACAACATGACTACATTACTTCCTCCTTTCTCAACACATTCTCTCCATCAACAACTTATTCTTTACTTGGGTGTTTCAAATAAGATCATTAAAATCCCAATAAATTTCTTATCTCTTTAACAACATATACACAATATTCAATCAATAGACATTAACTGGAAATCACATTAAAAAGGTTTTTCCTCTTTATAGATAACTCATTCTTTCTTTCATTCCACTCTCTAACCACTCAACTAGCACACATTTTCCCTTTTTCATCCTTTTTAGAGCAGTTGTATCAATCTGGTACATATTGAACTATCCCTTTTTCATCCTTTTTAGAGAAGTTGTATCAATCTGGTACATATTGAACTAAACTAGGAGTTGTTATTTTCTTAAAAAACAAATTATTGGTATTTAAAAGAATATTTAAACTCCAAATATCAAACCATGCATATTAGAGATAAAATACCAACCTTAGGATTCAATAAATGATTAAAATTCTTAATATTCATCACTTTGCGCTATTAAGTCAAACAAATAAAGTTGTGTCATTTTATTTACATGAGTATGTAGTTACATGCACATGTTGCACTTTTTCTATGACTATGCAATTTTGTACAGGTTCCTATCACCGGGATGATAGGATACAAAAACTTGTGTTGCAAGACCTTGATTTCAAACTCCAGTTGATTCAGCTACATTAAGGCTTCAAGAGAACATTATGTTGAAGTAAGAAACTTATCTTAACAAGTATCAAATCTATTTCAAAGAGAATATATCTTCAACTTTTTTGGTCTTAGAACAATAATTCATATAGATTTAAAACAAGGAAGATCACTCAAATCAAACTAACATCTTTCATGAACACATACAATACTATACCTGCATTAGAATCACAATCATGACTTGCCAAAAGACTTTGTAATGATCATTCTAATGTATACACATATATAAACACATACTCTGACATAGTCTGACAAACACATACTAACATTGTCATGAATTCCATGACTAACTTTATTAGCATCTAATAATCTAGCTCCCATTTTGAGAATGCTATTAATCTAGTTGACATCAATGCCAAAAAATCTTCAAATCTTTCCAATCATGCTGCCAAAAAATCTTCATATCTTTCCAATCATGCCAACACATTCCATGATCAAGTTCAAACACTAGATGGAAAGAAGGAATCTAGTTGACACCACAATTCTTATTTTTACTATCTTCATTGCTAAGAATGTTGGAGAATATTCTTTGTGACAAGAAATTATTTTGTTAAAATCGTCCATGTTGATGCTTCCTAAATTTGTATCAACAACCTCTTTCCACTTCAACACGATCTTGGATTTCAGCACAAATCCCTTCAACTCATTCTTGATCAAGGCATGCCTCACAATCCTAATCTTCTAGATTCTGTCATATGTTTCCTACAAAATAATAAATAAGTATGACATTTAGGAAACAAAAAAACTATTTCTATGATCTTTTCCTTATAAAATTATTTCTATATTGAAAAAGAAAACCTCTACCAACTGCTTCTTCTTCCTTCTCAAAACTCGTGCCCTTTCTTCCTTGATTATTTAATTTGATTTGTAAAATGAAATGAAATCCCCTCTTGTATAGAAAACTCTCCCATGGGAAAATTTAGCTACTACATTAATGGTCTCCAACGTATCTTCTTCAGCTACACTGATTAGAGATGCCTGATACTTTATCTCTGTGAGACTGTACAGCTCCGCGAGCATACTCTACAACATATTTTCCCCCAGAGACAGATATGCGATAAGCTCATTACAGCCTTCTTCTCGCCCTCGTCTCCTTTACGGGGGGTGAAGCGGCCTCACATTGCCTCCTTCACTGGTCACTCTAGATCTGTGAGACCCCGCAACCCCTTTACCCGTCAACGACACATCTCTAGCAGCTCACATCGACGACCCATGGTTCCTGCTCATCTGGATCATTATCCTTCAATGTTGGATTTATTTCTACCTGAAAAATGATCCTTAGTCCTTGTCTTATGTATGTTCTTCTTGCTTTCTGTTTCTTGTTCTCTTCTTTCTTTTCTCGCTCTTGGTTGCTTTCCCGACCACTATTTGGTGGTCTGTTGGTTCATTGTTCCTTGTTGTACATTTCCAGTCCCTTAGACCCTTGTTGGTCTCTTTTTGGACATTAATAAATTTATCTTATCTTACCTTGTCTCCTTACAAATTGCTAAAAATCTCTTACTTAAATTGCCAATCGTCATTGTCTTTTGGAAGATCCTTTATTGGGAAAGCAACCTCATTATTATTCTTCTTAAATCATAGGCACATATTTGACAATGGGGCAATTCTAATATTTCCAATGTCTTGTGTGATATTAGCCTTGGGAGTTAATTAAACAAAAGAGAATTTTCCAACTTAGGAAAAATTTTGATATTCCAATGTTTTCTTGATCTTGACTTTGAGCGCATATTAAATATGGCAAAGGAGTTCATACTTAACCAAAATTTAATCACGCCTTCCAAACTCTTCCTTGAGTGCACATGAGACACATAGGCTGAACTTTAAAACTTAACCAATTTTTCAGTGTTCTTTACAATATTGCCTTAGGAACAAATGAGATAGACAAAATGATTTTAAAATTTAAAACAAATTCATTTCCCATTGTGTTTTAGCACTCATGGGCACCTTTTAGGCATTGTGGAGGATTCTTGACATTCAAACACATTCCTTGATACCATAGAATTAGCACTCATGATTGCATATTGCCATTAGAGGGGGAATATTAAAGTTAGAGGAAAATTCCTTGGCACCCAAGGATTAGCACCCATGGGTGCACTTTGGCATAGTTGATGGATTTTTGGCATTTAGAGAAATTCCATGTCAATAGTGGATTTTCACTCTAGGGCATTGATTAGGCACAGTTGAGGATTTTTCTTTTTGAAGTGAATTCCTTGAAACTTAAGAAATAACACGCATGGGTGTGTTCTAGCATGAATGGAGGTTTTCTTGACTTGGGTACAATTCCTTAAGCACTTGTAAAATAGAACTCATGGGTGCACTTTTCCAATGATGGAGGATTTTTGCATTTCATTGAAATTTCTCGACCCCATGGATCTAGCGCTCATGGGCACTCATGGAGGAGGTCATGGATTTTTCATATATTTATCCATTTCTTTCATTCTTCCTTGTTCTTAGATCAACACTTGGTCATTTTCCCATTTTCACTCAATTTCCACTTTTGGGCATTCGTTTGGAGTGTAATCAAGGAATTTCAACACTAAGTGTCATTTCAACACTTTCTCTACCCTTTCCTCTTTTGAATGTTTCTCAATGATGCTCTTAGACTTAGTGATTTTAACATTTTCTTGACTTGTTCATCTTTTCACATTTAGAACTGGATACTTTTCTACTTGTTCTTTTGTCAATGCTCGTCAGTACCTAGAAATAGACTTGCAAAAAATAAAGTTGCTATAAATAGTAAGTTTGTTTAAATGCAAAATTAGACCAATATGGGACATAGCGAAGTTTGCTAAAAATGGACACTGCTAGAAATAGTAAGTTGTTCCAAACTCAAAATTAGGCAATTCTATTATGCAGTGAAACTTACTAAAACTAGAAATTTCTAAAAATATTAAGTACATCAAAATGTTCAAAATTTCACTAGCATCTTCTCTAAAAGATTAGTTCCTTTTCAAACTTGATCAAATTCATTGTTTTTACAAACTTTCCTCTTTTTAGAACCAAAGGTAAACAATATTCCATTCTAGACTTAGCAAGACTCGTCAACACTCATTCAAAGCACTAGGAACTTCAAGGGATTGACACCAAAACTACCAGGAACCAAAGCCACTAGGACCGAGTGGGAAAAAATGCAATTATTCCCATTTGCAATGGGGCAATGTGTGAAAAGGTCACAACATCTAGCGACTCCATGGCTGAAATATTTTAAAACATTCAAGGATAAAACCCAATGCCAACCTAGAATCTTTGGTTTATCCTTATCATGTCATCATGAAGATAGAAAACACACTCAAAAGGGGAGAAGAACCATTTATTGGATCTAAAAATCTTTTTCTATGATTACCTAAGTGTGTGCAAATGTATTAATTTCCATTCATAAGACCATTAAAATTATCAAGATTAGTCAAGGAAAGCTATATACACTTCTTAACTTCAAAAGCATTCTATACATTGTATCACTGCTAGTCAAGCGTCTATAGCGCCAATAAGGTTGTCACTACAACTCCAACAAAGAGTTCTCTATTTTCAATGAAATATTCTTTTGAACACCTTTACAGATGTCCACATATTCCAAAAGCCAATTCTCTTTCTTCTCTTTTTATTTTCTTATTTTCTTTTATTTTTTTGTTTCTTTTGATATTTCTTTTCGCTTGGCTTGTAAGCAATGAATCTCACTATAGTTTGGGAATTATAGTGGTGTTGAAGTAAGATTTAGGATTTTTAGAAGCCATAACTTCTCCCAAGGAATCAAAATGACTCAAAGCAATTGATTAGGCATGAAAAATATAGTAATCTCAAGATTTAGGTGTCAAGAAACAATAAATAATTAACCTATTGAGTCAAGCATGTGTTCTAACCTGATGATAAATATAAGAAAGAGAAACCTTGGCTTCCAATGATCTTCATAAATAGTTATCCAGGAAATGAAATTAATACAACTTAGTGGAATCTATTCCAAAAGAAAGACAATCACCTTTCTCACAAACATAGACTCCAAACAATTAAGCCACTTGGAAAAGCCAAAACCAAAGTAAAACCACTAGAGAAAACAAGATCAAGGAAAACCAAATCCCAAACTATGGAAACAAAAAAAACCACAAGTGAAGCGAAACTAAAACCAAAAAGGAGACACACTAATGGGAAAACCCAAAATCGAAAACCAAAAGGAGACAAAAAATCTAACCTAACTATGTAAAAAATAGGTCTCGAAAGGAAACCTATGGTTGGAAATAATTCTTGAGAAAATGTCCATTGATGAGAAATGGAATGTCCTCCTTTTCAAATTCTTCAATTTGAATGCATTATCTCCCAGGATCTCAAAAATCTGGTATGGGCCCATCCATAACTTGTCAAACTTATTGTAATCACCTCTTCATTCATGGGCCTTATCCCAACACAAAACCAACTCAGAAATCTTAAATGACTTGATTTTAGCTTGTCTATCAAACCACCTTTTTACCACTCCCTATGTTTCAAATAATTCTACAAGGCTTGATCACTTTTTAATTCTAGATACACTAATTATGACATTAGTGTTTGAACTCTATCTTCTCCCTCCAGATATTCTTGCATGAATTGTAGGGTTGAGATTCTCAATTGAACTAGAAAGATTGGGTCTTGTCCATAGACTAGAGGGTAACAGGATATTCTTAAATAACTCTTATTTCATGTTCTATCTTCATAGAGGGAAAATCTAGTGATAATATTTCCTTCCAAGAACTTAATTACCACATCAATTGTGCATTGTTTCAAAGCTTGAGCCTCTGACCACCTGGTGTAGTAGTAAGTAGAAATTAGGATATAACTGTTCTATCTAGAAGATAGATTGATCATAGCAATAAAGTCCAGGCCCCACTTAGAAAATGGTCATACTTGAATGACGAGTTGCAATAACATAGCATGATTCTTTTCACGTACAATAGCTTCTTGGAAAGTGTTTCATGATTTCATGTGTTCATATGCATCTTTATATAGCACAAGCTACTAATATCCCACCCTTGATATTTGATGGTCTGTGGCCAGACCATTTCCATGACTGGTTCTAAATCTACTTTGAAAATATTTTATCATTTGCTTCACTTCTTCCTTTCCAACACACCTCAAATAAATTCCTCTACGGTTCTTCCTATACAACACAAATTATTGAAGCATGTGTTGTTGACTCTTCATTCTCGGGGCTCTACTCTGCACCAAGTTCAAATGATGACTCTATGATTTAGAAGATAGAAGACAATATAATCATACCACTCATCTAGGGATACCTCATCCAACACATAGGTTTGTGGCACTAATCCATGCCCTTTTGTAGAAAATTATCTATGTTAGATATTGTATACAAACTAGCTTCATTGGTTGTATCTCAATGCCATATTCTTAGATGGTGGTCACCCATTTTCCTTTTCTTTCTCCCAATTCATTCTGCGTCAACAATCTTCTCACTACTACATCAGGAACTATAGCATATATCTTCTCAAAATGTAGTGCCCAAATTTCTTTAAAGCCTTTACTAGAGCATTAGCTTGCTTTTTAATAATTGAGTATCTCAGCATCCTTCAATGGTGAACTCATAAACATAATTGGATGCTCATATTTTTCTTTTTTTCTCTATGTGAGGATCATTGTGCATGTGTGACTTGAGGAAAATGAGTATAAGAAGAATGGTTTGGTGTAATCAAGGCTCACGAGCACAAGAGCATTGACAATCGCTTGTTTGATTTCTTTGAAATCTTTCTTGGCTAAAGGTGTTCACTCTATCTTTTTACCTTTCTTCAACATGTCATTAAATAGTTTGACTATCTCAGAAAATTTAGTTATGAACTTCCTTACAGAGTTGATTTTTCCAAAGAATGACCTCAATTCCCTTTAACTTGTAGGCAGTAATATTTGTTGCCCAATTTTTGACCCCTCTTAAAAAATTTGCTCCCATATCATCTTTCTCTACAACCTTATTTTTTAAATGTGGTATTTGATTGGCTTCTTGACATTCCATTCAAACTCTCAAACATCTTGAATGATGTTTTAATTGGCTGGGCTAAATGAAGGTTCTGGATTAGCTACTGGACCCCGGAGAAGTTCTCTTCAACATTCAAAGACCCAATAGCCATTCTAAAGATAGAAAAAGTTGAGTTGTTCACATTCAAACGCTCCGGAGGTATCTTTGCAAACTCATCTCAATTACATAAATGGGAGAAATTTATGTGGTCTTCCATCAAACGATGAAATGTATCTTCTTATACAAGTTAGGAAAGAACAAATTGCTTTCTATCAAAAAATTTGGTGAGTGTTGGAACTACTGTTGGCTTCCGACAGTATTCCTACAACTCTGTTCAAGTCTGAATTAATACCATTATCAATAGATTACTATGTTTCTCATAACCGTGGAGTGCTTCCTTTCACAGTCGCCTTTCAATAGAAATACAAAGAAACAAAATTTGTGGAATACAGTTTTAAAGGTGGTATTACATTAAGAATTACACATGGTATCTTGTTCAAATTAAATAAATTACATAAATGGTTATGGTGTCCTTGAACCAGTTACGGTTGTCGAAGAAGTTCCTAGAACATTATAAAAACTTCCCTGACTCCCTACCATTGATAGCCCAATGGTCTCACTACCCTCTTGGGATGCTGATAACAGTTGACTTTTTAATAAAGCCGCTTATGTTAAGATTTGATTGAATGGACATAGCACCTTTGTCCTTGAAATAGTAAGCATATGAAGATATTTTCTAGACAAGAGTACACGAGGAGCGTGATCTCAGTTTTTATTTTTGTGTGATCTTTGATAATCGGCTATCGTAACGAAGATGTTTCTATTCAACTCAAAAGAATTGGCTAACTAGCCAAATGGGTATTGGCTAAATAGCCAACTAAAACGTCCAAATATAAAGAGAGTTCTAAAATTAAAGGATATTTCTTCGCTTAACTAGGGTTTTCAATGAAGCATCAGACATGTGGGAGAATGGACGGAAGTCAGTTAAATGGACGGAAGTCAGTTACAAAGAGAGCAAAAAGTTTTCCCAGAAAACTTTTAAGTTACAAACGTTTGAACGTAAGGCCCTGTTTGGTTGTGGGAATACGGTTGGAATTAGCAGCGTATATTGTAGTTTTGAGGCTAATCCGTCATTTGGTTTCTAAGAGGCAAAACCCGGTTTTGGACGACAAAACCCAATTTTGACCCAAAAATGGGCGGCAAAATCTTCTCACCGAAAAGGTGGAATTCGAAATCTAAACCTGGTTTTAAGTTTTTGAACTCCATTTTAATAAACCGTCAGGTCTGGGGTCTTCCCATTCATATTTCTAAGTTTACGAATAGGGTTTAGGGCTTGGCGAAGGGTATTGTTTGGAAGCCGAACGCAAAGGTGGGTTTTGATGTGCTCTTTTTTATCTTCTCTCACCAAGCATTCCATCAAATTTGGTCACAGGTTCATTCTCAGCTATTCTTTCTGTGGTCGCAGGTTCGTTCTCAGCTTTGGGTTGGCTATTCTTCATTGCAATCTCCTCTCAAAAGAGATTCGGTGAATCGAGTTTCTCAAGAGAAAGAGGTAGGGTTTCCAGCCTAAAATCACAAGTTTAGTACATTAATGTCCTTTTTTATTGTTCATGCATTATTCAATGTTTACATTGTTGAATAACACTACCTCTCTGCTCTACATTATTCACTATTTACAATTTTTGTAACATCACCTCTCTATGCAGCCATCCTCACAATGACAAATAAGTCCCTCTCTTTTTTTCTTCCCTACTGAAGCTTCTCCTCACTGTGTAACCCTTTTGACCCTTTCCTCTTGGGCCACGTCCCCCCTTTCTGATGCCTCCTTAAGTTGAACTTTATAATATGCCTACCACTTTTATTCACCTTTCCTTCTGTTCGAAGGCCTTTTGGCTTTATCCAATGGCTCTTCCCCTTCCTTCTACGCAACCTCTTATGTTACCTTCCCATGCACATAGGCCACGCAACATCTCCTTTCTCTTCCCTCCACTGTGGCAGTCTCCCTTTCTTTTTCTTCCTGTTCTGATTTCCCTCATATGTTTTCTCCAATCTCCCTACCTTCAAGGCATTACAAGTAATGGCCTTGCATTGCTGGCAAAGTTTGCAGGAATTTGGTTTTGCACCTGCCAATTTCATTTGACTGAAACCATAATTCATTTAGCTGGTATTATTAAATTCATGAGTCTTGCCTACACACTATATCCCATACAGATCAATGGATTTCCAAGCCCTATTCGAACTCCATTGGCTGACAAAGTTGAGGTGTTGGCTTTACATAGACAAAGGAAAAAGCTTAAGAGTTTCTAAAGCCTTTTCAATATACCCAATTTGTGCTTAGCTGCAATCATTGCATTCCATGGACGACATCTCTTTGAGGCATTATGTAAACAATTTGTATGAGCTATCTATGCTACTATATTTTGCACACCACTTCCAGGCAGTTGCAATTACAACATTTGGCAAAACTCCTTTCTTTTATGATTGATGGATGTCCATACTCTGTTCCCAGGCTATAATGATATTGACAAAGTTGCAGGAAATTTGGTTTTATACTAGACAATTCATTATGTATTGGAAGTAGCATCACAAATCACTTTCAAAACTTCATAGCATAAAGATCCTTTAGAGTAATTTCATTATTGAGGAGTTTCTTCATAGAGAGAACCTGCAAAGATTAGTGCTTAATTTAGTCGTCATAAGACAAGATTTATAAACTCAACTTATTTTTTGTTTGTTGTGTATATTAAAGTCACTTTTACCATCAAAGCTCTAGACATCAAATAATAGAATAACTTCTGACCAACAACAGACTGAGACGACTTACCCATAATTTTGGTGCTATGCTTCATCATCTCTTCAAGATGATATTTGTATATTGAATCTGTAAGCAAAAAAAAAGTTTGATCATTAATTTTAACTCTTTTATGGGGCTCTAATGTTTGCAATTTATAGTCGATCACCTATTGAAGAATTCATCTACCTCTGACTTTCCTTTGCAAAAGGGACCACCTCTAGAGCTTACCATTAGTCTGTTACAAGTCAGAGCATCCTTATCGTCGCTCTTTCAAACACCTTGATGTCCCTCAGGCTTAGAGAATTTGATCATCTTTGTCTTATGCAAACTTAGAATAAATATAAGTAAAGCTAATTACACTGTTTGGATTCTCATTAAGACTTACAAATGGCATCTGAGTGCCTTCTTGCCTATCTGACATGTTAATCATTTCTGCATTACACAATGCAAAATATATCCTTCCCTTGTGACATTTTTTGGAATATTGGAAGACCTTTTCCCACCAAAATGAACATTGTCCAATATCTCATATGCAACAACATTGGGAATAAAAAATGTTTTCAAAAGTTTACCCAACCACATCACAGCTTGATCAACCATTCCAAGGCTACAAAATTACTAAGCAGTTTATTACAGGACACAGTATCAAGGACAAAACCCATTTTACAAAGTTTACCGAACAATGTAACAAACTGACCAAGCAATTCATTGCAGAGCCCATCCAAAATTGTATTGAGTTGTCTTTTATTAGACATTCATGTCTAGAATGTGGTTTAGAAACGTTATGTAGCCTACTATATATTATTATTAATAATACAAACTATTAGGCTTGGCCCCTTATTCAGCCAAAAAGAAAAAAAACAATGGTCTGAGGTGAGTGGGTCATTGGGCGACCTTGACACATTTTTCGAATAGTCATATTAATGGCCTTAATCTAGGCACCACTCTAATCTTCACAGGAATCCACAATATATTCACAGAGCTAATATGGAGAATCCCAATGTTCAGCCTATGAAATCCATAAGTGAGGGGGAGTATCTCACTATTCCACATATTATGGTAGGAGGCATCTATACCACTAGAGTGCTCTTTGGATTGAGTGTTATAGGCTTAATTGGAGTTATCACCATTTACTTCCTTTGCCTGTAGTTAGAGGTATCTAGTTATAACAGGGGCCGTATAATAGGATGAACCAAAATTTTGTTTTTCGCACTATTATGAAATCACTTGACGATACATCTATGAACTTTAGTAAACTCATGCTAACTACTGACATTTTAGAAATGAAAATCTATGCTGATTAAGATACTAAGAAAGGTTTTACTGCTTATGAAGCTAATAATTTCTTTGGCCTATAAAGACCACTTTTTACTAATTATGATGCTAATAGATTTTCCTACCTATAAAGACAACTTTCTAGTTTCTAGTGATAAGTAGATGCTAATAACTTTTTGTGATATGAATTTTATATAAATACTTAGAACTCTACCAGGTAGACTCTAAAGATTGGAAAAACATGCAGATGCCAATATGATTTTTTTTTTAAAATGGAAATTGCTCAAAAGCTGTAGATGCAAAAATGCATTTAAAAAGGATTTCGTTAAGACAATTTGCAGGTATACATGTACAATGTAAAAGCCTATTTTTTCAAAGCAACACAATGAATGGTGAGCTTATCAGGATCCTTCACGACTCAAATTGTTATAACCTCTAGCACAGATCCAAATTTAGCTATAAAAGAACCTATTCTAGCAAGTAATGCCAATTTCTCTATCTAGGTTGGCTCCAAAGGTGACATCTATGCCCAATTTGGTTGACCAAGTGATTGTAATTTTTTATTATGGTAGGATATCGTCAGAACCAGACATAGTTATACTTCATCCATCTGCAATATCCTCACTAGGTGTTGATGGAATTATCAAAGTAGGTTGGTCTAGTAATCAGGGGGCAGACGTTGTGTCATTTTTGATACTAAGGTCAACCATTGGACCACTAAAATTCCATCAATGCGGCCTACTACAAAAAATAAAATCAGCAAAAATAAATTGTAGTTATATCATAAAGGAGATTGTGTACTTGATAAATCCAAGGAAGGGTATAACATTAAATCCACAAAGTTTAGAGTACTTCCAAAGTTATCCAGAAATGCATATTTTCTTCCTTTGATCAAATCCTTCACTTGTAATGTAGGGCAAATGGATGTGCCTCTTGTGGCTGCTAATGATGCAATGGGATGCTCAAGATTGTCCCTTTCATATACATCTTCTAACAAGGGCTTGTCAAGGCCCATGGATTCTTCCTCATCGACAGAGATTGGGGAATCACTAACCACCTCAATTAACTAGCTTTGACCTTTATTAGAACATTTATTTTCACAGGATCTTGGCTCCTCACATGAGCTGCAACAACCTTGCTTGCATAGTTCTACTCGAGCAGCCTTATTTCGATTGAGGTTACCATTTGTAGAATGTTTAGCCTCAATTGAGCTAGTATCTAACTTAGGAAGTATGTTGTCTTGTTTGAGCAGTAAGAACGACCCTCTATTTGCTCCATCTTTTAAAAGGTTTTCTCATTAGATCTTTTAAAAATGAAATCAGGAAAAATCAATTGTAGTTATATCAAAAAGGAGATTGTGTACTTGATAAATCCAAGGAAGGGTATAACATTAAATCCACAAAGTTTAGAGTACTTCCAAAGTTATCCAAAAATGCATATTTTCTTCCTTTGATCAAATCCTTCACTTGTAATGTAGGGCAAATGGATGTGCCTCTTGTGGTTGCTAATGATGCAATGGGATGCTCAAGATTGTCCCTTTCAGATACATCTTCTAACAAGGGCTTTTCAAGGCCCATGGATTCTTCCTCATCGACAAAGAATGGGGAATCACTAACCACCTCAATTAACTAACTTTGACCTTTATTAGAACATTTATTTTCATAGGATCTTGGCTCCTCCCATGAACTGCAACATCCTTGCTTGCATAGTTCTACTCGAGCAACCTTATTTAAATTGAGGTTACCATTTGTAGAATGTTTAGCCTCAATTGAGCTAGTATCTGACTTAGGAAGTATGTTTTCTTGTTTGAGCACTAAGAACGGCCCTCTATTTTCTCCGTCTTTTAAAGGTTTTCTCATTAGATATTTTAAAAATAAAATTAGGAAAAATCAATTGTAGTTATATCAAAAAGGAGATTGTGTACTTGATAAATCCAAGGAAGGGTATAACATTAAATCCACAAAGTTAAGAGTACTTCCAAATTTATCTAGAAATGCATATTTTCTTCCTTTGATCAAATCCTTCACTTGTAATGTAGGGCAAATGGATGTGCCTCTTGTGGTTGCTAATGATGCAATGGGATGCTCAAGATTGTCCCTTTCAGATACATCTTCTAACAAGGGCTTGTCAAGGCCCATGGATTCTTCCTCATCGAGAGAGACTAGGGAATCACTAACCACATCAATTAACTAACTTTGACCTTTATTAGAACATTTATTTTCACAGGATCTTGGCTCCTCACATGAACTACAACATCCTTGCTTGCATAGTTCTACTCGAGGAGCCTTATTTAGATTGAGGTTACCATTTGTAGAATGTTTAGCCTCAATTGAGATAGTATCTGACTTAGGAAGTATGTTGTCTTATTTGAGCAATAAGAATGGCCCTCTATGTGCTCCATCTTTTAAAAGGTTTTTTCATTAGACCTTTCTTTTGAGATGCCTTGATCAAGGTCCTTAGGTCTAAGAGCTTCTATGTGGCCTTCCAATTCCTCTTGTAGCTCATCAAAAAACATCAAAACTTGTCATGTGGAGGACACACATTCATAATCTTCATAGTATATTCATTTGAAGACTCCTACTATCCTCGATGCAGATATTAAGTTCCAAAAACTTCTCATTTGCAGTCGTTTTGTTGAAAACATAATTAACCCAATGAATAACTCATCACATTCACCATCCTATGCCTCCAAGTTATACTGATGCCATCATTCATAAGTATCCCCTTTGAGATGAAGCAAAGAAAATCATTCTTTAATTTTATTATACATAGGGTACATTAAAAAACACAACCAATTATGCAGCAACACTTCTATAAGAATTTTCAACATACCATCAAAATTTTTAATTTCTAGTTTAGGCAGTGTTATGGAGTTGTTCTGGTGTAGAATTGTACACCAAAATTATTGGTCATTTCCCTATAGGCCTTAAAATCATACTCTACATGAAAGTCTACATCATTTTCCATTTAGGCTCTCTAGATCATTTGCATCATTTGTCTGTTTCAACAAGGCGATGTAGGAGATAGTGAAAAATTATTAGTTCTTGTTCTATTTCAGTAATTATTACACACCCTATCTTTGTGCTTGATAGTGGATATCTCCTCACTAAAATATCATTGTGTTTGTCCACATTTCAGGCCATTGATGGATCCTAATGAGCATATTGATGTTCTAGGACACGTAGCTATGGAGACCACATACACTCATATTCTCACAACTCTTCTTTCTTTGCTTTCCGTAGCCAAAGTAGTGTTCACCCAAGAAGGCAGTGCACAAATGGGTAAACGAATAAGAAAAGGAAATGATTTTTATAGAATGGTTATTCATTCCAATGATGTGGATTGTCATGATCATATTCGCATTAGCAGGGGAGCCTTCTTTCATCTAGCTAGTATCCTAAGGTTGAAAGGAAGCTTGACAGATACGATACACTTGAAGTTAGAAGAACAACTTGTGATGTTTCTCAACATCTGAGGAACCGCAAGATTGCCCACAACTTTGGGCACTCGGGAGAAAAAGTCAGCTGATACTTCCACAAGGTGTTGAGGGCTATCTAGCACTCAACGAGGGTTACTTTATAGCACCTGGTCCAAACACACCTTAAATTAGTGGGAAGGACCGTTTTGATCCGTTCTTCAAGGTAATTCTTGTGTTGTTACAAATTTCATATATGGATTTATATCCTTATCATAGTATTGGTTGACTGTACAATTGATGATTGTATCATATCGTATAGGATTGTGTTGGAGCTATCGATGGAACCCATATACCAGTCACCGTCGATGTTGAAATGCAAGGTAAATATCATGATATAAAAGGCAACTTGTCGCAAAATTTTATGGGTGTGTGTTCCTTCGATTATAAGTTTCAGTACTGCCTTTCTGGTTGGGAAGGGTTTGTTGTAGATAGTCATGTTCTAGCTTCAGCTCTGTCAAGAGTAGATCCACTTGTTGTTCCCCCCAGTAAGCCAAATCATAGTTTAATATACTCGAGGGTACACTTGATTTTTCAAGTTTTAACAATCTACTTTATTTATGTAGGAAAATATTTTCTAGTGGATGCTGGATATCCCAACACACCTGGATTTCTCGCTCCTTATCGGTGTACACGTTACCACCTGAAGGAGTTTTCAAGAGAAAATCTAATAAAATCTCTACAAGAGTTGTTCAACCACCGAAACTCTGCTCTTAGAAATGCAATAGAGCATACATATGGTATTCTCAAGCATCATTTTCCAATCCTTAGGCATACCACGTCTTATTCTATCATGACACAAGCCCACATTGTATTATCATGTTGCATACTATACAACTTCATTATGATAGAGGATGACATTCCATTAGAAATTGGTACCTAAGAGGAAGATGATCGTGATGGGATAGATGTACCCATGCTTGAGACATATGGGTTGTCTTAGCATGATAGGGACCAGTGGGCACAGTTTCGAGATGATATAGCAAATACAATGTGGGAAGACTACAAATCTAGAGAATAGTTGTACTTTTATGGGTCAATGTGTTTTATTTGAGTAAAATTATGTATGCAAATACTTTGATATACATGATGGTTTCCTTTTTATTTTGTTCATATTTGGAAGTATTGGACTTGTACATAATAGTTGTAATTTTATTGGTCAATGTGTTTTTTTGAGTAAAATGATGTATGCAAATACTTTGATATACATGATGGCTTCCTATTTATTTTGTTCATTTCTAGAAGTATTAGACTTGTACATAATAGTTGTACTTTTATTGGTCAATGTATTTTTTTGAGTAAAATTATGTATGCAAATACTTTGATATACATGATGGTTTCCTTTATATTTTGTTCGTATCTGGAAGTATTGGACTTGTATATAATAGTTGTACTTTTATGGATTTGTATATAAATATGTTCCATGTCTATGTTTAAACCATTAACAACAATATGCTTACACCATTAACAAGCCTTTGTACATTGTAAACAATTGATCTAAACCATGGCATACACAAAACTCATGATGATCATGGAAGAAACTGGTAACGTGAGCCACTTATCTTCTTCCTCAAAGAAGGTACAATGGGCCAAAGAGATGGAACGCAAGTTTTTAGACTTTCTCATTGAGAAAGTCCAACTTGGAAGAAAATGAGATGGGGGATTCAAAAAAGAAGCGTGGATCACCATTGAGAGGCCGTTCAACATAGACATGCACCTCACTCTAACAAAGGACAATTTTAAAAACAAGCTAAAAATATGGAAGCTTGCATATAGAGTGATGAGAGAGTTAAGAAATACAAGCGGTTTCGCTTGGAATGAGGCAACTCAATGCATGGATGCTGAGGAGAGTGTGTGGGATGAGCTTTTGAAGGTAGGGTGGTCTTTCTAATGTTTTGATTGAAATATTATTTCCTTCTTATAAAGTTAATATTGATACACAAAACCCAATCCATTTATTTATGCCAACATACAGAGGAGAGAGTTCAAAAATGCCAAAGTGTATAAGAGGCAACCCTTCCAATACTTCAATGAATTGAGTGTGATTTTTGGTAATGACACTGTTGAAGGTAATGCAGCTACAACTGCCCATGAGACTGAAGAAGGGAACCCTATGGAAGAGACATTCGATGTGCATGATGGAGGACATTGGTTTCAGTATAAATCTTAACAATGCTGCTAATTTGGATGAAGACCTTAATCATTCAAATCAATCCATTACAAATAAAGGAACTCCTACATCATCATCATCAAGGTAGGGAAAGAGGAAAAAGGCAAGTATGGCCAGTTCCTTGGATGTCATCTATGAAATAGTCAAGAAATTAAAAGATAGCCTCGAAAATGTTCACCTCCACAAAGTGGATAAATTTGATGAGGATATTGTTTTGCTCAGCATGTATAATGCTCTCAAATCCATCCCTGAATTGAGTTGAGGTGTTTTTGTGAAGGTATATGACGCCTTCATGCTTCAACGTGAAAGATCCAAAGATTTCTTGCTAATGAATGAGGAGGAGAGAGTGGAGTGGATTGCATTCACATTTGGTGGATTGTAATGATCCACACTACCCAAAGCATTCAAAGGTTATTGAACTGGTGTTAAACCTTGTTAGGACTGTCACTTTATTGTTTGCTCTATCATTCTTCTCAAGAGTATTGTGACTGTCCTATCTATTACAGTGACTATTATCATGCAAATTTAATGCATTCTAATAACTCATACAAATCACTCTAATCTAAGAGTTTTCTTGTTCAATTTGTGCAACTAAAACTGCATTAAGCTGCAAGCCACTGTACTGTATGCTTAAAATTTGGGTGTATTGACATCTTGTAGTGGTTTGGATTTATTTGTGCTAATTGGAATTAATCAGTCCTGGATGATATTTCCATTTCAGATCTGGATCCACTATGAGCCATATTTATGAAATATAAATATAGATCATAGTATATATTCCATAATTGTAAATGTCATTTGATCGTATGCCTACTTATATCCATATAAATTTTAGGTGCTTACGAACCATTGTAATGGATTTGAAGTGCCATGGCTGAAATTTTGTTAGTATTGCATTATACATTATGAGAAAATTTAACGTTTCAGGTAAAATATAATCGATCCTTAAGTTCTTGCAATGTTACTTTTCAGAATTAGGAAATGTAAATGCATGAGATATCACTGTATATAATTTTATTACCCATGTGTGTGTTACAAATCAGCTCTGTGCATTCTGATGGTTAATTTGTTTTTTAAAAAAGTGTGGATGCTTTGGTACTGTCTATACAGCCATCAGAATGCACCATCGCATTTGATGGCTCTACAGACCATAAATCAAGGTATCTATATTTGAATAATATAACTGCCCATTCACCATCTGTCCAACTAGTGTTTACCACAGGCTGGCTACTGGAACATAGAACTCCAGATTATTATGAAAAAAACCAGCTAGTTGGATGTGGCATTCTTACCTTTCATTTTTAGTCCCCTACTAACTTTGTTGTAGATTATTACACTACTCTTTATGCAATAAGCTCTGTCTCTAGAGGTTGTGGATATGGATTCACCAATGATGATCCAATTCAAACTTGGTGAACTAGAATTGCATATGCTATGACGTTTGTCCCTGCTCTCGCTTCTGTACTTTCATCACCTGGCTCTAGATCTGGAAAGGAAACCTCATTAAAGATAAACCTATGCCCTTGTTTATGGCAACCCAAATCTTTGAAACTGAATTTATTGATTGAAGTTTACCAAAGAAAGCTCAAGCAAACAAAAGTAGGACATGAATTATTAATAAAGTGTTATGAATCATTGGCAGAGGATAAAAAAAGACTGCAGAAAGAGTTAGCACAACTGAGATCAATAAAATTGCACCACCAGCTATGACCTCTCCTTTGTACATGCAATTTCCTTAAGAAGCTCTAAGCATGTGTCCTTCCTGTCAAAGAGTTGTGAGCTCTGACAACTCTAGGCTTTTACTCCTTTGCCAAAACTAGAACCTCTTATTATTCGATGGACTGACGAATATTTTCTTATATGTACAATCATTTTATATTATTCATCTCCACCGAGGCTACCTCCATATGTATTTAGAAGATGTTGTGCACTGATATGAATGTAAACAAACTAACTTGTACTTAGATGTTAGTGGGATTTCTCACTTGTTCCAGATGTGCTCAACTCAGGTACAGATTTAGTTATATATAATACAACTGTTGACATGCCTGATCAAATAATTCTCTCATTGGTTTTTCCCTGTTTTATCATATATAATATTTGAATAAAATCACAAAGCTGCACTGCAACATTCTGCTATAATTTCATATTAGCTTTAGACAATTATGAGTTGATTGATTTTCATTTAATATCTATTCCAAGTTAGGTATCAAAGTGCAAAAAAAGTAGAAGGAAATGATATCTAAAATCTTTATGATTGAAAATGGAACAAATCTGGGTAGAAATCATTATTGTTCTTTAGTTGTGAGGGGTACTTTGAACTCTATTTACATATCACTTAGTAGCTAGCCCTCATGATTTGTCTTCTATTTTGATCAAACAAAAATATATTTATGGTTATGGATCGAGTCTTTAATAAATGACTTATAGTTTGTCTTTACTATTCCCAGGAGTCTATTTCATGGACTACACATCTTAGGTCTGGGTCTCATAAGTAATAGAAAAATATTTGTATCAGCTTTTGTTAACCTATTTGGATATAAATGGCCAAATAATTGTGTCGGGAAGAATGAAAATCTAGAAGCAAAAGAACAATGGTAAGGATGTAGTCCTTATTATAGTTGGTGCCACTCTTATTTTGTTTTGTTGTCTTCCATCATACACGAGGCCAATAGCTAAATATTGTTTTGACAAATATAATAACATTGTTTTGTGTTTGGCCGAGAAAGATTACCAAATATAAGCTTTCCTAACATTAGTATCAATCAAGAAACTCAAGAAATAATTGTAGAGGAGTTTGGAAGTAAACGAGGAAAGGAAAATTGTTACATCTGCTACTAGTTAACATGAAATTGATAATTGCATTGTATTTTTGATGTCTCTTGTGTAATTAAAAGTATATTCCCTTGTTTGTTGTTAGATAGTGGTTACCACATCTTAGCTCGTTTGGAGAACTTTGTTTTCTTTTTAGCATAGACTAACAACCCAAAAACTTTAATAAAAGATGAAGTAAATGCTCAACCATATTTGATTGGCTGAATTATTGCCTTCTAGAGCCACCTAACTACATTGTTGCCTCCTGGTCATATAGAAATTATGCTATACGTTGATTAAACTCCACACAAGACCTCCAAGTAAACAAAATAATATTTGCATCATTGGTACCATTTGCGTCCTTGTCTAAATGAAGTGCCACACTTATGAAGCACCACACTTTATTTGGAACTCTTAGGCCTATTTCTTCTTTAACTTTCTCTAATTTAGTATTTCTTTCCCAACATCTAGCTTTTCATAAACACAAATAGAAAACATGTTGATCGTTTAAGTATCAAAGGGCTAATCAATGAGACTATACTCCATAGCTTGTATAGTTTGGAAGTTTCAATCTACAATCCTGACATTTTAAATTTGATGTTATTTAATAATTGTGATATGTTTTATTTTGAACTCTACAAAGTTTCATTCTTATAATCATGAACAATATTTCATCTCTCAACTTTCTTCTATACTTTTCTTTTTATGCTTGCACACCATTTATTTCCATGTGTTGTGCTTTGTGTCATCACCTTGCATAAGTTCTCATATGATTTACCAATGTTGTTATGGGTCACCATAGTATTTAAATGGTTGCTTCATGAGCATTGACTTGTTGTACCCTTCTTTGTACAAGATTGTCTTCTACAATGATACATGTTTGTAGATCAACATTTCTATACACTTCCATTTATTATCTAAAGCTTCGCTTATACTTTCAAATCAATACCTATCGGAGTCATATACAAGCAATAATCCAACCTAAGTCACCCACAAGGATATTATATATTTGGATCATATACAAGAAATAATCCAACCTAAGTCACCCACGAGCATATTAGATATTTGGTTCATATACAAGCAATAATTCAACCTAAGTCACCCCAAGATTTGTCTTTTTTGAAACAAGATTAAATCCCTCTGAATAAAACATCCATACATAAAACAAAATTAAATGACTACTCAAGAATTTCAAAATGATATTGAAAAGAAAAGAAAATTATTCAACCTAATTCTAATTTAAATTTAAATTAACTAACTTTAAATAAGATAAAATAAAAAAGAAAGGAGATAGAAGAAGATAGGAATAGGATTGATTATCTGAACAAGTATCACCACCAAGGTTTACAAGCAGGTATCAAAACCATCCAAGAGCAATCAATTCAGCACAACTTATATTTAGAGTAATGCAATCTCTAAGGAAAATGATAGTTATACATTCAACAAAGCAATTAAAATAATAATGTAGAGTTCTTTGTCAACATGTTACATTGTATATATGTCTTATGTGAAGGTAATTCTATTTAATTATTATTGAAAGTGGAAGGTTGCACTAGAAAAAAAAACCTTTGACGGATGCAACAGTTTTCTATTATGCATTTCATGAGAGAGTTATCGGTTTTTGGCCTAGTGAACTCTAACTTGATCTTGTTACTGTGACCATTATCTTAAGATGATTTTTCAATGCAAAACTTCTCAATGCTTTCTTTCTCAATGTTGGCCCTTCCATTTTTCTTTCTTTCTATTTTCTTCTTTTTAAATTTAATATCTATGTACACCTATGGTTGTTGTCTTTTTTTCCATCTCTGTATTCATTTGAGAGTGGTGGGAGTTGGGATGCAAGATCTACCTTGAAAAGGAAGGGACGCTCTTCAATGCTTCAAATATCTTCTCTAGAATGATATTAAATAAAATATTCCATTCAAAAGTTCTTCACACATTCCTCTTATATCTTCACAAAGGGGGAAACCCGATTGAGAAAGAAATGTCATATTGCAAGGGGTGGAAACTTTGTTCTTCTTGCATTTGTTAGTCCTGTTGTTAACATATTTAAGTGGAATACACCAAGGAGTACCACATGATGAATGCTTAATATAATGAATTGTCAAGGTGTACTCTCAAAACTGCCCATTTCTAGTTCTTGAGAACATATGGTGATATAAATGTGTTTTGGTAGATGATTGTATTGTTCATGATTCTGTCTCATGTTATATGTGTATACCTGTTGCATTTCTTATTATTGTTGCACTAGGATAGTTATGTCTCATGGTAAAGAAATAGAAATGGATAGTTTTGAGACTACACGTATGATGATATTGTGAGACTACACATATGTTGATATTAAAAATGTTTGAAATAGCTTATGGATTCGATTGTGTAGATATTTTTTGCATCATCATTTTTTATCACACTATGTGATCCTTCATCAGGATGAAAGAGCAAAAGGATTGAAAGAGAAGTCAATCATTTTTCTCTCTTTCAATCATTTTTCTCTCTTTCATCTTGATGATGGATCACAAAGTGTGATTCAAAACGTTGATGCAAAAATTATGTACACAATCGAATGCAATGAATTACTATCTGATAAGAAAATCTAAAGTACACAAACGTGTGAGTCTCCACATATGTTGATAAAAAAAATGAGCTATCTAATGATTTTTTACTGTTCATGTTTGTAAACAATCAATATTTCTGATGGTATTCCTTGGTGTATTCCATTTAAAAATAAAATAGTTTTAGTTTTTCTATCATGTTTAGTTTGTATATGCAGGATTGACCATCTAACAATACAGACGGAAATGGGAAGAATGTGCATGATATGAGACGGTTTGTCGCTGAGTCTGGGGCATAAGGGTGTAGAGTGTGGATTTCTTATTTAACGGTGTGTTTCACACCACCATTCAGTTCATGGATATTGTTCTTCCCCATCTTCTATCTAATTCTATAGATGTTTCATTATTATTTTTTTGTATAAATACTAAGTTTGGTTGCTTCAATAGTATGAATGGACAAAAATTTGTTTGATACAGGAGTGATAGCTATGATAAATGTTCCTATGTGTGATTGTGGTGATGGAGTGCGCTGCATGTTGAGGACATCACACACAGACAATAATTAGAACCGTAAATTTTGGACTTGCAAAAATAAGAAAAAGGTTGTTAATAGCACTATATTTAATGTTTACAAATAATAAATATTAATCATTATAGAAATACTAACTTAGATTTTTATTGTAGGATGGCGGTGGATGTGACTACTTTCGGTGGGTCAATGATGCCCCATCTTTGTCTACATCATCTGCACCATCTAGACATATACCTATTGCAGATGATGAGTGCAAGTCTTGCAAGGCACTCGAGACTGCTATGGCAAAAGCGGAGGCTACCTATAAAGCCAATGTCAATTTTCTACGATATTTTTTTTGTGCTCTAATCGCACTACTTTGTTGGGTCATTTAGCAGAAATAGCTATATATATACTATGATGGGGACTACAAGACTTGTTTAATATTGAGCAATGCAATGATTTTTTATATTTTTATGCCAACACTTGTATGTCTCAATTCCAACCAATCCTTACAATACCATTCTGCATTCCTAATTTTATTTGGTATATATTCTCGATGTCATAGAACTTTACAATCACCCTGTCTATTACCATATCATTCATGTAGATCCTGGACATCAATTAAACTTGATTCTAAGTGCAAAGAAAAAAAATGATGTATTTGTCATTTGTGAAAGATTCAATATGATATTTCATATAAATTTAAAATATAATCAAATAATTAGTAGAAAGGAGATCAACATATATTTTTATGAGCATAAGCATGAAAAAGTAGTTTTCTAAAAGAAAAGTAGACGTGATACTACACATAGTAATAAAAACTAATTCAAGCAACAAGTGAGCTATCGCGAACTAGTTTTCTCTGTGAATAGTTTCACCCTTAAAAAAGTCATTTACACCCAATAATTTAGAGGATAGTTGAAGCTCATAAAATGTTAGGTAATTAAGGAAGAAAATGAAATATAGTAGACAAAAATTTCTTTAGATGTTAATGTACTTTTACTTTGTCTATGACTGTGTAGTTGTGTATTTTCTAGAAAATAAAGCAATCAATGATCTTAAATTAGAAAAAGTTTTAAAAAATTAACAATTAAAAAAAACTCAAAATAAAACAAACAAAAAAATGGACAAAATAAATCACAACATTAAATTAAATATTATTAAATAATAATAATAAAATTATAAAGTCTTTGTCAAATTCCAATTCCAATTCGAAATGTAGAACCAAAACATAGAACATGGAGTGTCTAATTCTGATTTCAATTCGAAATTGTTGAACCAAACACCAAAGTTGGAATTTGTCAGTTCCAATTCTGATTTCAAAATTGGAAACCAAACGCAGAAGATGGATTGACGAATCCATCTTTTGGGTCAACCAAACGGTCCAAATTATAACCTGAAGATGCAAAACTAGAATTTCAAAACCCGATTTTGAGATAATCAGGTTTTGAGTCAAATTCCAATTCCCCAACCAAATGGGGCCTAAGGGAAAAAGTTTCAACATTTTCATATCAATCTTAAAGATTCATTTATGGAAATTGAATGGACAGAGAAAGATGTCTACAAATATGTAATTGGAAGAAAAAGGAATGGTTTGCATTCTTATCCCCCTTGTCCTTTGAGGCATGAGTGAGCCTCGATCAGAGTCCAAGGCAATTTGATTCTATGGGAGATGGTATTTTTCTTGTTTAGACATGATTTGTATATAGAGACTAACTGGTCTTGAGCCTTTTGTCTTGCATTTGAGGAAGGGAAAGGATATATATTAAATATTTGATTTTAAATGTGTTATTTCTAACTATAATTAATCTTTGAGTTATCACAATCATTCTTCAATTGCTTTCATGTTCAGTCTTATCATGCACATATTTATCACGAAATCTTTGAGTTTTGGTTATTCATGTATCTGAAAGGGAAAATATCAAACCTCCTTTTATTTATCTACAATGGGGTGCCGAATAAATGGTATTTGTGCCATCCATCTCTATTCTCCCTCACTCTTCAATCTGTAATCATATTCATACCATGGTGATGGGTGAATGTTAGTCAGCCTTTCTTTCTTTCTGGTTAAAAGCATACCCCCAAAAAATATATTTTATCCAACGAAGGGAGATGTACCTTCATATCAAATTTTAGAGAGGAACTATCATGGTTCGCTCAATTGTTTATTTCAATTGGTCTTGTTTTTTGGATGAAGTGAGTCATTTAATGATACTTTTTAAAGGTCAATCTGTTAACTAACAAGTTTTTAGTGAATCTGTTGGGGAACGAAGTGATGGTGCTTTATTCACCCAAAAATTTAAAGGTGCCTCCCCATGAATGGAGGTTGGCAAATCTATTTTTTAGAACCTAAAAAAAATGGTTAGAAGAAGTCTTCTCTGAATTTATGGCCTTGAGTGCAGCTCAGCCATGGTAGGCCCATTTTGGTCCTTGTTGTCAATCAGGATTGTGCCTATAGTTGGATACAGATTCTAGCCATCCTGTTGAAACATGGAAACAGTCTCTTAGGTGGATTAGAGAACGAATCTCCGGGTTCTAGGCCGGTTCTTGTTGAATTTGGGATATCACCTAATATTGAATTTTTTATGGTTTTGGGAAAAGGGAGAAGGAAAACTTGGAAAATGAATAAAAACTAATTAAGAAAGGTGATACACCAAAGATGGATGTAGATTTATCAGAATTTTGCAAGACTGTACTTACAAAAAACACAAACTACTAAGTTCTGCAAATGATTTCTTTTCTCAACACCTAGGATGGTTTACAATTCCTTATTAGGGTTTGGTACCACTAATAGTAGGAATTCAACTAGCAAATAGATAACTTTTGTAGAAGGTTATTTCTTTAAACCTAGAATAGGAATTTGTAGCAATTCACTAATTTGTGCTTAAAAGGGATAAACACTTAAATGCAGAAAACTTGAAAAGGATAGATGCAAGATTCAGAAAATATGTGTGAATGGTAAAGCCATCTTTATTATCTCCAAAATCTGCAAAATGGTTACAAAATACAAAGGAAATGGGTAAAAGAACAATGTGTTCACTAATACCTCAAAATCCCTAAATTTTGAACCCTTTACAATGAATAAGAAATTCAAATTTATAGCCTCCAAGGCCTATTTCAAAAATGAAAACTCCCCCTAAACAGTGCCTCTAAAATAGATAGATCCCCTAAATTTTAGGCCCACAATGTAGCTTTCAAAAATCCTTCCAAAATTTTAGCCCAATCCCTAAATTTAAGGCATAATTGATGCCAAAAATTAAGCCCTAAAAGCTAATTTTGAAAATGAACTCCCCCAATGGTGGCATCTTTAAACTATATCTTTACAAAAATATTACCAACCCTTTCCACTAATACAAAATCATCCCCCTAAACTTATATCTCCTAATATTGATATTTTTGATTTATACTTTTATCATATATATCAATTTACAAAGGGCATTACATAAAACCCCAAGATATAACCAAAATCCCTAGGATGCCAATCTCACCTAAAAACCCTAACCACAACATGATCAACCCTAACTATAGTGTACCTGACACCATTATCACTAAGGCCAATATGACTAAACCGATGCCAAAATATAAACCCATCTCTCTATCGTGGATCTTTGGAGTAGGCTATCGTGGCACTTAGATGTATTGTCCTTGCACTGCAGTTTGCAAAGAATTATCTCCACTTTCATAACGAACTCCAAATTTTATCCAAACCTGGAAAGGTATTATTACATCTCATTTTAGCACTTTGCAGCTTTGAGGGAAAAGAATAATGGCTTTCAAAAAACCTGGCTTATCATGTCGCCATGCTTGTGATATCGCTTTGTTTAGCTTCTCTACTGCTTGACTAGAGTTCACCATGGTAAATCTGAGAGTTGGCATCGGGTATTGTATACTGCAACTTCTCCTTAATCTTTGGCATTGGGCTTCTTTCTATACCGTGGATTTCTTTTCATTTTCACTGAAGTTTTAAGCCATGCAATATGGTGCTTACTACTTTCCTTCACTGGGCTCTCTAATGTTATTTGTCACGGCTATTGTTAACCCGAGCTTGGGCTTTTTATTGTTATCATTGCTGGAGTCTGCATAGAGCTTGGGGTTTAGATGCCATGATACATGGCATTGCGCATGCATTGTTATAAGAAATTGAGCTCTATGCCATGATGTATGGCGGTGATATTGCATTTTTCCACTGTAACTCAAGATTTCTTCTGTTGAATTTGTAGAGAGATGGGCTCTTCTATATGCCATGGGTTCTTAACTCTAGTGATCTCAGGTTCCATTTCCATGAAACATGGCGTTCCTGCATGTAGTTTTATGGGTCTCTTTCAGTTGAATTTGGGCTCTCTGCAATCAAACTTAGCTAACAGAAACCAACCCCCATATAGTTTGTATCTCAAAGATAAGTTATTTTCTTGTTTCTTTTTATGTTTGAACTTCATCTTTGCATGAGTCTTTCTATTGTCTAAACTCGGCTTCTTTTTGACTTTTTTCATTGGCACTATGCTTGCCGATGTGCATGTCATTTCTTTGAACATGATGTTTTATGATTGAATGTTGTTTTTCTAAACACCCACTTAGCTTATTTTGTAGATCTGGAAGTGAACACAAGATATATGTGTGTGTGTATATTTGTGCACCTGTTATCTGCAACACAACACTTCAATAAGTCATTCTGTTAGTGAAAAACAAGGGTTAATGAGCATATAAACCATAACTTCGAATTATTGCTTTCTAACTAGGATGAGTGTAGCAAATAACATAAAAGCCCTCAGATTTATGATAAATGCCAGTGACATAAACAACCTAGCATGAAAGATTTAGTTTAAAATAAGATAATATTCAATGAACAATGCATATTAGTCTAAAAATGGACATTCTAACAATGCATAAGCATGAACTATGAAATGAAATATGAGTTTTAATCTATTCCAACAGCATAACAATGCATTTACAATATGAGATGAAGGCTCCTTTGTGCTCCAAAATGCCTACTATTTATAGAAGAGAGAGAGAGAGAGAGAGAGAGAGAGAGGGTTCATTAATGAGTTGAGGGACTCATTAATGGTGGTGTAAGAGCCATTAATGCCTTGGGCATTAATGAGGCATGGAGGAGACATGGGATTAAGGCATCTTCATTAATGAGGCATTAATGAAAGCCTTAAAGAAGCATGGGAAGGGTGTAAGACTCAACTTGGAAAGTTGGTCCCTTTGGAAAGTCTTGCTTGAGAAAGTGGACTTTCTCAAGTGGGTTGAGTTGTTAATCATTCCCTAATGGAATGTGACAACATTAGGAGGTGGGTTAGGGTTAGAATTAGAATTAGGATTAGATTAGCAAGGGTGGAATGGGTTGAGATSRGTTAGAACCCARGGTAGAAGTGGTTGAGATAGGTTAGGTTGGGGTTTAAGGGAATATAAATGAAATGAATTAAACTTATTTAATTCATTTAAAATATAGGAATTTAATTATTTAAGCATTTTATTGCTTTTTAATAATTAAGGGGACTATAGCCATTTTAATTAAATTAAATAGGCTAGGGGAATGGGTTCATTGCAAGTGGGTAATTTGATTTAGGGGTTTATTTAATTCTTTTATAATTAAATACTATAGCCATATTTGAATTTGATTTGATTTAATTGGTTTTGAATTGATTTAAATCATATGGCTATAATAGTTAATATAATTCAATGATAAAAATCACCTAGGACATTAAATTGATTAAAGATTTATGCCAAGTAGTAATAGAGTCATTTGGACATAATCGAGGGTATGATCACACTTAGGGAAAATAGGGTCCATAGTTGGAATAGACCAAATTCAGGTGGTTACATTTTCCCCTCTTTGAATTGATGTGCGAGCAGCGCATTAATTCAAAGAAAGTTTTTGATTTTGACTTCAAAAAGATTGAGAATTCCGTTCTTGGTTGTTTAACGAAATGTTGATGAGATCATCTCGCACTTGATCGAACTAAACTGATAGAATTGACTCTGAACTTGGTTGTCATCCAAAGATCAATAAAAGATTTTAAAGATACCAATTCTGAACTTGGTTGTCATCCAAAGATTGATAATACTGATTCTGAACTTGGTTGTCATCCAAAAAGCCAGTATGAAGCTGCTAGGAGCTTAATAAAAATCTTTTACAAATAAGGAAACACAAGATATCCAGCTTATGAGAACCAAAGATTTCTATCCAACAGTTCCAACTTAGTCAAGGAAACTGTTATGCCCCTAGTTTGTTTGATAACGAAGTCTTTTTTAATGTTGTTTTGAGAAAAAAATTAATTGATTGATAGTTTGATCATGCCCCCTCAGGAACGAAATCAAAGGAAAAGAATGAAATCCTTCAGTTGAAAGAACGTATCACTTGCAAGAAGCAGTTAGGACAAGAAAAAAATGGAAGAGAAGGTGTGTTTAAAAATAAACACATGATTACCAAATTAATTACGTGAAAATGTGAGTGGTGAGACGGATAATGATGCCAGACAGAGATTTATGATAAAATGTGTAATTTTGACCAATGTTTGGAACAAATGAAGCAAATCTACAGTTTTTGAATTTGTCGTAAGAATGGTACTCTACTGTTGAAAACATCTTATGCACCTTTGATTTGGTTCCCATTTGATTAGAAAGAGAACAAAAATATAGTTGTAGTTGTCAGGGAGGAGTTTTGGAACTCTTAAATGGCTCAAAAGACCAATATAAGCCTCAAAAAATACCATTTCACTATTCATTTTCACTTTCCTCCATAGTAGTTCAGAGAGCTCTGCAGAGAAGATGGTAGTCCCTATGAGGAAGCATCATTTCGAGATGAGCCATTGACATTAGCGCCCATCCGTCTACCCACCATCGGTAAGCGTTCAACAAACTACCCTGTGATTTTTTCAAATTTCCATTTTATGCATTTTTGTAGCTTTTATAGCCTCTGCAATTTTCAATCGCATCCGAGATTCCAGATCGCAACCTGCAAATCCCATGTCACATCCGGTTTTTCCCGGATCGCATCCAATTTTTTTGGATTCCCGCGTTGCATCCAGGATACCCTGGATCACATTTGTTTTTTTTGTTTTTGGCTTGTTTTTAGGTGAAATTCATTAGTGTGTCGCACCCTGTCTGCTTAGGCTGGTACCTGGCATCTAGGATCGCATCCCATATTTCAGGGATCACATATTGTAAGCTCCATCGCATCCTATATTTCTAGGGTCACATCCGGTAAAATGGATCACACCCTTCTATTTCAGAATCGCATCTGGTTAGGAGACTTAGAATTTTAATCTGTTTGACCAGTTTGCATGCCGCAAACTTTGAATTACTTAACTAATTAGGAGCTTGCCCCTTTATTGTAAATAGGATACTGATGTTTTTTCCTTTTTGTCCAAAATAGGCCCAGTTTGAGGTAGTCGCATTCTGCGGCACTTACCCCGGTCATGTGCTTGCATTGTCTAGATGGTTGTCGGATGATGAGCAGACTACCTTGATCCTATGTGGATTGTGTTTGTTGATGGGTTTACCTGAGATCAGGGTAAACCATGGGTTGTTGACTGCTCTGGTCGAGAGATGGCACTCAGAGCACAACACCTTTCATTTTCCATCTAGTGAGATTACAGTGACTCTGGAGGATGTCTAATAGATACTTTGGGTGCTGATGATCAGGCATGAGGTACAATTTGAGTCGATGGTGGTTGTGGTGATTGGTGTTGCGCATAGATATTTCCAAGATGACACCATCGACCAGAGATATATGTCTTGGGACTACATGGTTAATCATTATGATCGATTATCTGTGTATTTAGTAGGTCTGGTAGGTGGCATCCTGATGCCAGATAGGGGTCAGCATGGATTTATGGTCGGTTGGGTAGATATGATAGAGCAGATGGTTACCCACCAACAGAGATTTGCATGGGGTAGCTATATATTAGCCCACATGTACAAAGAGCTACATGAGATAGTATACCACTATACACGGAGTATGATTGTGGGTATTCTTATTCTCCAGATCTGGGCCTGGGGGCACATCCCTATGAAATGACCTACTGTAGACATACAGAGGGCTCCAGAGCAACCTTATGTTTATATGTATTCAAGTCTTCTTCAGCAGCCCCATCTGGGCAAGGTCGAGTATTGGAGATGTTTTTTCGATGATATGACTGAGGTCGTTTGGCGGCCATATTTAGATTGCAAGGTGTGGACCTCAGATGCCTGACAGGTACCTTACTTATGTCAGAGCTGATATCTCATTGGCAGGACCAGATATATCATAGAGCGGTTTTTGATCACCAGATTGTTGAGACAATATGGTCATTGGCAGGGTAGGATGGAGGATATTATTGTATATGCCTGGACTAGAGATGAGACATCACTATGGGGTGCACAATTATAGTATGAGATGGTACACTAGGAGATCTAGGATATGGTCAGAGTAGACTAGGACCTCTGCCCTGATGTAGCTGATGCAGGTGTGTTTGATGGATATGCTGCTGAGATGCTTTAGTACCCCTTTCCTCGGTTCATTGTTCCTGAGGAGATCATTCCTTGCATAAAGGAGCCCTTAGATTGTGATCTTGATGATTGACCAGCCAGGGGTAGGGGAGGTGCACAGAGAGATAGGGCTCCCGGCAGGCATGGAGGTCACGATGTTGGCAGGGATGGTAGAGATGGCAGGCGTCCTCCTCCCGATGATGATCATGATAGAGATGATAGGGGTGGTGGTGGTGAGGCAGTTGATACAGGTGGAGCTAGTGGAAGTGGGTAGGGTAGGCACCAGAGATTCAGATTTGTGGCTCCTCAAAGAGATACTGGTCCATTGCTGACAGGAGAGTAGAAGCGACAGAGGTGACAGGGGTCACATAATAGGCCACCAGACAGAGGATAGGACAGGTCCCAGGAGTAGGATATAGGTAGAGACAGAGATCCTCTGTCTAGATGTGAGCAGGAGAGAGAGTAGCTCTGAGCTAGGATTACAGTGTTGGAGGCCCGAGTTACTACTGCAGATGCCTTATTGGCAGACAGGGATATACAACTGGAGAGACTAAGAGCAGAGAGGGATAGGCAGGGTGAGATGCTTAGAGCCAAGAGAGATGCACATGCCTGAATAATGGTTCATCAGGGGCAGAGGGCCACATATTACTATGCCTTATATCATGCAGCAGTGCGTGAGGGTCAGAGAGCACCTTCCTTTTCTCAAGTGACTCAGCAGTCAGAGGGCGCCATGCCACCTCTAGTAGCTCCTTTTGTACCACCTCCTCCTCCTCCTCCTCATCAGGGAGAGGGGGTGGGGTAGAGTTGATATTTGTACCATTTATATGTATATCTTGACCTTACATTTGTATATTTGGATCCTTCTGAGATCCGCTTTTGTTTATGACATTTATACATGTATATCTAATTTATTCAGCCTCACTGGTACTTTGATAATCTTTATGCATACTGTTCCATATTTTGATCTGTACCATGTTTTGATATATATATCTGATGCAGCTTCCTGATTCTGACATGTGTCATGAGTTCTTTTTGCTTTGATAGATGTGGTAGATGTATTTTGCACATGTGATGATATCTTGGTCTCTTTGATGAGTTAGATTTAGACATCATTTTGATTTGATGTGATTACTGATATAAATATGTTTTAAATGAGACGTATGTGAAAATGCAAATGTATGTTTCTTTTTTATTTTCCTTTTATGCAATATAGATGTATGGATGCACTTAGGATGAAAAAGTAAAAATGCAATACATGGATGCTTTATTTTTGTATTTTCCTATTTCTTCTTTTCATGAATACAAAATGTATGTTATAGATGTGCAATGATATATATATCAGTAATATGGATGATGTAATTAACTTGGTTTAGAAGAAGATAGAAAGCATTTTTTAGCACAAAAATTGTTTATGCGTTTACTATTTTTATAAATGTATCATGCAATCTCCAAACGCAACTATATGCAGACTCTTAGGAATTTGTCACTGGTATGCAAATATATAGCTCTTTATCATCATTGGGCACTGTTTGAAATGGATACCACCAGATAGTAAAACAATCACTAATACCCACTGATATTATGAAAGTATGAATACTATGTTTTATTGAAATGTCAGAAATAAACTTAGGCATCAAGGCATAGAAGCTAGGACAACAAACTAGTCACCTTCCTTTTAATATACCAGATCCTGAGTAAGGCAAGATATTGGACCCGCAATGACCTTGAAAATTCATATCCTTGGGTACATTATGCTTCGTATACCTTAGTGATAATCTGGATCAAAAAACAAACAAGGAAATCATTTCAACCTCACCGTAGTTTACACGTAACGAAGATCGAGATATATGCGGCTATCCACCCATAGTGGCAGCTCTTACCATAAACATCCAAGTTAGGTGAACTTTATAGGATCATTTGGAACAATCACCATACACAGAAAACCAAGAAAACATTATGCCCCCTATCCTTGCCACTCTTTCTCTTTGCATAGACGTCATGGAGTAACTAAGAAGACATAATAAATTATCAATTGAGAATCAATCAAATAAAATTTATAATTACTTAGATGCCCCTAGTTGAAAACATCATCAGGACATAAAAGAACCATAATCCAACCAATAACCAACTGTGTGTTTAAGTAGTACTTGTTCATTCATATGTAAAACACAGTAAAGATTCATCAATCAGAAAATTGGAATACAAGTAATATGGTGTTCCATGTCTGTGCATTGATAGGATAATTCGTTCATGTTTGCGATCCAATATAGCCCTGTAGGAATGTTGTCATTGTAAATGTTATGTCTGGATACATGATTTTTGAAAAGACGCCCTTGTTTTGAAAAGTGACATCATTTTGCATGTATCAAGAAAAATTGTGTTCGTCAGGCAAACCGTCCTAGAGCAACCTAGCAACCGCAACTTACCATGCCAGCAAATATGCCCCCAGTGCAGAATGACTTATTCCTAAGATGTAAAAGTAAATAAATTCCAAGAGAGGATAAGATAGCCATTTATGAAAATGAAGCCAAAATATGAGCACAGGTAAAATTGCAAAGGCCTAGTATCAGTAATGCTTTGATAGATGGAGCGCAGAACACAAGTGATGCCTGATTGCCAGGTTTTCACTACTTGGCAAGATATTTTCTTTCTTGTTGCTACCAAGATGCCTATTTTACCAGGTGCTCATCTAGGCACTTTTCTCTTTTTTTCAATTTATTTTCTATTTGTGCTTTTTATTTTAATATTTTTGTAGTATCAAGGCGCTTGTTTGCCAGATTTTCACCAAGGATACCCCTTTCTATAGGATCTTTTCCACTGTTTTTAGATTTCTTCAGGATCAATTTTTTGATTGTTTTTGGTATTTTGTGAGACCTTTTTGCTGTACAGGCTCTACTAGCCAAACATCAAGCGTAGAACCGCTTCAAATGTAGAGTATTAATAGGATCTGGAAGAGCGTCTCCCTCAGGTGTAGCCAATTGATAAGCTCCAGTCCCAAAAGTGGCAGTGATAACATATGGTCCCAGCCAGTTAGGTTCAAACTTTCCTTTCTATTCTCTGTTAGGCTGGTTCTTAGGATTCTCTTTGAGGATGAGATCTCCCACTTCAAACTTGCATGGTTTGACCTTTTTGTTGTAGCCTTTGGACATACGTGCTTGATACACTTTGAGTTGATCAGACATTTGTTGTCTACACTCATCTAGAAAGTCTAGAGAATTCACCCTATCTATGTGGTACTGTTCATCCGTAACAAGACCTTGTAAACATATCCATAAAGATGGGATTTCAACCTCAATAGGTAGTACTGCTTTAGCGCCATAGACTAGAGCGATTGGCGTGGCTCCAGTTGGTGTTCTTATGCTTGTTCTATAGGCCCATAGTGCCAGATTTAGTTGTAGATGCTAGTCTCTGCAGACTTACTCATAGTTCGGTGTAGGATTTTGAGAATATTATTGTTGGATGCCTCAGCCTGTCCATTACCTTGAGGATAATAGATTGAGGAGCAATGTTGAGTGATATGGAACTATTCACAAAGATCATCAATGTCTTGATTTTTAAATTGGCCCCCATTTTCTGTTACAATTGAAGAGGGTATCTCATATCTACAAATAATGTAGTTCAGAATGAACATAGCCACCTATTTGCCAGTGGCTTTGATTAGCGGCATGACCTCAACCCACTTTGTGAAATACTCAATGGCTGTAATGATGAACTTGTGTCCATTTGAAGAGTTGGGATATATTTTTCCAACCAAGTCAAAGGCCCATTGCTGAAATGGCCAATGTGTTATAAAAGGTATAAGTTCTCTAGCCAGAGCATGGATAAGGTTTCCATGTGTCTAGCATTTAAGACATGCTTTTGAAAACTGAATAGCATCTTTCTCCATGGTAGGCTAATAATAGCCTACTCTGAGCAGTTTCTGCGCTAATGAAAAGTCATTCGAGTGTGATCCACATACACCTTTGTGGACTTATTTTAATGCTAGATCGGACTCTTCGAGTTCTAAACACCGAAGAAGTGTACCCTCGAGACCGCATCGATATAGGTTGTTAGTTATGAGGATGTAATGCGATATTGTCCTAATCAGGGATCTTTTCTCATTTCTGGATAGATTATTAAGGATGGTTTGGTCAGAAAGGTAAGCAATGATATTGGCATATCGAGATTGGTTTGGGGTATTGAAAGCACATATTACCTGGTATTCAAGGGTATCAAAGGCAGGATAGGATATTTCTTCCACCATGAAGTCATAGAAAAATTGATGTTCTTCCAGTTGTAACATGGAGGCCAAGGTAGCCATAGCGTCAGCAGCTTTGTTCTCTGATCTTGGTATCTACTGGAAGGTGATGAAGACAGTATTTCTTCAAGTCATCAACTAGTTTCTTATAGGGCATCAACTTTTCATCTTTCATTTGATACTCCCCATTAACTTGATTGATAATTAGTTGGGACTCACCATATACATGTAACTCTATGATCTTCCACTCCATAGCTAGCTTAAGGCCGTTTACCAACGCTTCATATTCTAAAATATTGTTGGTGCATGGAAACATCAATTTGTAAGATTTGGGGATCTTGTAACCTTGAGGGGTTATGAATAGGACCCCTACTCCAGATCTTTGTTGAGTGAATGAACCATCAAAGTATAACTTCTATGGATATTCAATGAGTTGCATGATTGTTTCATCAGAGAATTCAATGAGTAAAGGTTCATCATCCTGAAGTGGTGAATCAGTCAATTGATCTGCAAGGACCTATCCTTTGATAGCTCTCCATTCTACATATACAATGTCAAACTCACTTAGAATCAGGACCCATTTTGCCAAATGTCATGTTAATATTGTTCTGCTCAAAAGGTACTTTAGAGGATCAATCTTAGCAATGAGATTTACTTTATGAGAGAGCATGTAGTGCCTTAATTTTTTTGATGTGAAGACAACTACTAACCATGATTTTTCAATAATGCTATAATTGAGCTCATAGGTGACCAGTGTTCTAATAATGTAGTAAATATCTCTTTCTTTCTTTGTTTCATCCTCTTGTGCCAGCAATACTCCTAGGGATGTAGTTGTAGCTGAAATGTATAGGAGTAGGGACTTTCCATGAATAGGCGCCATAAGAATAGGTGGAGCAGCCACGTATCCCTTCAATTCTAGGAAGTTCACTTCACAGTGTTCATCCCATTTGAAGGTAACCCCTTTACGTAGTAACTTAGTAAAGGGTTGGGCCCTATCTGCAAGTTGGGACATGAATCTCTTGATGGACTAAAGTCTTCCTTGTAGTGTCCTCATTTGACTGATATTACCTGGAGGAGCCATCTCTAGTATAGCTTTAAATTTAGCAGGGTCTACCTCAATTCCTTTTGCTGAAACAATGAATCCTAGGAGTTTCCCCGATTGGACCCCAAAGGCACATTTCTTTGGGTTGAGCCTGAGTTGAAACTGCTCCATTCGATCCAATATCTTTCTTAGGTCAGCAATGTGAGTACCTCTTTCTTTGGATTTAGCCAATGTGTCATCTACGTAGTCCTCCATGTTCTTGTGCATCATGTCATGGAATATTATCGTCATGGCTCTTTGATATGTTGCACCGGTATTCTTTAACCTGAAAGGCATGACATTCCAGAAAAAGGTGCCCCATGCACATGTAAATGTGGTTTTCTCTTAATCTTCAGGGGCAATTTTGATTTGATTATAGCCCCAGAATCCATCCATTAATGAATACATGTGGTAGCCTGTTGTAAGATCTATGATCATGTCTATGTTTGGTAGAGGGAAGTCATCTTTCAGACATGATTTGTTCAAGTCTCTGAAGTCAGTACAAATCCTGATAGATTTATCATATTTAGACACCGGGACCACATTGGAAATCCATCTTGCATATGCAATCATTTGAATAAACCCAGCTTTTAACAACTTCTCTAGCTCTGCTTTTACCAATAATGCAACATGAGGATGCATATTTCTAAGTTTTTTCTTTACGGGTTTGATCCTGGGAGCTATAGATAAGTGGTGCATGATTAGATTAGGATCTAGCCTTGGAATATTTGTATAAGACCATGAAAAGTTAATCTTTTTCTCCTTCAGGAACTCTATGAACTGTGTCTTCTCCTCTTCTAATAAGGATTGTGCAAGGTGTAATATTTGAGGATTGTCAATAGTGCCCAAATTTACTGGCTGTGTTGGTTCAATCAGCACTGAGGATCTTTCCTGAAAGTGTTCAGGGAGGATATCAAGAGTCTCATCCTTTGGTGCCTCAAAGAGTTTTTCACCATTGGATACATCTTTTTTCTTTACTATTTTGAGATCTAATACTGCCACAAAGTGGTTTTCACCATCAGTCCTCTTTTTCTTTTTATTTTTTAGTTTTTGACTAAGAAACTTGATATCCTCCTGTGGCATGTTCTCACTCCTTGCTTTGGTGGAAGAAGGGTAAGGTTCACAAGCATTGAGATAACAAGCTAGGGTGTGGTCATTGGGAAAGTCAAGGATAGGAGTAGGATCTATTTCAGTCCAATCAATTAGGTCTGGAAGTACCAATTTTAGGGAGTCAGATTTTGGGAAGGACAACATCATGTTAGCATCAAGACCATTAACCAACATGAAATGATCTGTTAAGTTAATTTCTTCGATATTTAGATCAATAAGAGTGAGATCGTCATTAAAAGGGTCATTGTTAGTCATATGCGGATCATACTCTAGTGACTCATTAGTAGAAATATCCTCATCATCTCTCTGTAAAAGGATGCTTCTTGCTTGTAGCCTATGAAATTCTTCCAGACTTATGTATTCACCAGTGTCTCCATCAATGATCAGGGGAAGTAACTCTTCTTCTACTTCAGGAGGATCAGTATCATTGGGAGGAGTGTCAGATCATTTACTAGGAGTTGAGGGAGCTGCAAACATGTGAGTTGTATCTATTCCAATATCTTCAGAGGTGACAGATAGCCGATCCCATTCATAGTCATGAGAGTATGTTACATCATCATCAGATATGTTTAAGTATTCAGCAATGGTTATCTGATGTACCCAGTTAGCTACTTGTAGATCAAAATGGGGTAGATCAAGGACATGTGAAATTGTGACCAATTGCCCCCAGTTAGGATGTAGATTCTGTGGCTGGGGTGTCTCTTGAGTAATTGTTGCTATGGTGTCTCCTACCTCTTGAATGGGAGGTTGTGCTAGTAAAGGGGTTTGAAGATCTTGTGGTACCTCAAAGCTGGGTACCTAGCGTTCTCCTTGGTAGTTGGGGTCTTGTGCGCCAACATGCAACAATCTTTCATAGGACCACTGCTCTAGTTCATCTATTTTATCACTCCCTTTATCTGAGTGTGGACTTTCTTTTGAAGTGGGTTTATCAGTTTTAGCATTAAAACCCAGTCCTATTTTATCTCTGGTATTCTAGAACTCAATGGTTATAGGTTCAATAAGCCCTCATCCTGTGTCATTTAGAGGTCCCTTTCCTTTGTAACCCATTTGTGTGAGGAAATCATATCCTTTTCCATACTATTATGGAGATATCTTCACATGTTTGACCTCAGATTCCACCGGTTCTCCTTTGTAAAGCTAGTCTAAGACTGCCTATTCTTTTATGTTATCTGAAGAAGATGTGGATGCCTTTACCATGCCATTTGCTTTGTGTACTTCTAGCTCCTTGGATGCTATAGGTGTAAATTTTGATGAAGGTTTTCCGTAGGATCTTGTTGCAGTGATAGAGTCAGGTCTAGCTTGTACTCTCCCATACCTGTTTCTTCAAGTTTCAAGGTTTTGCTAAAACTCTTCATAACCATGTCCTTGGTAGTTTCAGGAGCCATGACATCCATAGCCTCTTTTTTGTGTGGGATCATGCTACCAGCTTTGATATTGTTGCAAGTGTAGTTAGCGTATGTAGGAATTGTCACTTCCACCCCATTATGTGGGAATTTGATGCATTGATGGTAAGTGGATGGTACAGCTTGCATCTCGTGAATCCATGGTCTCCCTAGTAGGATATTGTAGGCCAATGGTAGATCCAAAACTTGACATATGACATTTCTCTCAATCGGTCTGACTCTGATAGGTAGAACAATAAGACCTCTAGAGGATCTTTCTTCCTCATCATAAGCTTTGATGGTTATCTTTCTTCTAGAGTCAATTGTTTGTTCTGAGAGACCTAGTCTCTTGATTAGATCTAGTGTACAAATATTCAATCCTATGCCTCCATCTATCAACACGCGTCTAACACAGGATTTATGAATAAGGACTTCAATATGGAGGGGTTGATTATGTGGATGTGTTAATGACTTGTCATCCTCTTAAGAAAAGGAAAGGTAGTGTGGCGCTGAGATTTGATTGACCATCACTTGAAACTTGTCTATATCAATATATTTTGGAGCATTAGCAACATGCAGAGCTTGTTCTAGGATTTCCCTATGCACTGTAGATATCTTGAGCAACTCAAAAATGAAAATTTTGGCAGAGGTTCATTGCAATTGGTCTACCAAGTCATATTTTGCTCTAGGAATAGTAACCACGTGTTTTGTTACTGGTTTAGGAATAGTTACAATAGGAACCTTGGATGTTGATCTTGGTTTTGGAGGTCCTTTGATTGTAACCTGTGCTTGGCTCCATGTTACAACATTTGAGTGAAATGAGACACCTTTGATTGTGACCACATTGATGGATTTGGTTTTGATTTCAAGCATATTGATCACATTGTCATTTTTGGAATAGGTGTAGTTTACCTCATTACTCCTCCCTTTAGATGTTTCACCTTGATTGTAATTAGGAAAGGGTTTGTTGAATTTTGTATGATCCTCATTGGTAGTGTGTCCATCCACTTTGATCTTACCTCCTTCAATGAGGTCTTGGATGACATGTTTAAGCATGAGGCGATTATTTGTCTTGTGTCCCTTGTTTTTGTGAAAGACACAGTAAGAATTATCATCCCACCACCTGGGTTTGACCATTGGTTCCGAAGGTTTGGAATATGGGATTGTAAGAACTTTTTTTATCCAATAGTGTTTTTAGAACTATCTCAAGAGGCTCTCCCAAAGGAGTGAATTTTATTTTGGGTTTTGATGTCCATATCCAACCCTTTCTATTATCATTGTTTACTTTGGGTGCAGGAGTTGTTACCTTAGCATCCTTGCTTGCTTGCATGCCATTGGTTAGATTGAATACCTCGGGTTTAGGATTAATGTTAGAGGTGTCAACCACTCTGTCATTAACAACATTTTTGTTTTGTTTCCACCATTTAGGCTTGGAGTTGGATTTGTTGGTCTTGTTTTCATTTTGAAGGGTGATCTATGCCCTTTTGACCATGACTTCCTCAATACGGAGGTCATTTTTAATCATTCTGTCGAAGCTTGGAGAGTCTTGCATTTGCAATGCATAGTTTATTTCAAGTACTAGATTATTAATGAATATCTCCATCTTCTCTATTTCTGGAATGGACCTTGAATATCATGCAAAAATCTTCCTCCATCTTTGTAGGAAGTGTGTAAATGATTCTCCAATTCTTTGTTTGGTATTACATAGGTCCATCATAGTTACATCATGTTGGATGTTGTAGGAGTAATGTTAAATGAACCATTGGATCAACTTCTCGAATGTATTTACCTTAGGGTTTAGTTTTGAGAGCCACTCCATGGTATCACCTCCTAGACTTCCTAGAAACAATCGCATGAGGTATGTAGGTTCATACATGTATTCTATGCTAAGAGAACAGAATTCCCTCACATGGTCGTGTGGGTCAGTTTCTCCTGTGTACTTGTCATTCTTTGGTCTTGCCATGTTGGGAGGAAACGGGACCATAGTGATACTCTTGTCAAAAGGAAATGGACAAATGGTGTCCAAACAATATTTCATTTTAGGTTTCTCCTTCTCATGTTTGAGATTTGTGAGTTCTGTTTGCATTAAGTTGAGTTGTTTGGTGAGAATAGATATCAGATTTGGTACCTCCTTTTCTTTGGGTAATTTAACACCTATGGATGCTAGATGGAGGAAGTACTTTTCTTTATTGTTATCAATTATCCGATCCAATATCTTTTGGACTCTTTTACTCTATTTCAATTTTTCATACTCATCTTCAGGGATCTCCCCTTCACTATCTGATCCAAACGGATCACATTCAAACTTGGGTCATGTTATGCCCTGCATCCCTGTCCCTACATTTTGTGTGCAAAATGTTGGGCCCCCCTTTTTTTGTTTTCTGCTTTTGGCTCTTGCCTTGCCTTTTTCCTTTGTTTCCTTGTTTTTCTTCTCTGAGTTTTCTCTCCCACAGTGTCATTTTTTTTTTGTCCCTTGTGTCTCTGGGACCTGGTCCCAGTGTTGGTCATTTCTTGTCCAGGATCCAGATTCCAAACTCTGGGATTCTCTGCCACGATATCTTCTTTTCATAAGGTATGGTTGCGCGGAATCCCTGGGCCTGAAGTCTGGAGGTCGACCTGTTCTGGGGTTTGCAAAAGGAAAGGTAACTTGTTTTTCACCTCAGGTATAAATAGAAATCACCCATCATTTTCACAATTACCGTGATTAAAACACTTAAGCAATTTGAGTGATTTTAGAGCGATATCACAGCGATTTGAGAAAAGTTAAGTATGAGCTATTTCAAGTTTTTCTGAACAATTACAGGTGGTTTTCTATGTTGAGTGGTGATCCCTTGAAGGTGGAAGCTATTGCAGAGTGTTCATGGCACCTTGTCTTCCTTCCTTTCTCCAGTTTTCAGGTTGGTGTCTGGTTTCCCTTTGTTTTCTCACTTTTTCACTGAGTTCTATTGTCGTTTGTTTGCATTTTCCATCTTGTTTCCTCATTTTTGTCTTGGTCATCTGGTTTTCTGCCCATTGGTGGGTCAGCCCTGCCAGAGGGTTGTCTGCCCTCTGTGCAGGTGTAGAATAATGTGAACTTTGTATATGTTTTATATTTTTTGTGCGGTTTTATGTAAATAGCTACTCTGCATTTTGTATATATGTATATTTATTGTATATTAGTGTGTATCTTTCTTTTTCCATTTATATACCTTTTGGCCCTGTTGTAGCTTAGTTGTATATGTTGTGTATATCCACCCAATTTCATAACTAGCTCATCGTGATTCCTCTATTCTCATTCACAAATTTGTGAGCTCATTCTAGGCAGGAAACCACCTAGTTGAAACTCAACTCTCGGCTAGTTTCAACCAGGAAATTTTCCCTCTCCTCCTTAAACCAGCCTTAATGATCCATTTATGTCCCATGTATGCATTCAAAACTATCCAAGTGGCCTCCACTTTTCATGCATTCAGATAGTTGGCTCCGTCACCATCGCCATAACTTCCATTTATTGCATAGCCACGTGACGCCCATGTGGGCCTGACAGTTCACTTTTTGCACACACCTTCCAATGGTTAGTTTTCTGGACCCCAGGTCTTTTGTCTTCACCAGCCCACACCTTAAATTTGCTAAGTATGTTGAGACCCCTAGGCCTGGATAGTAGTTAATTTTCTAAGTTTTGCATTATATATATACTTTCTAAGATTTTTAACCTAAACTAACTTTTTAGGAAAACAAATGCCATGGTAGTGAGATCTCTGGATCTCAAAGTATTATTTATATATGAATTCTGATGGTCGTCTTGCCTTGCAGGTTTTTAAAGCAATATACTTCCATCATGTCTGAGGCTTTCGCATCTTCACCACCCGGGAATCCAGAATTTCCTTGCACAGCAGTCACTAGGGCAGCCATCAGATCTAAGATGGAGAGGGCCTTAGAGAAATTGCCTCTCACCATGAAGTATGTAAAGGACAACACCATCATGGGATCAAAGATCAATTCTAAATTTTAATTGATCACTGACACCAGCATTGGAATGTGGGCCAAGATGTAGGCCTTGGTCAAAATAATGTACATTCAATGACAGTATGGGGATCCACTGGCGATCAGCGTTGGGGATTCCAAGATTCTCAAGGCTGCCTGTTTTCCATGCTCTGTGTAGGCCCCAGAGTTAATTCTTACACTTATCGTGCATTACAACTCTTCCATCTGGGTTGTCATGCTTGTAGCCCCGGAACCAACCGGGTATCCCACTCCCATGGTGTCTCTTGATGCCACAACATTTTGGATGGGTTTGGGGATCCCTTAGTTTGAAAACCTGACTGTGGTGACCAGATCAGATGCCTTAGCACAATTTAAGCAACTGGAGATCCCAGCCCGACAATACATGAACAACCACTCGCTCAAGACCCTGAAGAGGGATCCCAAGGAAATGAAGCTAGAAATCCCCTGGTCTGAGTTTAAAGAAAGCATCTAGATGGGGATGATAGAACTTTCCCGGGTCTTCAGACAATTGCATGCCCGGGAATTCATAGGGTGGATGTATTACTTCTTGCTAGGCATTTCCACCGGCGGGGAGTACTTTGGTTGGGCCGCCATTATTTCAAACCACGTGGATTCTCAGTTCCTCCAGGTTGTCCAAAAGAGGAAGTTCTATAAGAATTCTTATGTTCTCTGGGCTTTATCTCAACAATGACCCCACACCAACAAGTTTCTCACATCAGGTGTACTCAGGATCGGCCCAGGTCAGAAGGCTCCCTGGGATGATTTGTCACAAATTTAATGGGAGGCTAGTTTCCCCAGTTTCTGTCAGGTGAACGATGCCTTCATTTACTAAAACCTGCTCACACCTACTCGGGATGTAGGATATCACCTCTCTATGAAGGAAATGGATCTGGTCAGAAGTTATGGCCATTATTACATACAATTCCAACAGCACACATACATAAGGGTAACCGGCTTCTACGGAAAACCTTACTTGTTGCCCAAAAATTATGGGAACAAGACAATTATTTTAGAGTACTTAAGGAAAATGATGGAATTACATGCCTTATACGCCTTAAAGAAGGTAACAAATATTCCATTCCCAATCACTTATGGTAATTACTCATGTATTCTAGTTGCAGCTAAGGAGGCGGACAATGAGCTCAAGAGCATGAACCTAACAAAATTCTACCTTGCATGGAAGAACTTTGATCCGCATGGAAAAATTGCGCTGGCACTTCCCTGGGCATTAGAGCCCCACCAATACCACATGGAATATTTCTAGGAAGATTTCCAGGACAAAGTCAAAGTCCAGAGCTGGCATTACATCTGGATGACCATGGGGATGATGGACAGATTGAAGCTTCAGAAATTTCCAGATAACTTCTCAGACATCGGGTCCACAATAGACCCCCAGTACGAAGCAAAGGGGATTCATAAATTGGCCCTACCACTGGTGAATTGGAATGCCCAGGAGGGGCCCACCATAGAGGAATTTACTTGCAACATGGTCAAGCGCAGCCACGAGTATTTCAAGAGAATATGCCCCGGGAGTACGTGCAAAGCTGCCCAGCCGGTACCAAAGCTAACCCCAAGGGCTAGGACTTCTTCGTAAGGAGAAGATAAGGGAAAAAAAATAATGGAGACTCCAACTATGCAAGAGATCCCCATAAAATAATAGCTAAAGCAATCAATAGCGGCCTCCTAGCAGATGAGGGAGAATTTAATCACATGGTTGGCAGCCCCGGTGCTCATGACCGGACCCATCCACCCTCCTTCCCTGTCACTAGCAGCACTGATGGTCAAAGCAACCGGATTTTATCCAGAAGAGGAGAAAGTCTTGAGGGAGGCAGGGCCTCCTTTGGTCACCAAGCAGAAGAAAAGGCTTAATCCAAAGCCAAAGGTAAAGCCGGTACTAGGGATGCCTCAGATCCCACAAGTAGAGATCCTTTTTTCTGACTCCCCGGAGCCAGAGAGAGAACCAGAGCCCACTCATGTCCCAGCAAATCCTCCCCCTCAAGATGAATTTGATGATGTTTTTAGAACTAATGAGTTTGGGAATTTGTAGGGAGACACTGAATAGCCAGAGGCTGAAGTCCCGAAGCAAGAGGAAGCTCCAGAACAAGAACCTGCGTAGGAGCAGGAGGAACAAATGGAAGAAGAGAAAGGGACAGAGCAAGAAGTAGCCTCTGAGGTCCCAAAAATGCAATATACGAGATTTTCAGGGAAATAGAAGCAAAGTGAACCAATGGCATTGGCTGGGGAAACCGGACCTTTGGGAACAACCATGACCCCAACTGTTGTGTTCCAAATGTCGCTCCCAAAGGTAACATTTGGGGAAGTAATCACTACAGACCAAACATTAAATCTTGGCCCATTACCTCCCCCACTACCTAAGGACATACCAATGGAAGAGGATACCCCAGAAATAGAGGCTGAGGAAGAACTAGAACAGGAAGAAGAAAACCCCGGGGCGACCCATGAGGACCCAAATATTGCTAAAGATAGAGATGACAGGGCAAAGGATACAGGTACCACTAAAGAAAACATTTTTTGTGAGATAGAAGATATAGGGAAGGAGTCAAAAGAGGCTCATACTACTGAGGGGGCACAACAAGATAATGGGGAAAAGTCAGAGGAACAAATTTTGACTACAAAGCCACCCTGCCCGCTACAATGATTGGTGGAGTCTCAAAAGAGAAAGGCCCCCCCATCAACACCTAGAGCCCATCTTTCCTTGGCAGAGATGATGGCTCAGGCCCAGAACTTGCCAAAGGCTAAGAAAGCCTGGACGGTTCACACTCTTCAAACTAAGCCAGGTGGAGAAATAGTCACAGTAATAGTGACACCTTCCCCAGATGCAGATGAAGCAACAACTGAGGCCGGAGATTATAAAATCATAGAAATATCGCTGGGGAAGAGAGGGAAACAGGGTGAAGTAGACCTGTTAAAAGAGGTAGCTAAGGTAGTAGAAGTTTTTTATGAAAAGGAAGCTCAAAAGCTCAAGGTAGAAAAGGGGAAAAATGCAAACCTCATGCAGTTGCTAACTGAGCTAGCCTGGCCTATTAGTGTTATTACCCTGGAGGCCTCTACATCTGATGCACCACTACCGTAGAGTGACATAGACTCATTATGGGCAATGAAAAGGAAGGCCCAAGTGGTTGATGAGTGGGTCGCCTTACATTTGGGAAATGTCTGGCATTTCCTAGTGTCCACCCTCCCGGATCTATATGCGGCCCACCATGTCTTACATCAGGCCAAAACCACCATCAGCATATGGGAGGCAGACATCAAGAATTATGAGGCATGGAAAGTTGAGTTTGCAGAACTTATCGGCCTCGGAGAAGTTGTTTTTGAGTCCAAAATTTTGGGGGAAGAGTTATTTGATTTTGTGAGGACTCAGCACTCCAGACTTGACCTCACATTGGGGGTAATCAAGCAACAGGTGGGGACTCTATGGGATAAGATCAATGTAGTACAATATTCTTTTAATTTATACAAGTCTTTTGTTATGAAGGTCTTCGGAGCTGATCCATTTAGCACTGACACCTGCACACAGAAGGAATATGTTTTGGGTAAGTTTGATGAGTTAATGGAGTCAAGGTATCAATCCCTGGAGGGAATGGATGGAGCTCAAATGACATGAATAACTTGCAAAGATGGCCGATGAATTCAAGGGAAATGTTCTAGACCTGGGGGAACAGATCGAGGTGGCCAAGTACCGGCGGGCTAGGCTTAAGGATATTGATGAAGATGGAATTTCCCGTCTCCTCCAGACCTTCAATGACACTAAGAAATAATAAAGGTTCTCCAGGGGCCGAAGAAAACCTAAGTGTTTTTGTATTCTTTATTCTTTTGGAATGTAAGTTCCTGGGTCCCAGAGTCTCGGATCCTATATTTTGTATTCTTTCAGTGACCCATGTCCTGGTCCCCAAGGCCGACTAATCACTTTCAATGTAGTTAATAAATGTTGTCAGAGGGTAGTTGGCTACATCGAGGCACGTCAGATAAACAAGAGGTTTTCTGACAAATGATCTTCCCAAGGCGTTGATTCAATGTTACACCTAGCACATCAGAGACAGGGCGCCGCCTTTCCCATTTATGAGGCATGTAGCCTTGATTCCTAGGGGATCAGATTTGTTCCTCCTCCTTCTCAGCTCTCTTCTCAAGGCCGATTCTTCCACTCCATTTCTCTTGTCTTTTTCTTCTGACATGACAGGCCAATTCTGTCTCTAAGTCTTTTGTAGAGTGGCGCAGGTAGTACCGGCCACCAGATAATGTATTTTATTGAACAGTGTAACATAAGTTAGGGTTAGGGTTAGGGTTAGAAATGTATGTGTATAAATAGTAAGTCCGGCCCCATTCCAAGTGTCAGAAAAATTGATGATTTTGCAGTCCATAGTAATAGAGAAGCAGTATTTCATTTCTCAGTTGTAGAGCTCAATGCTCTTTAGTTTTTAAGTCTTCAGTAGTTAGATGCTCTCTTGGAGCCACCATTGTACCACACACTGGTGCTTGCTGGAAGGAATGTTAATGAAAAAGGGAGAGTTCTTGCAATGATGTTGTTGGCATTCTGTCTTCTGAGTTGATGGTATTTTATGCTTTGTGTTCTTCATGTCCTTTGCTCTAACACTTAAAAGTAGATTAACAACCTCCTTTCCCTTGCTACTGATGAAATATGAACTGATGGTTGTATGTTTCTTCGGTATTTAGTATAGTGTGTTGGAGTATTGTTGATGTTTTGAATGTTCAGCATAACTATAGGTAGACGAAATGTTTCTAACCCTGCAGGATCTTTTTCAGTTTATTTGTTAAGTATAAGCATGCTTGGAGAAACCTCACCTATGTGAATCCTAGGAGAGAATGAGTTGAAGATAACCAGCTATCCCCCTCGAAAATAGTGTCATCCCCCAACTGAGCCCCGCAGCATCGAGACCTGACTCCTAGGTGCTTGGAGGCCCGGGGAATCTCATTTCCCCGGACAACCTTTACAGGCAAAGTTGGCCAGTATTCCGGTACCCGATGATAACTTACACCTGTTGGCAGACCCGGTCACTAAAGTCCCATCAACAGAAACTGGTGCTAGAAGGAGGGAATATACTCATCCCCTTCTCAAGATTCTAATTTTACACCTCCCAAGGGCTCCCCAAGCCATAATTTTAGGAATCAAGCCTTCAACGGGATTGGGTCTTTCTCCCCAATGAAGTTTGAGAGAATCCTTAGATCAGCCCCTAACCCTGGAAGGTTTGTCAAACTTGAGCCTCCTACTCAAAAGAAATGGACCCCAAAAACCACACCATCCACCATTGTCTAGGGGTCTAGCATACCACATAATATCCAAACTTCTCAGACAATCTTGGGAACCAGCGTTCAACCTACTCAAAATTTAGTTCCCCAAATGGCTGCATATTTTGGAAATATCGAGTCCCCTATGGGAACTTTTTCAAGTGCAACCAACGACTTACCCTCGCACCCAAAGAAGATTTTCCCATGACATGAACACCTAGGCTCACCCGGATGTTTTCCCTATCTCTAGGATATGGTGAACTGAACTGGTATCTTAACCTTCCCGCCAACTCCATCAACAATTGGAAGGACATGGAGGATGCCTTCTTGGCTGCCTTTCGCGTACACGTGGACCCATCATGGTCCCACAGCCAGTTTATTTCTATCAGGAAGGAACCAAATGAACCCCTTGCAACATTCAATCACTGGTTCCAATGCGCCCTGAAGTGGTGTATGGGCCCTTTCATTCCATCCCCAGAAGTAACCATATAGACCTATCTCAACGTGATGGACCCCTTCATTGCCACTCTCCTCTGGAGAATAACCACCGTGGGTGACTGGGATACTTTGGCAAAATTTTTACAACCTAGCCTTAGAACTATCCCACGGTCTCAACAAATCCCCGGGCGGGATTGGGTAGAGCATGCCCTTCAATATGATTCCCGGTGGAACTGCATACACCAGGGGATATAACCCCAATCTGGAAATGGGTTCCCCCATGATGGAAATGAATCCCCCACCGCTGGTGATAGACCAGCAGGCCTGGTATGTTTATCCTTCACAGACTCCAGCAATACCGGGTCTAGAATCTTTCCCTTGGAACCAACTACACCAGACATAACAACCTCAGACACAACCGCCTAGAGTGCTCTTCTTTCAGTCGTCTATAGCTGGAGGATTTCCGCCCTCAACTACAAAAAATACTACTACCTTCCTAGGGAACCAACAACAACAACCGTCACATTGTGACACAAACACTCAACTGACCACCAAGGTTGAATCTCTCTGGAAAATGTTATCCACCCTGACTGTGGACATGGGTCAACTGAAGGCAGGGTCCTACGCACCCCAGAACCCCAATTCCCAAAGAGGGAATATTTTATCCTGCCAATGAAACAAAAATGCCAGAGGAAGAAACTTCAACAACAGGCATCGGCCCAACCAATAGCAATGGAACAATAACACGAACACTGGAGGTCCACCTCTGAACCAAAATGCCAATCAAAGTGGTGCTGGACCATAAAATTTCACACCAGTCGTAGAATTCTAGCCCATGACCAATTGGTGTAGGTTAAACGACACGCGTTCCCATAATGAGGTAAACTGTGCCACACTGGAGAAGGTTATCATGATCTCCTAGCTGGACAAACAACAATCACATGACGCTACTCCCCTAGAGCCTCCTGTGCAAGAGCCAACTCACAGTGCATTCACTTGTGAGACCATCTTCTTCGGATCCCCGGGGGAAGACGAAGAAGAATCCAAATTACAAGGATTCTTTGATGAATCAATTCTGGCCTTTGAGGCCAATGCCTTCACCAACCCGTGGACTCCTTACAACACTTGGAGCTAGACTGGTAAAGGACCAGTTTACACGCCTACACCTCCTGCCAAAGAAACTCCTCCCCGGGACAATACAACTGACCGACTTGTCCCTCCAAAAGATTCTAGTTCTAACCAAGCAAAGGACCCGGCCAAGGGAAGCCACCAGTTTCCGGGAGGAATATTTGACATCATGAAGGTGTTAGAACAAACCACCACCTCCGTGACCTTGATGGAGGTTTTGCTAAACTATCCTAAGCAGAAGAAGTCTCTTCTGAAACTCTTAGGAAACTCAGAAGTTGTCAGTCACCCGCCTAAGACTGTCTCCTTCGAGGATGCCAACACAGCTGTCTTCTAGGGAAATAATGAAGATCCTCCATTCCTACTAGGCCTAAATATACAAGGCAAAAACATACATAACTATCTGGTAGACTCCGGGGCTTTGGGAAACATCATGCCCCTATCCATATGCCAAAAGCTCAGATTTTGACCCACCCCATCTAATGGTGCAATGATTCAACTGGATAAAAATGCTATGAAAATAGTGGGAGAATTGAAGAATGTCCATATACAGCTCATCCAGGACCCCAGAATAGCCAGTATAATCGACATCCAAGTGGTGGACATCCCAGAGACTTATGGGATGTTATTAAGTCAGAATTGGTCCAAGTCCTTGAATGGATACTTTTTGACTGACTTCTCCCACTTATGGCTTCATTGGGAAGGAGAATCAAACAAGTTCTGGGTTGAGAGTGAGCCCCGGATGAAGCAGGCCCTCACCAAAGTCAGGAGGGTCAATGAGGTCTTCTTCTCTGAGACTTCCCCTGGGGTGTACCAACCCTTGGAAATCTTAACATTTGATTTCACCCGGGGAGAGGATCCCATAGTCTTGCAGAGAATCGAAGACCTGGATGAAAAGTTGAGGGTTGAGGTTAACTCTCAAGGTGCCAACGTGATCCCCACTACACTCTTATCTGGCACCTGGTGTCAGGTACACTATCAGAAGCATTCAGAGTTAGAGTGTGAGCCTTGCCTTTTCATCACTACCCAACACATCGACGCCTTCCAGACCCAAGAACATACAATCGATTCCCTGGAACCTAATATTCCTACTAGAAGCACTTCTTCAGTGCAATTTCCTCAGAGATCCCAAATCCAAATCCCTCTAGAGGAAAACCTCACCCATGCACCATCCGTGTAGGAGGAAGCTCCTCCCAAGTCTCCCAAACGCAATCCAAAGACTACTCCATCTCCTCGACTCTAGACTACAAACGATGATCTGTGGACCCTTAAGTTTGATGGGTCCCGGTCCAAATAGGGCTGTGGGGCTGGAGTAGAATTGATCAACCCATGAGGCTTTGATCCTTGGCCTCCTTTTTGCATTAAGGAAAGGAATCACCCACCTCCAGGCTATGGGTGTTTCAGAGTTGATTGTCAAATAGGTCCGGAGTTAGTACACATGTCATGATAAGAGGTTGGTTGCATATTGCACTTGGGCATGGAGCCTTATTGAATATTTTGATGCCTTCGGCATTGATCTTATTCCCCGGTGATAGAATTATGTCCCAGATGCCCTCGTTGTTTCTGCCGGCACACTTGAGCCTATGGCCGGCTCACGACTCCAGAGATTTTTAGTTGAGATGATCCGCACCCTGTCCATTCTAGATAATGTCACCCACTTTTAGGTTTTTGAGGGCAATCAACATATCCTGGCCTTCATGGCCAATGTTGGTGTCTTCGAGGACCAGATAGTTGAGGAACGATACCATGATGATACTAGGCAGGGTGATGAAGATGATGGGATCATGGACCTACCTACCAACACCATCCCTAAGGGGATGATTGTGCTTGAATGTATCTTTGACTTGGACCCTCGAGGTCGGGAAAATATGTCATCATCCTCTGAGGGAGGAAAATTTGAGAAAGTAAACATCGGCCATCCCGGTGAAGAAAATATGATACACATTGGCACCTCCTGCTCCCCTTAGGAGAAGAAGAAGATTCTCGCGGTTCTCTAAGAATACATAGATGTGATTGCATGGGGATATGAGGATTTAAAAACATATGATACATCCATTATGACTCATACCATTCCTTTGAAACCTGATGCTAAGCCCTTTCAGCAAAAGCAATGACTAGTCAACCCGCTAATCAAGACTCTAATTCGTCAAGAGGTGGAGAAATTATTGTCAGCCTGGATAATCTTTCCAATCTGGCATACTACGTGGGTTGCCAATTTGGTCCCTATTAGAAAGAAGAGTGGTGAAATTTGCCTTTGCATAGATTTTCAAAATTTGAATAGAGCCTCCAAGAAAGACAATCACCCTCTCCCCTCATTGGATGAGGTGTTGCAAATAGTGAATGGATCCTAGATGATGTCCTTCTTGGATGGGTACTCCAGATACAACCAAGTCATGGTTAAATACAAAGATAGAGAGAAAACAATGTTCACCACCAAGTGGGGGACATTTGCATATCAGAGGATGCCCTTTGGCTTGATCAACGTAGGGGCTACATTTTAAAAGGCTATGGACATCGTGTTCGAAGGCCTTGTGAATCGGTGCATAATCATCTACATGGATGATTTGACTATCTTTTTCCAGTACAGGTATGACCATTCCGCCCACCTCACCCAAATTTGTGAGAGATGTCACTGGTACAGAATATCCCTCAACCCCAAGAAGTGCAAATTTGGGGTCACTAAAGGGAAGTTGCTCGGGCATATTGTCTCTGAGAAGGGTATATCCATTAACCCTAAGAGAGTTGAAGCAATGCTAAACCTGCAAATGCCCGGCAGCAAGAAAGAGATGAGATCTTTCTTTGAAAAGATCAACTTCATCCAGCGGTTCATCACTGGATTCACTGAGATAGTAAAGCCACTCAACGAGATGATGAAAAAGGATACCAAGATTGAGTGGATTCCTAAAGCAAAGTGGACATTCACCTAGATTAAACAAACGATAACAGAGGCACCCGTCCTGGCTAGTCTGGACTACTCCCTTCCATTTTACATTTACTCCTTTGCTTCGCCACATTCTGCCGCAGCAGTATTTACCCAAAAGGTTGAAGGGGAAGAACGACCAATAGATTTCATGAGCTCCCCCTTCAAGAATGCTAAAGTCTGGTACTCATCATTGGAAAAGAAAGCCTTTGCTCTTGTTCACACCGTGAAGAAATTTTAGCATTATATTCTCCTCAGTAAGGTGCACGCTATCATCCCGGACCAGGTTGTGAAATCTCTGCTAATGCAGAGAAAATTGGGTGAAAGACAAGGGAAATGGATGGCCATCCTCCAGGAATATGACTTGAAAATGCAACCCATGAAGATAGTTTGAGGCCAGGGACTGAGTCGAGCGATGGCAGAATGGACTCCCCACATAGAATGTCAAACTTACACAGTGGATTATATCACTCGAGACCTGTGGTACACCAATCTGGTGTACTTGTTGTTAAATAACAGATGCCCAAAGGGGTTACCTCCCGAAAAATGCCATGCCTTATGCATGAAAAGCGCTCATTTCATGATCAAAAACTTCACGCTTTACCGCAGGAACTATGAGGGAGTGTACCTTCGTTGCATCAACAGGGACCAAGCTGTGAAGATGATTGAAGAATTCCATGGGTAGTTTGGGACCGAGCATGGCTCAACCGATGCCACCGCCCATTAGATCCTCTAGGTTGGATATTGTTGGATCTTCATATTCAAAGATGTTTACACTCACATTCAAAGATGCCATACTTGTCAAACCGCGGCACATCATGAGCGTAACCCAGCTATGCCTTTATAGCTAGTCTTCGAGGCTAGGCCTTTCACCCAATGGACATTTGACTTTATCAGAGAAATCAACCCCAACTCGTCTACCAACCATCAATATATCTTAACCGCAACCGATTACTGCACCCGGTGGTCTGAAGTCATACCTTGCAAAAACAACACGGCAGATGTAGTTATCAAATTCCTGGAAGAAAATATCATCACAAGATTTGGAATGCCCTTTGCATTAGTATGTGACAATGGTCTAGCATTTTCTTTGGTGCAACTACTTGAATGGACCTATAATCAAAAGATCACTCTAAAGTTTTCCAGCAACTATTACCCCTAGGGGAACGGTGTTGCTGAATCAACAAATAAAAATCTACTTGAAGTGATCAAACACCTACTGGAACAGAATCCCTGCGATTGGCACCAAAAGTTTAGATTTTCCCTCTGGGTAGATCACATTCAAATTAAGGCCACCCTAGGAACATCCCCATTCCATCTAGTTTATGGCTAGAACCCAGTGTTCCCAACCAACTTACAGATCCCAGTTTTGTAGTTTATTTAGGAATTCAGCAGCTGAGATAATATTGTGGAGGTTCAGCTTTTGAATCTGGTGCGGATGGAGGAACAACAAGATGCAGCTCTTGAACATTTTGCACATCATCAAGCAGTGGTAAAATGATGGTTTGACCACAGAGGCCAATACAAGGCCTTTCAGATTTCAGACTTGGTCCTGCTGTGGGACAAGGCCCGGGAAAAGAAAGGAAAGCACATGTAGTACCCACCTCTTGGTTTGCTTTTTAGTTTCGGTTGCCGATCTCTTTTAGGCTTTTTCATGTATGTGTGGTTTATTTTAGATGGATTAGAGGATATTTATGTATCACGTTTCAGTATGTTATTGATTCATTGCTTAGAGTGTTATATCTCCAATTTGCATATGATTTATGGTTATTTCATTATGTTGATGTATATGTTAGGATGTCATTTTGATTATGATTTTCTGACAATATTGACCCTAGTTTTATATGCACATGGATCATTTATATGTTTTACGTTACTGTTTGATGTGCTTGATATGGTATGGGACAGAGTCGTAGTTACTTGCTTCGGTGAGATCCACACGATAAACTAGTCTCAACCATTGTTTGCTATATTATATGCATGTATGCTCATCTTTGT